>OU015771.1:22295659-22628146 GCA_907173295.1 Fagus sylvatica
CTTTGTGTCATTATTTCATCTTCCCCCATAAGCAACAAAGAAAGCTAGCTTCGTGATCTTTCAAACCACAATAAAACAAAATTTGTTATGTTTGGTCCTTAAAACATAATAGAAACTTAATTATAATCTTATTAACAATCTATTTTCATAACATAAGATTCTCTAAAAGATCATTCATGGCCTCCTTAAAGATCAATGACTACCTACTAGTACTTTCATTAGTTCAATTGCAATCTATCCATGATCTCTTCCATGAAAAAACTATAACAAATTGAGCAGTAGTTTGCTGGGTAGTCAGACTACAATCAAATCTAACCTTTGTCTTGTTAAAGATTGAGAAAGCAGTTAATGTTTATATATACGTACTTCGTGTACAACTATACAAAAATAGAAGAATTTTCTTTCAATATATAATATTTCTATGTCAATTACTGTACATAACTATCAAAAAATAGTATAGCTTATTAGGTTTACCAACTTTCTAGGAGAAAAGGTGCAATTAAATCTAAAAAATTTCCACTAAACCAATTAGCTCTTGAAATCATTTTCGTTTTTAGGCTCTATCATTAGGAAATAACAATTGGATGATACAAATTTCAAAAGACTGACCAACCGGAAGAAAACTTTGGAAATCTGGCATCCAGTGATTCATCTTTTTCCTATTCACTTAATTTGTTTTTTCTCAGAATGAAAGCATCTTCAAGTAATATCAAACCAGTTTCCAGTGAAATGAGGTGGGGGCCTTTTAGAAAAACAAAACACAAAAAATCATTCTAGATTTTAGGTTGATTAAGGATCCAATAAATGCTTGCTAATCACAGATGTATGATAGTTGAAATCCAACTTGTTCATTTTGTCAACAAAACTTTGTGGACGAAAACTTGTTGCACATTTATATGTGATTACAAGTTTGATCAACGAAAAGTCAAGAAGAGCACCGAAAATTCACATACTCCTTCTAACTTTTGTATTGTGGTGAGTCCAAATAAGGTGAATGACAACTCAACATAAGAGAGTGGTCAATTTTGTTGTACATGTAGACTTGTTCTTTTATCAATAGTGTGCTTCAAGTTCCATCACGATTTTCTTTTTCTTTTTGGTGTGGCTAAATAAGATATCAACAAAACTTTGTGGATGAAAACTTGATACATGTTTATGTGTTTATGTGATAACGATTTTTTGATCAACAAAGAGTCTAGAAGCACTAGAAATTCACATACTCCTTACTTTTCTATTGTGGTGGGCCCATGTAAGGTGAATGACAACTCAACATAAGAGAGTTGTGCAATTTTCGGTGCCTTTAGACTTGTTCTTTGATCAATGGTAGGCTTCAGGTTCCATCAACATATATATATATATATATATATATATATATATATATATATATATATATATATATATATATATGTATATATATATTTATTTTTGTGTGTGCTAATTAAGATATCAACAAAACTTTGTGGACAAAAACTTGATACGCATTTATGTGATTATGATTTTTTGATCAACGAAAGTCTGGAAGTATTTTCCAAAAATTCACATGCTCCTTACTTTTACATTGTGGTTGGTTCAAAAGATGAATCCGTGAATGGCAGCTCAACGTTAAGTGTGTGAAATTTTTGGTGTAATTTTCAGTATCCGAAAACATGTTCTTTTTTTATCAATGGTATGTTTCGGCTTCTGTCACCATATTTTTACTGATTAGGAGTCTGAAGAATTTAGAAGAGGTTACCTTATTAGTTAGGGAGCATCAAAATGTCTAGAACTGAGTCAACTGACTGACTGGATGAGTAACGGAGGATTTCAAAAACAGCGTAGATAGTGCTAGAAGCCTAGAACTCATTGTGCCAAAAAAAAAAAAAAACATCTGTATATATATAGTTGTTCAAACCAAAGAATTCCAATAATTAAAATAAATATATATAAATAAATAAAAACCAAGATGGGGAACAGGAAAATCAAATTATTGAGAACCACATAAAATAAACTCTACTTCTTTTTAAAACACATGTAACTATTTGGATACTATTCATTCAATAATTTGGTAGCAACTAGGGGTGGGCAAAAAACCGCGAAACCCGACCCGCCCGACCAATCCGGCCGACCCGCTCGTCCGTCCGTCCGCCCGCTCGCATACATACGGACGGATACGGATACGGATATTTTAAATATCCGGATAACGGACGGATAACGGTTTTTGGAATTTTGGTCGGGTGGATACCCGCCCGCCCGACAATATTTAATTAAGTAATATATATATATATATACCCATCCTTACCCGCCCACTAACACCTACCCGATACCCAGCCAGCCTGAGATTACTACCCAATACCCACACATACCCGCCCAATGCCTCACCCGATCACTCACCTACCACCTAATCCCATTTCTCACTCTCAGCCGGTCACTCTCAGCCTCACTCTCTCTTAGCCTCACTCTCTCTCTCGTTTCCCAGCACCTCTCCGAGTATCACGAAATCAGTCACCTCTCCGAGTAGATCTTCTCTCTCGTTTCCCAGCACCTCTCCGAGTATCACGAAATCAGTCACCTCTCCGAGTAGATCTTCTCCACCGAGCACCGCAACGCAACGCCGACTGGTCACCGAGCACCGCAACGCCGACTGGATCTCACCGAGCACCACCAAGCGAGATCTCACCAATCTGGCGAGATCTCGCCGGATCTGGAGAGATCTCACCAGATCTGGAAGAGATCTCGCCGGATTTGGTGAGATCTCACCAGATCTAGCGTGATTCTCGCCGGATTCGGTGAGACCTCCGACCCATTTGTTCAGATCTGGAAATTTGTGTTGTTGATTGAATTTTTTTTTGCGTTTTTTAACTTTGTAGTTTGAGTTTGATTTTGGGTTTGATGATATGGTTAATACCCGATCACCCGACCGTTCTCCACCCGATAAACCCGATCACCCGAACCGTCCGATCCGACCACACAATGGACGGTCAACGGATTTCATTTCTTCAAACCCGAAGCTGTCGGGTAGGATAAAATATTTCTCCCAAACCCGAACCGCCCGACCCGAGCCCACCCCTAGTAGCAACAAACAATTCGGAATGAGATCCCATGCAATGGATTGAGATCCTATGCAATACCTAGGGTATTGTATGGGTTACAATTCATTTGAATGGCTGGAATTTAAAGTTAAAAAGTTAATTTTTAATCACAGTCTTTAAATAAAAAAAAAAAAAATATATATATATATATATATATATATATATATATCTATTATAAGAGTAAAATAATAAAAGACTACAAAAAGTAAAAAAAGTTATGAAGAAAAAGGTGGTATTGCATGCTTTTTTTACTTTTTGTAGTCTTTTATATCGGTTGGCAATCATTTGGTAGCAATAATTCATTCAATCACACACTTTGCAAAAAGTCATGAAGAAAAAGGTGGTATTGCATCCATACCACCTTTTTCTTCATAACTTTTTTTTTACTTTTTGTAGTCTTTTATCACGGCTGGCAATCATTTGGTAGCAATAATTCATTCAATCACACACTCTGCAAAAAGTCATGAAGAAAAAGGTGGTATTGCACCCTTTTTCTTCATAACTTTTTTTACTTTTTGTAGTCTTTTATCTTGGTTGGCAATCATTTGGTAGCAATAATTCATTCAATCACACTTTGCAAAAAGTCATGAAGAAAAAGGTACAATTTTCTTCATAACTTTTTAAACTTTTTGTAGTCTTTTATCTCGGCTGACAATCATTTGGTAGCAATAATTCATTCAATCACACACTCTGCTGCATCTTTAATAATTCATAATACTTCTAATTTATTAAATTCCTCATTTATCCCCACTTCCATTTCAAACCTCCGTACCTCTCCATTTCTACCGCAACGCTCTTGTCGTCTTCGAACCGTTCTGCTTCTTCTCTGCTCCTCGTCTCTCTCTGTCTCAGGTTCCATCCCACTTCCTTTGTCTCTGTTTTTAGCGTAGGTTTAGAACATGTTTTGTTTGGATCTAGATTTTTTTTTTCTTCATTTTGGATTTATTTATGGTTATTTATGATCGATTCTATAAATGTTTTCTCTGTATTTGCTTTATTATTGCAATTGTTCTATCAAGCAAAGCAGAGCAGAGCATTTGATGCGTTCAAAATGTGAAACTTTTCTCCAAAGATTATTCTGGTATAATCTTGTGTATGATTCCAACCTTGTTGCTATAGAAACTTGTGGCATTGATGTCGGGTCAATTTTGATGAGCGATGGATAGTAAAATAGTGAAGAGGGTTGTCGAATCATAGGGAGATTAGAATTCAAGAGACACTTTTAAAAGGGTAAAACTAAAGAAAATAATATTTTGAGGTTTGTAGAAAACTAATAATTAAGATTAAGAAAAATGCGATGGGTAAAAATGCTTAGACTTTAGGTTAATCCATTTTATAAGAATAATATTAATTCAATTTTACCGTGTCATAACTCAATTGATGGTTTCTCATCTCAAACCATCAATTGGAAGATTTGCAATAAAGACTGTATAAATAATTCTAATATAAATTTTTCTAAAGATTGTCCATTGATTAAAGTATGAAATCAATAACTACACTAGAAAAATCATAAGACGACGATATACTCTTAAACAATAACGCAACAAACAATAATATCTAATGCAATTAAGGTTTTGTATTTGATAAATTTAGGGTTCTTACATAACTATAAGAAAAGTTTGATTGAACTTATGAAATGGTTTAAACCCTAAAAGTTTCAAATAAAAAAAAAATATATAATAGGTATGAACAATCAATAGAAGAAATTATAAACATTGAAACACATTCATGGCATTAAAAGAATAATTAGTATCTTACAAAGGGGAATCCCCCTTAGTCTAAGCTAAGGTTTTAGCCTTCCATGAAAAATACTAAACAAAAATCTAAGGAAAACATTGGGGGAGAGAGGCAAAGAGAGACAAAGAGAGAAGAGCGCTCTTAAATTTGACCTAATGAACCTTTAAATAAGTCTAGAAATCCTAATAAAATTAGAATTTTCGTAGGTTTAAAATCCCAAATTTTTCAGGCTTTACTTGACTGCCACGTTTGACCCATTATAAGTCCGAATTAGTCAATTCTCATTAGACACAAAATTGTAGCCCTTTGAATCAGCTTTCCAGCCCAACTTGAATCGCATCAATCTGATATTTAAATTGAAAGTTATGGCCCAAATACAAAGACATATGCAAGCTGGACTCTTAGTACGAATTGGATAGCAATTTTTCTTTGATTCCTTACTCTATTTGGACTCCAATTGAATTGGGCTGACCTTCTTTTGCTTCATTAAGACCTACAAATATAACAAACTAAGTTAACACTCTATGGGATCAATATAACTCACATAAATGGAAAATTTCATGCGATGTAATGAAATTAAAGAATTATAAAACTTATGTGTAATTCAAAGTATCATGCATAATAATTATATTAAATTCTCTCTGAAACATAGGTAAATAAGTCATATTTGATGACTTATCACACCCTTCAACCTGAACGTTGCTAGTCCTTAGCAAACTAAAAACAAAAATAACAAAATATAAATCGAAACAAAATTAACTAAGCCACTTTCGCTGGCACTCTCGATTGCATTTAGCGTATGCAACAAGCCTTTAAATCCCTAAGTGTCCCTAGTGGACGAGTTTTAGTCTCGTGAGGGTTTACCAGAAGTGATATCCACAAACGCTATGAATTGCTCAATCTTGGTTTCAAAACAAACACATATTAAATCATGTTATCAAATGAGAATAGAGCATCACACAAACAATGGTTTTGATTCATTAGCAAGCTTAAATAGATCAACTCCACTTTCAAATCTTTAGAAATCTTAACTAAGTCCAAATCACTTAAATTCAAGTAGTAGAACATTACACAAGTTTCTTGATGTGTGAAGTGAAATAACCTATAATCATAGGGTTTTAATATCTTTCCAACATTATAATATAGAACAATGGAATTCCCATTAGATGAATCAACCAGGGTTTTTTTTTTTTTTTTTTTCATTCAGAAGAAAGCATGGATTTCTAACTTCTCAACCAAAGACAACAAGAGGTACATTGTTGTGAAAATGAACTGTTTGCGTAAGATTAAAGAAGAGAGAAAGAGATAAAACACACAAATAAAGAACACAAGAATTTACGTGGTTCGGCAATATGCCTACATCCACCGGCGACGACAGGGAGAAAATTTCACTAAGAAAATAGGGAGATTACAACAGTGGTACCAGGACTCTCTCAAAGAACCCAAACCCTAATTACACCCTAACCTCTCTCTCACCAAATTGAGAGAACATCATATATATATTGAGTTAAGGTTTGCCGCACAAGGTAATTAACCTAGAGACCTTGAAGGTCGGCTATAGAAGTCCTAACCATAATAGGATTCGGCCACATAATACCAAGTAAAGTCACCGACTCCAACAAATCTCCACCTTGGCTTGAATTGGTCAAGCCTCACAAACTTCTCCTCCATCACCGCCACCATAGCCCCAAAGGGCTATCACAAGCTGCTAACATTGACCAAGTCCAAGCAATGCTTGAACTTGGTTGCGGTAACCGGCTTCGTCAACATATCAGCTGCATTCTCTGAAGTGTGCACTTTCTCCAGAATAATATCTCCTGTAACAATCAACTCTCTTATCTTGTGGAACCTAACATTGATGTGTTTCGTCCTGGCATGATAAACCTGATTCTTTGCCAAGTAAATGGCACTCTGACTGTCACAATGCATCTGAACTCCACCTTGATTCAAACCAAGCTCTTTGACTAGCCCCTTTAACCACAATACTTCCTTTACAGCTTCAGCTACAGCCATGTATTCAGCTTCTGTAGTGGACATGGCTACTATGGATTGTAATGTAGATTTCCAACAAATAGGTCCCCCTGATAGTGTAAACACATAACCTGTAGTAGACCTCCTGTCATCCACCTCACCTGTGTAGTTTGCATCCACGTATCCTACAACTGAATTAGTCCCCGGCTATCTTGAAAATAAGATCCCATGTTCCGCAGTGCCTTTCAAGTATCTGAAAATCCACTTCACTGCATTCCAGTGCTCTCTCCCTGGGTTCGCCATGTACCTGCTAACAGTACTCACTGCATGAGCCAAATTTGGCCTGGTGCAAACCATTGCATACATTAAGCACCCCACTGCACTAGCATATGGAACCTTTGACATATTTTCAATTTCTTCCTCATTCTTTGGACACTGACTACCAGATAATCTGAAGTTTTTCGCCAATGGTGTGCTCATAGGCTTAGCATCCAACATGCTAAAATTTTCAAACACCTTCCTGATGTAGTTTTTCTGAGACAACCACAACTTTCTTGCCCCTCTGTCTCTGCGAATCTCCATACCCAGAATTTTCTTAGCAGCACCCAGGTCTTTCATTTCAAACTCTTTGTGTAGCAAAGATTTTAACCTGTTAACCTCACACATGCTCTTAGCAGCAATTAACATATCGTCCACATACAGTAGCAGAAAAATATAAGAACCATCTTCAAGTATACGAACATATACGCAGCAATCATATTCACAACGGGTATAACCAATCTGGATCATATACGAATCAAACCTTTTGTACCACTGTCTAAGGAGACTGCTTAAGCCCATAAAGTGACTTCTTCAATCTGCAAACAAGATTCTCTGTACCAAGTTGCTTGAACCCCTCTGGTTATACCATGAAAATCTCTTCCTCCAAATTCCCATGAAGGAAAGCTGTCTTCACATCCAGTTGTTCCAATTCCAGATTTTGATGTGCTACCAAAGCCAATACCGCTCTAATAGATGTATGCCTGACTACAAGGTGAAAATACCTCATCGTAGTCAATCCCATGTCTCTGTGAATATCCTTTTGCTACCAATCGTGCCTTGAATCTTTCCCCTTCTTTTTCTGATACTGCTTCCTTCTTCTTGAACACCCACTTGCAACCTATAGGTTTCTTTCCTTTTGGAACTCCCAAGTTTTGTTCTTGCTCAAAGACTCATTCCCCTCCACCATAGCTTCCATCCATTTATCCTTTTCAGAGCTTTCAATTGCTTCCTGAAATGTAGAAGGATCCTCGCTACTGGTAAGTAAAGCATAAGAGACAAGATCCTCGAAACCATACCTGACCGGTGGTCTTTTGTTGCGTTTAGGCCTATCTGATCTGGTGCTATCCTGTTCTTGATCATTACTGTGAGGTTCCTCATCTGACTGAGACTCCAATTCATCAAGCTCCACCTGCACCGTTGATCTACCAATGTTATTACTACTTTCCGCTGCTTGAGACTTATCTTCCTTGAATGCTTTTGTCATTGACTTCTCATCAAACACTACATCCCTACTGATCACCACCTTCTGCGCAACTGGATCCCAAAGCTTGTACCCTTTTACCCCTTTCTTAAAACCAAGAAAGATGCACTTCTTTGATTTTGGATCGAGTTTTGACCTGTCTTCACCTGAGATATGAACATATGCGGGACACCCGAATATTCTCATGAAAGAGTAATCAACTTCTTGTCCTGTCCATACTTCTTCAGCGACTTTCCCATCAAGTGCAACTCTAGATGATCGATTGATGATATAACAAGCCATATCCACTGCTTCCTTCCCAAAAAATTTTAGGAAGCTCAGCATTCAACCTTAAACATCTAGCTGTTTCTGTGATGGTCCTGTTAAGTCTCTCAGCCACCCCATTTTGTTGAGGAGTTTTCCGTACTGTGAAGTGTCTCTTGATACCATGCTCTTCGTAGAACTTCAAGAAATCACCATCCCTATACTCAGTGCCATTATCAGTCCTAAGGCACTTTATCTTTCTTTCAGTCTGATTTTCCACTTTTGCTTTCCAAATCTTAAATTTAGCAAAAGCCTCAGACTTGTTCTTCAAGAAATAAATCCAAGCTTTTCTGGAATAATCATCAATGAAGCTCATAAAATATTGAGCTCTTCATTTCGAAGGAGTTCTCACTGGCCCCCAAATATCTGAATGCACGTAGTCCAATATACCCTTTGTCTTGTGTGTGGCAGTTTTGAATCGCACCCTACACTATACACTGCTTTCCCATAATACAGTATTTGCAGAAATCTAATTTGCATGACTTAATCCCAGTCAATAGATTTCTTTTGTGCAATTCACTCATACCACGCTCACTCATATGTCCTAGCCGCATATGCCACAAGCGTGTATCATCATCCTCAGACTCAGCTACTGCAGCAACTCCACCTAGAATGGTATTGCCTAGCAATTTATAAACATTGCTACTTATCTTCTGACCTGTCATCACAACCATAGCACCCTTTGAAACTTTCATTATCCCATTCTCAGACTTATAGCTATAGCCTTTTGAGTCTAGGGTTCCTAATGAAATCAAATTCTTTCTCATATCTGGGATATGTCTAACCTCTTCTAATGTTCTCACCACACCATCGGACATCTTAATTTTAATTGTTCCCATTCCAATAATTGTGCATGTAACATCATTACCCATTCGAACAGAACCACAATTAATTAACCTATAAGTGTCGAACCAGTTCCTGTGGGGAGTCACGTGAAAAGAACATGCGGAATCCAGAAGCCAAGAATTGTTCAAACCGTCAGTGCTTGATGAAACAGAAAGCATGTCGCCATCAGATTCCTAGTCTGCTACTACGTTGACAGATGTAGAGGACCCTCCTTCCCCTTATTCCATTATGGACAGTCTCGCTTCATATGCCCCTTATTTTGGCATTTGTAGCACTTTACTGTCTTGCTCTTGGATTTAGATCTTCCCTTAGCAGATTTGTCATCCTTGTCTTTCTTCCTTCCACGATCTTGATAACCCTTTACTACTAGCCCTTCACCAGAACTCTCAACTGAATCCTTATGTTTCCGTTGGTAGTGATCCAACAGGGCTCCTGAAACTTCTTCTAATTCCAGAGTTTCTTTTCCGTAAAGTAGGGTCGTCACCAAGTGTTCATAGGAAGCCGGGAGGGAGGTTAGGAGCATCATCGCCTTATCTTCATCCTCGAATTTTATATCAATTCGTAACATATCACTAATGATTTTTTTGAAGGTATTGATGTGCTACCTCAGATTCGCACCCTCTGTCATCTTAAGTCCATACAACTTTTGCTTTAGATGCAGCTTGTTCGTGAGGGATTTGGACATATATCTTTTCTCTAAATTCAACCAAATCCCTGTAGTTGAGTTCTCCTCCATGACATCGTACATGACTTCGTCTGCTAGCAATAGCCGAATTGTACTCACCGCCTTCATGTCTAGTTCTTCCCATTCATCGTCTGTCATCTTCTCTGGTTTCTTTGTCTTTCCATACAAAGCCTTCACCAAACTTTGCTGTACTAACAGATCCTTCACCCTTCTTTGCCATAGCCCAAAGTTACCAGTCCCGTCGAACTTAATTAGGCCTACCGTCGCAATAGAAGCATTAATTGCCATTGTTTCGACCAACAGCTCTGATACCAATTGTTGTGAAAATTAACTGTTTGCACAAGATTAAAGAAGAGAGAAAGAGATAAAACACACAAATAAAGAACACAAGAATTTACGTGGTTCGGCAATATGCCTACATCCACCGGCGACGACAGGGAGAAAATTTCACTAAGAAAATAGGGAGATTACAACAGTGGTACCAGGACTCTCTCAAAGAACCCAAACCCCAATTACACCCTAACCTCTCTCTCACCAATAATAAACCTAGAGAAACCCTTCTCTAATTATTCTATATTGTGGCACACAATTTCATTGAGAGAACATCATATATATATTGAGTTAAGGTTTGCCGCACAAGGTAATTAACCTAGAGACGTTGAAGATCGGCTATAGAAGTCCTAACCATAATAGGATTCGGCCACATAATACCAAGTAAAGTCACCAACTCCAACAAATCAATCAATGAATACATTATCATCCCCCCAACCTAAATTAGACATTGTCCTCAATGTTTAAAATATTTGCTTGAATGAAAGATAATGAGAGGCATGCCAATAGAATAAAATAAAAGGAAAAGGGAGCGAAAACACCTGAGATGATGTAGGCATACCCAAGCTATTTCCTACAAAGTTGTTAGAAAGCCAAGAAAACAAACACAAAAAAAGAAAAAGTATATAAAATATGGTACAATGGTGACATAGACTTAAAGAAAGTCTAGTCATCCCGGTAAACGGGATCTTCCAAGGGAATGGTCTCTTCCTCTTGAACAAACCTCTCTAGGGCTGGTTTAAGCCTTTGGCCATTAACTTTAAAAGTGCATCCATCCCTAGGATCTTCTACCTCAATGGCTTCCATGTTCAGAAACATGTTTAACAATGTATGGACCATCCCATCTAGACCTCAACTTGCCAGGGTGCTTATGTAGTCTAGAATTATACAAGTACACTTTTTGGTTTACTTCAAAAGTTTTCCTTAAAATTCTTTTATTATGAAAAGTTTTCATCTTTGCCTTGTAAATTCTAGAACTCTCATATGCCTCGTTTCTCAACTCCTTTAATTCATTCATTTGGAGTTTTCTAAGTTTGCCAGCTTCATCAATGTTAAAGTTAAAAGATTTGATTGCCTAATAGGCTTTATGTTCAAGTTCAACTGGCAAATGGCAAGGCTTACCAAAAACAAGTCGATAAGCAGGACATACCAAGGGGAGATTTATAAGTAGTACGATAAGCCCAAAATGCATCAACTAGTCATAAAGACCAATCCTTGCGATCCGGGTTAACCGTTTTTTCTAAAATTTGTTTGATCTCCCTATTGGCTAGTTCCACTTGTCCACTTGTTTGTGGGTGATATGAGGTAGCTACTTTGTGAATGACACATATTTTGACATTAGAGCTTCAAATGGTTTATTACAAAAGTGAGTGCCTTGATCACTTATGATGGCACGTGGTGCTCTAAATCTAGACAATATATGTTCTTTAAGGAATTTCACAATTGTCCTATGGTCATTGTTCTACCCATTTGGATGTATAGTCCACTGCCACAAGAATGTAAAGATAGCCAAAAGATGGGGGAAAAGGGCCCATAAAATCTATATCCCAACAGTAAAAAATCTCTATCACAAGAATGGGGTTTAGAGGCATCATATTTCGATGAGAAATTGCCCCCAACTTTTGACATCTTTCACATGAACGACAAAAATTATTAGTGTCTTTGAATAGTGTAGGCCAATAAAATCCGCATTGCAAAATCTTTGCAACGGTTTTCTTGATAGAAAAGTGGCCACCACATGCTTCAGAATGACAAAATTTTAAAACACTAATGACTTCATCATTTGGAACACATCTCCTAATTATTTGGTCAAGACAATATTTAAACAAGTTGGGATCATCCCAATAAAAGTTACGTACCTCGACCAAAAAATTTCTTTTATCTTGAGTGCTCCAATCCCTTGGAATTTCACCAACATCAAGATAATTAACAATGTAAGCATAACCATGGTAGGTTTGATAAAGCAAATAAATGCTCATCAGGAAATTCATCATTAATAGGTAAGTGTTCCATGTTATCCTCAAATATGAGCCTTGAAAGGTGATCTGCCACCACATTCTCAACTCCTTTCTTATCTTTAATGATGAGATTAAATTCTTGCAATAATAAGATCCACCTAATTAGGCGTGCTTTAGCATTCTTTTTGGTAAAAAGATACTTAAGTGCAGCATGATCAGTAAAGCATATAACAGGTGAGCCAATCAAGTAAGAGCGGAATTTATCGAAAGCAAACACAATAGCTAGTAACTCTTTTTCAGTTGTGGTATAATTCATTTGAGCACTATTTAGAGTTCTGCTAGCATAGTAAATTACATGTGGTTTCTTATCTTTACGTTGCCCTAACACAGCTCCTATAGCATAATCACTAGCATCACACAAAAGTTCAAAAGGAAGACTCCAATCAGGTGCTTGCATAATAGGAGCGGATGTGAGCTTGCCAATAAGCTTAGTGAAAGCTTCTTGACATGCTTCCGTCTAGTCAAAGGGAGTATCCTTAAGAAGAAGCTTACACAATGGTTTAGCAATTAAATTGAATCCTTCAATGAACCTACGATAGAAACCAGCATGGCCTAGAAAAGATCTCACATCTTTAACAGTTTTAGGAGTAGGTAGTTTAGTGATTAATTCAATTTTTGATTTGTCTACCTCTATCCCCTTGGATGAAACAATATGGTCCTAGGTACAATTCCAGAAGACACCATAAAATGACACTTCTCCCAATTAAGCACAAGGTTTTTCTCCTCACACCTAGCCAATACTATTGCCTAAGTTATCCAAACAATCATCAAAGGTATTTCCAAAAACAGAAAGATCATCCATGAACACTTCCATAATTTCTCCGACCATATCACTAAAAATACTTATCATACATCTTTGGAAAGTGGCCAGAGCATTACATAATCCAAATGGCATGCGACGGAATGCATATGTGCCAAAGGGACATGTGAAGGTCGGTCTTATCCTGGTCTTCTAAGTCAATTTCAATTTGGTAGTATCCAGAATAACCATCTAGAAAACAATAGAAAGAGTGCCCAGCCACTCTTTCTAAGACTTGGTCAATGAAGGGCAAAGGAAAGTGATCTTTTCGGGTGGCCGGTATTTAATTTCCTATAATCAATACACATCCGCCATCCGGTAACAAGTTTAGGTGGGTACTAACTCCCCATGCTCATTTTTCACAACAGTGACTCCTGACTTTTTAGGAACCACTTGAGTAGGACTAACCCATTTACTATCAGAAATTGGATAAATGATACCCGCATCCAACAACTTTAAAACTTCAGTTTTTACAACTTCTCTCATGTTTGGGTTTAGTCTACGTTGAGGTTGTCTAGAGGCCTTGACCTCATCCTCAAAATTAATCCTATGAGTACAAATTAAAGGGCTAATTCCCTTGATATTCCGCTATGGTCCAACCAATTGCGGTCTTATGTTTTCTCAACAACTCAACCAATTTACCTTCATTGATCCATGTTTAAAACAGAAGAGATAACAACAGGAAATGTATCACCTGATTCAAGAAATGCATATTTCAACCCATTTGGTAGTTGCTTTAGTTCAAGTTTTGGTATTGCAACACTAGAGGGTAGAGCTTTATTTTCACTTTTAGGTAGCTCCTCAAATCTTGGCTTCCAACAATTGAGCTCCATAACCTATGAGTCAAGCAAAGAACAAACATTTGCAATATCAGAACCAATGCTAGAGTCACTATCAGAAAAATTTAATAAACAAGAGTCAAGAGGGTCAGAATGATATGTCTTGGTGAATTGCTCTTGCACAACTGCATCTATCCAATTCACTACTTCACAGTCTTCATCTTCAAAGATTTGCTTCCCAATGTTGAAGATGTTCACTTCCAAAGTCATGTGCCCAAAGGAGAGCTTCATCAAGCCATTCCTACAATTAATAAGTGCATTAGCTGTAGCCAAAAAGGGTCTACCAAGAATAATAGGAATTTTAGAATTAGCATGCACAACAGATTCAGTTTCAAGAATGAGAAAATCAACAGGATAATAAAATTTATCAATTTGAACAAAAACATCCTCACTACACCGTTAGGTATTTTTACAGACCGGTCTGCCAATTGTAACACCACCATGGTAGGTTTTAACTCTCCTAGACTGAGTTGTAAATACACTGAATAGGGCATCAAATTAACACTTGCCCCAAGATCAAGCAAAGCTTGCTCAATATCATGGTTACCATTAATGCAAGAAATCGTTGGGCAACCAGGGTCTTTATATTTGAGAGGTATTTTATGTTGAATTAGAGCACTAACCTGTTCAGTGAGGAAAGCAGTTTTCTTCACATTTTGTTTCCTTTTCATGGTGCACAAATCTTTTAGAATCTTGGCATAACTAGGCACTTGTTTAATCACATGCAAAAGAGGAAGGTTGATTCTTACTTGCCTTAGGTTCTCCAAAATTTCAGGGCTAGAGTCCAATTTCCTAGAAGTCTTTAGGGCTTGAGGGAATGGGATAGAAATTGGTCTCCTAACCGGTTCATTAATGGTGGGCTCTTCAATGTTATCTCTATTTTCAGTTTGTTCCTCCACAGGGGGAGTAACCACAGTCTTTCCACTTCTAGTGGTGACTACATTGATATGCTCATTGTTAAGCTTATCTTGAGAACCTTGAGCCATATATTGACCATGTGGAATATGAGCTTGGGATGAAAATTTCCCTTTCTCATTAACAGATAATGTGGTGGTCAATTTAGAAAGATGGCTCCTAAACTCTCTATTATCTTCAACCAAGTGGTTGAGAATAGCATCATGCTTTTGAATGGTTGCTTCATGCTTTTGATTAAATGCATCATACATTTGATTAGCCTTAGGGTGCGTTTGGTACGCTGTAATAGACCCTGTAATATAATAGCTATTACATAGGAATAGCTATTTAGTTGTTTGATTATATTTTTATTACAAGAAATAGTCATTCCTTAGTAATAGTTATTCCTTAAAATGAAGAATAACTATTCCTCCCAAAAATGAGTGTAATAGCTATTCTTGTACCATTTGTAATAACTATAAAATATAAAATACCCAAAAGACCCAATCAAAACATAAGCTTCTACCTCTATCTCGTCTCTTTCTCTCTCTTGCTCTTCATCTTCCTCATCAAGTTCTTTCTCTTTCCTCTTTTTCTCTCTTGCTCTTCATCTTCCTCATCAGGTTCTCTCTCTCTCCTCTTTGTTTCTCTGACCGTCAAGGTCATCTTCCTCTAGTTGGTCGTGGAGATACTCTCTGTCTCATCTTTCTCTCTATGGCCGTGGAGGTCCTTTCTCTCTTTTTGCTTGTTTAGCTAGTGTTTTTAATCTGTACAGTATTTTTTTTTTTTTTTTTTAACCATTGTTGTTAATCTGTACAGTACTGGATTTTGTGTTTATTGGTTTTTCAATCTGTATAGTACTGTTTTTTTTCCCCCTTATAACCACTGTTATTAATCTATACAAACTGGTTTTTGTGTTTACTGGTTTTTTCAGTCTGTACAGTACTAGTTATTTTTTTCTTATATAACCATTGTTGTTAATCTATACGGTATTACTCATGGAAAAAATAACCAGTTATATAATTATTTTTGCTTTTGGTTTTTGTGTTTACAACATATACCTATATTTATTTATTTTTTGCTTTTAGTTTTTGTGTTTACTGGCTGGTTTTTTAATTTGTATAGTACTAGTTTTTTTTTTTTTCCTATATAACCAGTTGTTAATCTGTACGGTACTGCTCATGGAAAAAATAACTAGTTATATAATTTTTTTTTGCTTTTGGTTTTTGTGTTTACAGCATATACTAGTATTGTTTTTATTATTAAATATGTATTGTACTGGTATTTTTCAATTTATACATAATAGAATACTAAACAAGACTCACAAAAAGTGTAAATATATAATACATTTCAAAAAGGGTATTTTAGGAATTTGACTAAAATATAATGTTATTCCACCTCATTATTATACTATACCATACTATAGAATACAGATTTAAGGTTTTATTCATGTGTTGTTACCAAACTGATGAATAGTAATAGTTATTCCGTTACAACTTATTCTCTTCCTTGTAATACTAATTCCTATTACAGTGTACCAAACGTACTCTTAGTTTGAGCTTCAATGAATGCATTAAGATTATGCTCAAGTGAATTAGATGATGATGATGATGGTTGTGATGCATGTTGTGTGGGATAGGATTGAGAAAAATTCCTTTGTGGCAATGATGATTGTTGGGGAGAACTAGTGTCATTTTTCCAACCAAAATTAGGGTGATTTTTCCATCCAGGGTTGTAAGTCTCAGAATAAGAGAAATAAGGCTTCTTAAAATTACCTATGGCCCCACATTGTTCCTCATAATTCCCTACAAGATTAGGTAGTAATGGGCAATCCTTGATGGGATGTTCATTATGACACACAGTGCATACCTCATGAATTTAAGCTTGGTAGCCTTGCTTGGCTCCAACAGTATCTTTCAACTTTAAGGCCTCAATCTCTTTGGTTAAACTCTCTAGTTTGGCCTTCATGGTATCTTCTTCCTTAAGTTGATAAATTCCTCTACCAGCAGTAGTAAAGGTGGCCCTAGACCTATCTGTGCTCTTAGTAGCACTTGGCCCAGTCCAAGTATTTGAGTTCTCAGCAATCTCATCTAGATAATCTATTGCATCCTCAGGTTCTTTTTGTAAAAATCCTCCTCCACAAGAGAGTTGCACAAATTGTCTATCTCTAGGTGTAAGACCCTCATAAAAATAAGCCACCAATCTCCAATTCTCATAGCTATGAGTTGGACAAAAATTAAAGAGATCCTTATACCGCTCCCAAGCTTGAAATAATGACTCATTCTCTCCTTGGATAAAACTAGAAATCTTTCTCTTAACTTGTTGGACCTTATGGGGAGGAAAATATTTCTTGTAAAACTCATGCCCCATCTCACCCCAGTTACCTATAGACCTAGGCTTCAAGGTGTATAACCAACCTCTTGCTTTATCCTTAAGAGAAAATGGGAAAAATCTAAGCTTAGCAGTCTCAACAACATGTTGGGCATAAAAACTATTAATCACTTCCTCAAAAGCCCTAATATGCACATAAGGGTTCTCATTTTCAAGACCTCGAAAATCTGGAAGTATAGCCAAAAGTCCTTGTTTTAACTCAACATGTGGTGCATTAGGTGGAAACATGATGCATGATGGTATAGAACTTTGAGTGGGATGCAACAAATCATACATAGTTTTTCTATTCCCCTCATGATTGTTATTTGTGTCGTCACCCATTGTGGATGATTTGGGTGAAGATGTTGGTGTATCAAAAAGGTTTGCAAAATATGTTTCAAAAATCTCTAATCTTCCTTTTTCGTTCCTTACCCAAATGCTCATACACAATGTAATGCAGACAAATAATTAAAATAAATGCAAAAAGAAAAAAAATGTAAAATAGAAATAAGGGAGAATGGAACGAGGTTACCAATAGAGTAGATTCCACCAGTGATCTTTGTTCGATGAAGTTGTCTCTGAATGTACCGAAACTCCCCGGCAACAACGCCAAAAATTGATGTCGGGTCAATTTTGATGAGGGATGGATAGTATAGTAGTGAAGAGGGTTGTCGAACCACAAAGAGATTGGAATTCAAGAGACACTTTTAAAAGGGTAAAAATAAAGAAAATAATATTTTGAGGTTTGTAGAAAACTAATAATTAAGATTAAGAAAAATGCGATGGGTAAAAATGCTTAGACTTTAGGTTCATCCACTTTATAAGAATACTATTAATTCAATTTTACCATGTCATAACTCAATTGATGGTTTCTCATCCCAAACCATCAATCGGAAGATTTGCAATAAAGACTTTATAAATAATTCTAATATAAATTTTTCTAAAGATTGTCCATTGATTAAAGCATGAAATCAATAACTACACTAGAAAAATCATAAGACGACGATATACTCTCAAGCAATAACGCAGCAAACAATAATATCTAATGCAATTAAGGTTTTGTATTTGATAAATTTAGGGTTCTTACATAACTATAAGAAAAGCCTGACTGAACTTATGAAACGGTTCAAACCCTAAAAGTTTCAAATAAAAAAAATAATATAATAGGTATGAACAATCAATAGAAGAAATTATAAACATTGAAACACATTCATGGCATTAAAAGAATAATTAGTATCTTACAAAGGGGAATCCCCCTTAGTCTAAGCTAAGGTTTTAGCCTTCCATGAAAAATACTAAACAAAAATCTAAAGAAAACATTGGGGGAGAGAGGCAAAGAGAGACTAAGAGAGAAGAGCGCTCTTTAAATTTGACCTAATGAACCTTTAAATAGGTCTAGAAATCCTAATAAAATTTGAATTTTCGTAGGTTTAAAATCTCAGATTTTTCAGACTTTACTTGATCGTCACGTTTGACCCATTACAAGTCCGAATTAGGAAATTCTCATTAGACACAAAATTGTAGCCCTTAAATCAGCTTTCCAGCCCAACTTGAATCGGATCAATCCGATATTTGAGTTGAAAGTTATGGCCCAAATACAAAGACGTATGCAAGCTGGAACTCCTAGTACGAATTAGGACTGCGATTTTTCTTTGATTCCTTGCTCTATTTGGACTCCAATTGAATTGGGCTGACCTTCTTTTGCTTCATTAAGACCTACAAATATAACAAACTAAGTTAACACTCTATGGGATCCAATATAACTCACATAAATGGTAAATTTCATGCGATGCAATGAAATTAAAGAATTGTAAAACTTATGTGTATTTCAAAGTATCATGCATAATAATCCCATTAAATTCTCTCTGAAACATAGGTAAATAAGTCATAGGCATAACACTTTCCAAGCAACATGGGATCGCTTTTGTTAGTCTTACGTGGTATTTGTGACGTTTGGCATTGCTTTTTTGGTTAAAATTATTCTGTACATACATGGGCATTTTTTTATTAGCTTTCATGTTGACAAACTTTATCTGTGAAGCACAAAGATTGGCATATGGTTATAACTTGATGGCAGCCCATATTCATATTTTGTTATCTTATGTGGCAATATGATCTGATGTGTTTCCGTTGGTTGTCTTGTTTTATGACCACAGACATGGATGCCACTGCTGGTCAAACCCTCTACCCATTGCACCGTACTAAACTCTTCACTTGGTTTGTGCAAATTTTGTCCTCCTAACTATTATTATTATTATTGTTGTTGTTGTAATGGTTTGTATATTCTTTGTTGGTTAAATTGCAACGATTATGCTCTTGCAGTAAGACTCCCTTCAGCTTTTTGTTTTTTTGCCTGCAATTTCGGTACATTAACTTTGGTACTTTAGCAAATAGACGATTTTTTTTTACCATTTTTTGTCTATTTGAACATTTTTTTTTTTTTTTTTTTTGCCAAATCATTATTAAAAACGAAAAGTAAGGGGTCTTACTTTAGTTAAGAGGGTCTTAGTAATGATTTGGTGCAAAAAAAAGAAGAAGACAGAAAATGGACATAAAGGGTCTTTTTGCTATTGTACGAAAGTTTATATACTAAATTGGCAGGAAAAAAAGAGTTAAGGGGTCTTACTGCTACAGCATAAAAGTTGAGGGAGTCTCAGTGCATTTTACCCTTAATTTTTTGGAGTAATTTTTTGGAGAGTGTTTCTTGGGTTTATTTATTTGTACTATGAAAAGTGTTTTGGTCTTATTAAGCCATGTATACAGGTAAGGCATGCCCAAGGGATTCACAATGTGTATGGGGAAAAGAACCATGATGCATACTTATCTTATGATTTTTTTGATGCAAACATTACCCCTCTTGGCTGGAGACAGGTAGCTACTTGGTTAATTATGTTCTATTGTTAGTTTGTTGCAACTATGTTCTTATGAAAAACTTTTGTACAACTGATGTCCTGGTGGAAAACCATGGTAATCCTGAGTTAACTTTTTATCTTTAGAAAAAGTAGAATGGTCCAATAAAGTTTTGCAAGAACTACTCAAATTTGAAACTGAATAAAAACTTTTGGGTCTTTAAATGGAGAACACAATGTTTCAAGGGAACTTTTTGTTGGACCAGCCTTCTAGATTTTATTTTCCTGTTATTGTCTTGTATTAAAATAATTAAATATCATATCCTCCAATATTTAAATAATAATTTTTTGATTAAATGATTTCATTGTGCCATAACAGGTTGATAATTTGCGCAAGCATGTTCATGCGAGTGGACTTTCCAAAAAAATTGATTTAGTCGTCGTTTCCCCTTTGTTAAGGTAAACCTAGTCTCTCCAATTTTGTTGCTTCCATATATAGAAAATTTCAGTCATCGTCCCACACAGACTATCTTTTCTATGATTCCTTCCACTAAGCTCATAACTGGATTCTGATGCTAAATATAATATTGGTTATTAGTACTAGCAACAAGTAGTGAAGAATTAAAACCATTTATAAACTGGCTGCTCGAGAGCTGCTTCACCTGTAATGATTAGGTCTTGGTCATTCTTGCTTCAGTTGTTTATGTTGCTCTCAAACAAATTGTAGTCTACATGTTTAAATTGCCAGAAATCTTGTCTTACAAGTCATGATCAACAATGACTGCATTGCAGGACCATGCAAACTGCAGTTGGAGTCTTTGGTGGCGAAGCATACACAGGATGGGGGTAAATGTCCCTCCTCTAATGGTTGCAAATACAGGGAACAGTGACCATCCTGCAATTTTCAAGTCTAAATTCCCCACCATTTGTAGCAGTTGAGCTTTGCCGAGAACATTTGGTATGTCATGTTACATCTAATAGACCTTGCAGGGCCCTTGTATCTGCATTTATATGACTGCATTTATATGACATAGTATGTAAAAATTATTTATTGCATATGTGACATATCTCTTGGCACTTGATCCAATTACTAAAAGCAATGAGTGAAGATTTTGGCAAATGATCCCTTGGCAAATGCAGCCCCCCAATTACCAGTTGTCTAGTTGAAAAATTTATTTTTATTTTTAATACAGTGGAGTTCATTCCATGGCATAATGAGACAAGCATTAGGGAATATCACCTCCTCTGACCTTCCTGCAATTAGATTTTTCAGTTGGCAAGTAATCTAGCAATTCATGTTTTGGTGCTTTATTATTTTTAATACAAGGGTGCTTTGACAATCAATTTTCCATAATGAGAAGAAACATATTCAGATTTTCACCCTATGATTGCTATTGTCTTTCAAATCTGGCAAGCAATCCAGCATTTATTGGTATTTATAATTTGAACAAGTGCTGGATGACAATCAATTTTCCTGTAATCTTGATTTTTATGCAAGTCTTCAATCCAATTGTAGCTGTGGAATTTAATCTTGTTAGACAATTGATTGATTCAGTTAGAAAGTGATGATGACATTTTGTGGAAGCCTAATATTAGGGAGAAGAATGAAGAAGTTGCTGCTAGGGGACTGAACTTTTTGAAATGGTGATTGCCAATTTTACTTTTTCCCCTCTTTCCAAAAAACTGATTATTCTTTTAACCAACAGAACTAATTAACAAAGGAATGAAATTTCGTATTAACAAAATAAGAATTCAATTTACCTAATTTGGAAGTTGCTCATCATTCAAAAGCTAAAGTAGTAGTTGTTTCACCTGAGGCATCTCACAAATGTGGTTGTCCCATGTGAATGAGATCATTTCTTTGCTTCCATGAATCCAAGGTCACCTCCTGTTATAAAGAAAATAAAGCCAACGAGCTCTAGCTCAAAAGGCACTCCCTTCCCTTGTAAGAGCAAGATGGAGGGTGAAATTGTGGATTCATGACCCATCTATTACTTGTGTAATTTACCAATAAATAAATAAATACTGATATTGCTTGTGTTCTGCAATGAGTACAATATGTAATACATATTAGTGTGTTACATACATCTGAAGCCACTGTTTTTTCTCAGATTCTTGGAAAAATTTTGGGAAAGTTTTCTTATAGTGGCACCCTTAGTTATTCTCGTAGAAAATAAATATTAATGCTCTTAGTTATTGATTGTGATGATCACTTCTTTCCAAATGGTTCATTTGTATCATTTTCAACTTCTTTTCCTGGTCGAATATGAATTGTGTAGACATTTGGAATATTTTGGATATCATCCGGTTGCAAGTAGGCCATAACAATGCCCGAAATAATTTCTTTTCTTTTTTCCATTTCTCAATTGGTCCAGGTTGTGGACACGCAAAGAGAAGGAGATTGCAATTGTCACCCACAGTGGATTCTTGTTTCATACCTTAAGTGCTTTTGGAAATGATTGTCATCCATCAGTGAAGAGTGAAATATGCAAAAAGTAAGATTTACCAGTATTTATATTTTTTCACTTGCTAGCTAAGAGCCTTGTAGCTCAATTTGTTGGCACCTCCTGATGTTCTCCTAACGAGACATATAGGGTTTAAACCTCCCCAACTATCAAATTATCAAAAAAAATATTTTTTTACTTGCTAGTAAACCCAAAATCAGGTTCTCAGATTCTAAATGTAAAGAACTAAGTATGTGCTATCAGATGGTGAGCTTGTTGCTTATTTTGCAATCTCGCCATGTGGTTGATTACATGCTTCTGTCCTCTCTCTCTCTCTCACTCGCTCCCCATATCTGATTTTCCTTATACATTTCATTCCTGAGAATTCTATGCTTATTTACTTGATGATAGCCACAATGCATTTTGCGTGTTTTTATTAAAATTTTGCATTAGACATGCTTTCTTTTGAACTTTTTCTTGGTAATTTCTTATTAATAAAAAAAAAAAAATGTTATTAAAATTGCTATGTGAGTGAGAAACTTTATTTATTTTTATTTTATTGTAACAATTCTCTATTCTGATGAGACATCCTCATGGCAGACACTTGTTTCCCTACAGTTCAGTAGCATAGTTTTGTTGATATAGCCATATAGGGTTTAGGTGGTACATTCTACTTGTGGTTGTACTCCATGTTCGAGTCTCTCACAGGGATTGGAAACTACTTTTACCTCCTAATCCCTCCCTAAATATTCACCCTGCCATGGGAGAGACATTAAAAAGATGGGAGAATGTAAACAAGGGAAATTTGCAGTAGATATATAACATAGCTCAAGAAGATGTTCATAAATTTTTGCAACTTAATATTATTTGCTGGTTTACATGCATATTCTAAATGCCTTAGATCTTCAACAAATGTGACTAAACTTAAAAAATACATCTGTGTGTGCAGCTTTGCCAACTGTGAGCTTCGATCGGTGGTGATCATTGATAGGAGGTGAGCATTGTCATTTGCAAAACATAGAACCCATAGTACAGATTAATGCAAAACTTTCTTATCCTGACTCTTCTTTCTGCAGTATGATAGGGTCAGATTCCTCAACGACTAACTATCCTGGAAAAATTCCTGATGGACTTGATCTTCCCAGTGATGTAGCAACAGAGAAGCATCCAGTGAAAGGGGTGCCTAACTAACTATAGCCCATAACGATGATCAAACTGGAATAGACTTAATATATATAATATGATTCTTCAGAAGTGTTCACTGAAGTACTTCCCAAGTGAATTTATTCCTACAGAAGTCTAGGGATCCATTTTTTGTGAGCTTGGTAGCTTGGGAAATTTCAAGATTCCTTTTTCTTGGAGTAGGTAGAATTAAGGCTTCAAACAAAACCGTAGGTCCGAATTCTTTTTCAGATGAAGATGTGGACACATTTGGTTAATTCAACTAAATGTACTTTTCCATGGTGGTCATAAAAGATTGATGTTTGGGTGAATTATACTTTTCCCCACTTCCAACTATCGGATGATTTATATGTCTCTCCTAAATTTTAAATTGATCAATCAACTTGACTCTAAATGCAATCTTACTGTTGAAAATTTATGTTATATTGATTATTTTAGCACAGAATTGTTTAGGGTAACGTAGACATTTTGTTTAATTTGATGCATCTGTTAATTTAATATAGAATCACACAATTGTCATAGTTTTAAAATCACACAATTTTTAAATGGCAGGAGATCATACACAATTGTCATAAAATTTATCTAAGACATTTTTGTGTTCAATACATGAACATAAATGTAAAACATTTGTACATAAATGTAAAACGTCTGTTTCTTCGAGAAACACGTCTTGAGTATGTAATCTAGTATGGACAAGGTTCGACTACAAATCAGTTTGTAGCCAGTTTGCTACAACCCACTATGTGACAGTTTATAAGACCATCCACATGTATAGGTCATGAGACTAAAGTACACGTGGATGATCTTATTAATTGCCACGTAATGGATTATAGCAAACTGATTATAAACTATGTCTTTTTAATAAGTACGTGCAAATTATAAAATGGCAGATAAAATGTCTATGCGTTTTGTGGATAGTCGTTTTCTGTCAAAAGAGATCTTTTAGCGACCAAACAGGAGAGAGATACTTATTTGAGTAGGCTTTAGGTAAGTTTGATTCCTACAAGGCTCATATATATATTGGTTGGAGCTTATTGGCTGGCATATTTTTTAAGCCGTATTTACAACTTTTTAAAACCTTATATTTTCTAGATAGTATCATATTTTTAAATAAGTCATAAAAATAAATTATCCCCTACACACACGAAGCAATGTCTAATCAGAGATGAAATGTGAACTTCATTTTGTGATCTTTTCTTATGAGAGGTGTGCATGTACTTCAAATTGTCCTATTTACAGGACCAAAACAAATAATCGAATAAACATTAAATCCGGACAAAGATATAGTCAATGAATGACCGTTTTCCACACCACTCCACTTTTCCCACATTGCTTGTTACAAATAAAACTCAAAATTGATCCCACACAGGACAAAAAATTAGCAAAAATATTGATTTGTAGGACTGCAAAAACCAACACCATTTGATATTATAAACGAGGCTTCACTTGATGAACTATGTTCTTGATCCCCTCACAACATAGAGCACTGACCCCACTAAGATAGAGAGAAGCAAGAAGAGAATAGCACCCATGATGTTGAGATTGTTGGACTTGGTAGATTTTTTACTACTTTCCTCTCTTGGGTCAATTCCACTTTTCCCTAATGGAGAGCTAGATGCTGAATTGAAGGGGATTGCCACATCCCAGAAGGACTTGGTGACCAGCGATGGAGCATCTATTTCTGGTTCCAAGATCGTAGAGGCATCACTTGGAGCTTCCATTGACATCAACTCAACACAATGATCTTTTAGAACCTAGGTGAGCATGTAAAGCAGGGGTAAGAATAAGTAAGATAATGCAATTCTTTGGGTGCAGGCTGGAATGACTTCTTAGTATAACAAATATTTATTCCTTCAAAAGGGCAAGTCCATTTTGGAAGAACATATCAGTTTTAGGATCATCATGTATATCAACACTAAAAAGCTTTTATGCCATATATGCATGATTAAGAGATGAACCATATTGTAGTCATTTGAAACACATCAAGCTCAATTAATGCAAAATCATTATCCAAGATTGTCCAGACCATGCACATTCATACAAACAGAGACAAGGACAAATTACTATTCAAGATATGCATATCCAATCAATCTTCGGTAATTTAAGAGATTCTTTATTTCTTTATTTCTTTTTTCATTGCAAGAAACCACGTAGCTAGATATTTTACTCATCAAGTCAGACATACAAACCTCAAGAGTCTCAGATGGCTGTAGGTAGTCACATATGTATGTGCCTGCCAACCACGGGACAAATACTCTTCTAGGAAATGAAAGACTGCATTCCTTTCTGTAAATGTATATCAGATGTAGTCAGTATTCACATAATATTCCACCAACATGGAAAAAAAGAAGTAATCAATGAAGAATGAAGCATTAAACAGAATGATTCAACTTTTAAACTTCTGCTTCACAAGAGAAAGATTAACCCACTACAAGCAAACTGATGTTGAGCAAAGGAAGGCGTTTCAATGAAAATGCTATGTAACAATGCAAGTGACTATGCCTTCTCATAAATTAGTTTTTGTGCAACTTATATATGGGGCCATGGGGGATCCATGCTATTGATCAACGAGCCTTGCAAACTTTGATGGAAATGATAGCAAAACACACAATGATATACCAACAATGAACATTAATTTCCTAGCAATACTATCCTCATAAAGAAAACAAATACATATGAATATACAGCTAACACACCTTAATAATTGCAGGACGAGTTGGGAAACAGGTTTATCAGTCGATATCCCATCACTTGCTTCCTGGCTAACATCATCTGCCGGACCCACATCTCCATATGCCTCATCACAGATGATATCTAATCTACTTTGCAGACTCATGATGATATCCCTCTATACACGGAAAATCAACCGAAGATTGCACAGGACAATGAGAAACAACCATCAGTTGTTCACAAGAGTAAGACTAGCAAGGACTCTTATTAGCAGGATAAATCAAAAGAAATAAAAAATACAAAAATTTAAGCATGAACATTTCATGGACAGCACAAAAGCAGCTGATGAAAAGCAATCCAAGTTATACTTAGAGAAACTTGCAGTCATCATATGAGATAGAAAGACAAAAAAAAAGAAAAAAAGTACAGAAGCTTTACTTTTACTATAAGTGATACTTATCGGTCAGCAACCCCCTTTTTTTTTAATAATAAATACAGCCCCCATATGCAAGCATTCTATCAAAAGTAGATAAATTGAATATCATAGTTAGACGACTGAAATATAGCACATCAAAGAAACAAAGACGGCTTCGCTAGAGAAAAGTCTGAAATCTCAGGATATACAAAAGCCACACTTGTTAGGTGGCATAAAATATCATAGTTAGACAACTGTAATATAGCACATCAAAGAAACAAAGACGGCTTCGCCAGAGAAAACAGTCTGAAATCTCAGGCATATACAAAAGCCACACTTGTTCGGTGGCATAAACCATTTATGATATTCATCCAGTTCTTAAGCACTTAGTTCCCCCCCCCCCCCCCACCAAAAAAAAAAAAGATTTCCACTTCTACACTCCTTTCTTTTTGTTTTATCCTCCTCAAAATAATTTCACATACACTTCTTTTTTTCAACACATACATACTGCTGAATATAAAATTCAAAAGGATTACACTTCAACGCATCAGGCTATTGCCTTGCCTCATGGGGGGTAAAATTCCTGGCACAATGTTTCAACTTGAAAAACATTGACATGGTCAAACAACAGTAACAAGAAGCTAATAAGAAGAATCAGTTGGCAGTTAATACAATAAATGCTTCTTGCTTCCAAAACCAGCATGAACCCCCTCTAAGAATAATTCAAGCATTTCCAAAGAATTTGATATGACCCTTTAATACTAAAGCAAGAACAGATTTTTCATTGCAAAATAAAAAAGTAAAGCCTGAGCTGATTATTGAATACCTTTATATCGGTCACTGCTTGTGAAATTGGTTCTTTTGAATTCAAGTATGCAAAAGAACAGACGGATCCCTTGAAAACAAGAACACCAAGAACATCCTTCCGGCTGCATGCTTTACAACATGTAAACAAATAATTAAGTATAAAAAAATATATAATGTAAAACAACGGATACATCACAAAGAATAACCTAGTTAACAATTGAAAAAGGAAAAAAGTGCCTGGCACACCTTCTGCATATGTATCTTTCATGAATGGTAGAAGCAATTCAACTTCATGCACACCATCTGATGTGCTTGGTTCATCATTAACAACCTAGAAATGAATTTGGAACAAAAAAAATTATTAAACAAAAAACAAACCACTGCAAGATTAAAAAAATCTCACATTTTAAATGAATGGATAGTTGGCCATTATTTTAATTATAACATGCCACGGCCTTCCAAGGACTATAAAACCAATGGAAACTTCTACTAATCACATGTATGCTTGTCAGCTTTAATTCATGTCTTTTGTTTTGCTTTCTATGAAATAAGTGGTTACTACAATATGCCAGTGAGCTCTAGCTCAAATGACACTTGTTCTCCTTGTAAGAGTAAGGTGGAGGGTGAGGTCATCAGTTAAAGACCCACCAGGTGCATGTGTAATTACCAAGGAAAAGTCTGCTGAGATTTGCATCTTAAGCAATCAATTATGAAACAAGGAATTTAAAAAAAAAAAATCTTCTAAGCAGCACTCTTAAGAATTGCTAGAGAGGCAACAAAATCTTTCATCATGGAGTAAGATACTAAAAAATAATTGTGTAACTGGATTCTCACATTGAGGCAGTTGGATTAACACTGCAATCAAGTGTAAGGCCACCAAGATACAGATAGGTTAAGAAAAGCATCGGAGCATTGCTGTATGCAATAAGGAGTGCATCCTGATGTTGCATGGTGGCTGCAGTGATGCAGCATAGCCTAAAGTGCATGTCAAGCCTGATCTTCTCTTTGAAATTAGGATCAACCCTGATTTAGTATCTTCTGGATTCCTCATATATTTGTATCATATGTTAATTCAGATTATATTCTAGCTTCTTTTCATGCCTTTTGAAGCAAAAGTAGATTTGGTGATACACTGTATAAATTTTTTTACACCTGAATTGACTTATGCGTGAACTATTGATAAATATCTAAATCAACTTCAAAATGATTTTCACTACCATGTTGTATCGAAAATTTGATGAAAGAACTATTCCAGCTATATGAGATATATTGGTAATCCATTTCAGAAATATGAGGTATATTGGTAATCCATTGTATAACACCAAATGGCCACTGTGTATGTGTGGATAATAGATAGATTGATAGATAGACAGACAAACAGTATGGATAAAACAGATTTTTTTTTGGTTCCAAACATGGTATCTTATAATCTGTCTTACCAAATCACCATCAATAACTGCCCTTGCATCTTTTAGCTCTTTAGCATGATGATAAATTCCTTGACGAAGAGAATCACTCAATGTTTGCACATTTGATGCACTCTCATGACATATGGGCAATCTGGGAAAAGACAGCTTCAGCCATGAGAGATTACTTAGTAAAACATTTAGGAAAATGTCCTACTGTGACTGACACCATGAACTTTTAGAATAACTACAAGTACCAAAAATTCTGAAATTTTACTACCAGAATTGTAGTCCAATGCAGTCAGCACATCTTACCTAAGGTTAAAATTGTAGTTGCACTTGAAGGTCTGTAGAGAAGTTAAGACCCTTCCCATTTTGAAATCACATGGTCGTAGGCTGCTTGATGTAATATTTGAAGTCCATGTGCAAGTTCGACATGTCCACCTACACAAATGAACTCTTTTGTCAGCATGATAATCACTTAAAAAATTAATTAAGATGTTATAATTAGGAAGAGAGAGTTAGATAAGTCATATACCTCATTGGACTGTAACAAATGTGAATGAGCAGTCTTTCCTCCCAATCAGTCTCCGGCAGCGGTGTCGCTTCTGCAACTCCCTTTAAAGTCTGCAACAGCTATTTCATTATTTGTTCTTAATAAGTGAACGTTGCTCTGGCCAATAAGTTATCAATAAAACTATAGAAACAACATTTTCACAACAATGTTGAAGTATCAAGTTATGAATGGTAAATAATAAAGTGCAGTAAGTGGTGAGTCCAGAGGAGAACTAATAAAAACTTGCTAACTCGATATTGTTGTAAAAATGTTGTGTCGGTAGCATTGCTCATAAGTTATAGCTCAACCAATACTTCCTCCTCCCATAATAATGGGATGGAGGGCGAGGTCGTTCGAGACCCACTGGGTGCGTGTCTAACTTACCAATCAAAATACATACACACACATATATATATATATATATACATATATTATAAGTATCTTGATATATCTCAATTATCAATGGTACACATTTACATACTTGCATGAGTGTGACAAGGCCACAATTATAGCTTTATGACAAAAATCTAACAACATAAATATAGGAAAATTTGAATGATGAAAAAAAACAGTACCTGAGAAAGCATTATGGTTGAATTTTTGAAAACGCTATCGCTAACCCATATATAGATACCAATGACTTTCATGCCCCCCACTAACATTCTAGCCACCTGAGAATCAATAAGCAAAACTCAGAAAATTAGTATTGGATAGAACAATAATTTACAACATTCGGAAGATTGTGGTGATGTGAAATGAGAAAACCTGACGAGCGTGTTCGGCGATCCAATCGTGATCGATTTGCAAAGAGGAAGGAGAATCTGCGGGCTGAGATTTGGATTTGGGTCCCTTTTTCTTGTCATCTTTGAGGGTCTCGATGAGGGAACATGCGGATTCTCTAGCATCGTTTGGTGGGGTTGGGACCAAATCGAAGATGAAACCTCGGTCTAAAGCTGAGACGAGCTTGCCTATTACGAGACCCACCTGTAATTATACAAAACCCTAAATTCAGATTCGGCGATCTCAGACATGCATACATTGATTTTTATATATGGATAGAGAGAGAGAGAGAGAGAGTGTGCCTGAACGGGGAGTCGGGATTGACTGAGACGATCCTCGATCAATTTGAGTTGGGTTTCTTCTCCAACCACCGCTTTCACCATATTTCAATGACTGAATTTTCTTTTGTGGGCTCAGTCGCTATGGAGAGAAACCGTTATGGCGGTAAGCTCTCACTTGAGAGTCCGAAGAAAAACGTTGAAGAAATGGAAGTATGAAGGTTATTTTTTATTCACACAAAAAAATAAAAAAAAAAGTAACCCTTTTTTTTTGTAGAAATTATAATTTATCTCCCTGTTTTGCCACTTTGGGTTATCACAAATTAATCCACAGCAATATAAAAGTTTAGGGCTATTAGCCTATTAGGGCATTTTTTCTAAAGATTTGGTGCAATAAAAAAAATATTAAAATAGATGGAAAATAGAGATAATTGGTTTTTATATAGATGGAACAATAATTTAGTACCAAAGTTTATATACTACATTGGAGGAAAAAAAAAAAAAATAAAGGTCTTAGTGTAACAACATAAAAATTTAAGAGGTCTTAATGCATTTTAGTATTTGGACAAAATAACAATGTTTGTTTGAAAATGCTTTTTCTCTTTGTGAAAAATGATTTGAAAATGTTATATGTCAACATTCCATACAAATTTTATGAATAACATAATAAAGAAATTGAATTACCTTGTAGAAAATATTTTAACCCTTTCCATGAGAAAATGATAATATTTCCATGTTAATGTCTTAGGTAAAACCGATGATATTAATAAGTTAGAAAAAGTTAAGATTTGGCTTCGGTCTAGTGCTCCAGTGCATTGAACAAGACACAATTATGATACGTGACCAAAAAAAAAAAAAAAAAGTGTCATGATTGTGTCTAGTTTGGTACACTGGAGCAAAGCTTCATCGGAAAACTCATATGTATCTGTCTTGACAAGTTACTTGTAAATGGAGAGTAGACTGACAGTGCTCCTGAGTATCATGGGATTTATCTAGAGGCAGTTTTTTTTTACAAGAGACTATCCAAGCAAACTAAATATAAAAAATAAAAAACTTGGTGGTTTATCAAATAAATAGGCAACCTTAGGAGTATTGAGGCAAGCTCCAGCGTTGAATTATGCTTAATGGTCCTTCAGCCATTCCTTTCCTTCTTCAGTTAAAATTATTTAGCAATTATAAGAGCATTCCCAATGGACATGCTAAAATTTAGCTTAAGACCCTACTTTTTCTATTTTAGCTTACCACTTTAAAAAACACTCACATCCAATTCTCTATTCTCAACTCTATGTCATTTAAATATTTATTATTTATTCATTTTTTATTATTTCCTCTAAAAGTCATATATATATAATCATTAAAAAAACTAGTTTATTAAATTTTATAATCTATATTTTCTATAGTGCAATATATATTAAATATTTTTTTAATAAGTCTCATTTGATAAATTTTTAATTTTTTCATGAATGACTAACTACCCATAGCATTCATTGTGAAAGAAAAAATGAAGTTGCAACATTCATTGTAGCAATACATGTATTATTAATGAGGTCCAAGACAAATATATATATATATATATATATATATATATATATATATATATATATATATATATATATATATATATATATATCTTGACAAAAAGAAGAAAGGAAAAAAGGAAAAAAGAGCTTGACAGCCACGGGAGAGAGGAGCAGAACAGAAGAAAGGAAAAAAGAAGAAAGAAAAAAGGATGAGAGAGAAAGGAGCAAAACAGAAGATAAAATAATAAAAAATAGAAATGGCAAATTAACAGTGCAAGGCATAAATGCCTTGCAACTGTAGCAAAAACTTATTTTAGCTCACGTGAAGCATGTCCGTTGGGAGGCCTTTTTTGTGGTTGTGGGCTATATTTGAGTTTGTTTTACCTTTTAGCATGTCCATTGGGAATGCTCTAAAGAGGGATCCTCTAAGAGCAATACAATGCATTGATGAGCATTCACGTGATCAAGGAATACTTTTGCATCTTGAAATATTATGGTAGAAGCATGAGGAAAACATATAAGCTTTGAATTATAAAAGCCAGACTAACATGTTAGAAATAAACCACTCCCATGCCATATAATATCAAATTGGTCCGGGTTGCCAGTCCCTAGAGTAAATCATATGGATTACATCCCAAGCATAGCAAGTGAGCTCAATTTATGAAACAGATTAAAAAGTTAAAAATACATGCTGTATTCTGAGGAATTGGCAAAAAGAAATATCAGAATCTACTCCAATTGCTCTTAGGATTACTGTTTTTTTCCCTTCTTGTCAGCAACCAAATGCATGTACACAGAACACTAGACAGAAGAAAGCTGAAAGCAATTAGGTCCATTTCACTATGAATGTTACATTGATAAGTAAAAGCATGTCCTGATCACAAGCCGTGTGAAGCCTCAGTCCATTAGGTGGTGACCAGTATAAAAATAAAAAATAAAAATCCAAGTCTCTTGTTACAATTCAATGGATATAGAATGCTCCAACCCTTCCAACATAAGAAGATGATTCCCCAAGGGTAATATCTTTACTCCATTATCATTCACAGTGCTAAAATGCTTGCATGGGTCAATTCCAATGCTTACTTGATTAGCATTCAAAGATTCCGTATGTACACGGGTAAATTCAATCAAAGTTTTCTGTGGGGCTCCTCTGATTGAGGTGGATGCTCGGCCAAATAACATTATCACATGGCTAGCATCCATATCCCCATGGTTGAACGCTGAGATCTGCACTTCAAATTTTAAGTGATTGCAGGATGTTATCTCATTGACTTCAACATAATCAATCGCATCTAATGTCTGTTGAGTCATTAATTTTCTTGGACCAGCCTTGCTAGTAGCATTTGATACAATTATTTTGTCTGGCACTGATATAAATTTATAAGTGAAATTGGAATAACTCAACCCATATCCAAATTCATATACCACCTCTCCAGTATAGAACCTATAAGTTCGTCCTGGATAGCCTCGTGAAGGGTCAGGCCGCAGGCTCATGTCATTCATGGGCACACTGCTAAATGATTCAGGATACCAAGTGATTGGTAGACGTCCACCTGTTTCTCTCAAACATTGTCCAATAAATTTCATTATGACAAAATGTAAGTGAATGTTCAACATCAAGACTTAATTCAAGATACAAACCTGGATTAAACTCTCCAAAGATAATTTCTGCAACCGCTTGCCCACCAGTCTCACCAGGGTATCCTATCCAGAGAATGCTTCCAATTTTTGGATTCACTTTGGCAAAGGATACATCAACTGGTCCACCAGCAAGTAGGATCAAAATAATAGGCCTTTCACTTGCAGAAGACACTGCAGTGATGAGATCCATCTGTCTACCAGGCAAGAGAAGGCTCACCCTGTCGCGTCCTTCATCTTCTTGGGAAAGATCAAGCCCAGCAACCACAACTACTGCATCAGCCTCTATGGAAATTCGAACAGCTTCTGCAAATCCATGACTGTTATTGCATCGGGTGTCACCACAACCACTAGCATAGGTTGTTTTGATGTAAGGTTGCAGTCCCTCAAAAAGGCTTATTGGATTGCATGGTACACCTACACATTTAAGGTACCCTTGAAAAAACACATTAAACTTATAAGCAATAAAAAGTAACAGACAAGCCATCCTTTTTGAGAGAAACCTGTGTAGTCACCACCCATTTGACTGGAATCATTTGCTGAAGGCCCAATAATGGCCAAGGAGGTGATATTCATTCGCTTTAATGGCAATAAATTCTTATCATTCTTTAACAGCACAATTCCCTGCCTCGCAGCATCTAGTGCCAATTTCTTGTGTTCTGGAGTACATACATCTTCCTTTCCCAAGTTTCCAAAGTGTCCCTTAATAGGGTTTCCATTGAAAATGCCAAGAAGAAGTTGAACAGAAAACAAATTTGAAAGAGCCTGGTTTATGTCCTCCTCCTGTATCTTTCCTTGCTCAACTGCCAACTTGGTGTACCGTGATAAATACGTGCCACAATTTATGTCCATTCCTGGTTTCAGTCAAGCCTTTCTCAGAAACTTTACAAGGAGTACCACTGAATCTAATTTACAAGTTGTTGGTTCAAAGACTAAAGTATCACAGGAGCAAAATGCATTTATTTCAAAGGCTAAAATTCCACAGCTATCATGAAGTGATTGCTTCTATCATAGGCTAAAACCTCTTTGAGTATCTCTTACATTAACCAACCTAGCATCTTGAAATTCTTTGCAACTATAAGGTTAAGTCTAACTTCTTTTTTTATGCTATTTTATTTTCCCACCCCCCTTAAAAAGAAGATGTATCAAGGTCTCAGTTCTTTCAAATCATATAACTAACTTTAACATCTTTGAGTGAAAAATAGCTTAAAGTTTATCTACAAACCTTATGCATGAAATATTTTAACAGTTAGAAACTATTCATTTTTTTACCAACATTAATACTTGAAAAATGAAGATATTTGGAGTTGTAAGACATGTTTATGCCTGTTAAATTTGGTTAATGACACAGCATCATGCATAAGCATCAAACCTCAAATGCATACACACTGCACATTTGTTTTTCCTATAAACTTAACACACAACTTAATCAACAACCTGACCTGCTTTAATAACATCAGCAACTGCATCTTCAGGAGCCTTTGCGTATTTATGATCTTCATAAATTACAGCAACAGCATCACAGTCCGATGTGATGTATCTGCATTTTCCAAAAAAAGTAAAATTTTGTTACAAACAAGTGAACAGCATTCATATCATCAATTCATCCAGATGGAAACTTTCAACCATTCCAAGCTAGCCATGTTCGTACGTACCCTTTGAAGCCCCATTCCGTTCGAGCTCTCTGTAGGAGATCACGATCTGCACATGAAGGCACTCCATTGACTCGATTATATGAACACATCAAACAGGTAGCTCTGCCTTCTTCAATGCAGCTCTGAAATGGAGGCTGGTAAGTATCCTCCATATCTTGCTTAGAGACCTGGTAATATAGCAAAAGCCACCACAGAATAATCCTGATTAGTGATTATCCTTCCCCAGGAAGGACTACAAAAAGTGACAATTGAAAACCCATCTTACAACTTCAAACAAAAGTTCAATTGTACATACAAAGAACTCACAAGTAACAATTTTGTGCTGCAAGCCCAAACTTGTTGGGTTTTTGAGTTTTTCCAACAACAATCCCAATGTGATACATGTTGTAAAGTTTAGACTTTCTTTCCACACCAAAAAAACCCAAATCAAGTAAATAGAAATTTGAGTAAAAATCTAACAAATCTCCATCTTGACTCAAATTCCAACTAGCAATCTTCCAAACCAAATCAAATTAGGAATTTCATCTTAAACCAAAAGGCAAGAATCACAAATTAAGCCAAACTTTACAACGATCTCCACCTTGGCGAAATTTGCAGAACACCAAATTTAATCAAATTCCTCTCCACCTTGGCATGAATCCAACTACCAAATACAAATCCTTAACAATACAAAAACAGTGAAGACGAGAGTGAGACACTTCCTTACCATTGCATTGAAGCTAAAACTATGGAAATCCCCCCATTTCTCCAAATCATAAGCTGTATAATGCTTGCAACAAGCAGATACCATGAACCCACCATCCCCACCAACCAAATCCTCACCCTGCAACCCCTTCACATACTCAACAGCATAAGCACTCGCCACCATTGGATCCTCACCCGAGGTCTCTTGCCCTCTCCCCCATCTGGGGTCCCTGAATATATTTATATTGGGTGCCCAAAAAGTCAACCCAGATTGACCCTCATTGTACATGGCCCTGCCTTCAACCCCAATAGCCCTCCCAGCCAAAAACCACAGACTTCTATTAAAAGAAGCCGTGGTGAGCAAAACCTGAGGGAATGAGGTGGCAGCTCTTACTGGACCACTGAAAGAGACACCAGGACCATTTGAAGCTATACCATGGAGGGACTCAGACCACCACTCATAAGCAGATAAGCCGAGCCTGGGTATAGCAGAGGCGTTATTGGATAAAAGTTGGATCTTTTCTTGGAGGGTCAAGAGGGAGATGAGGGATTGAGCTCTGGTTTTGATGGGGAGTGATGTGTTGCAGAAGGTGTAAGAGTGATGTGGTGGGGCACAAGAGAAGCTTGGATTTGATTGTAATGGGGCTGTGGAGGTGATTGGGAAGAGAAAGGTTGAGGAGTAGATGGTGATGAGCTTGAGGAAGATAAGTGTGACAAACCCAATGATTGCAAACCATTTCCATGGCCATCTTTGGAACATTGTGCAACCACTGAAACTTGCTTAGAATGAGGTTTTTCTCTTCTTCTTTTTTCTTACAAGGGGAGAGGAATAGGTAGGCAGTCGGGCATTAGCAACTCTGGGCGATTGAGCTTGGAAGTTGGAACTGAGCTTTCGCGCTTACTTTACTGAAGATACTGGTTGTACTGAGTTTCTTTGACTTTTTGAGAGATTGGAAACAATAATATGATGCCCAGGACTAGTACAGTTCGTCTGGTACTTTCAACTCTGAACCTAGGACTAGTACAGTTCGTCCGGTGCAGTTTTTTTTTTTAATTATCGCTGGCAAGTGGCAAGTGGCCATTGCGATTCATGGTAAAAAAAATATCTTATTAGGATAATTCCTTTTTAATACAAAACCAAACCCAATAAGGTTTTAGTATTGCAAACTCTAAGGAATCCTTGTTAAACTTATTTAGGACGCCACTTTTATTAAGACAAAATAATACTAATCTAAAGCCCAAGTGGGGTTGGACTTGGAACTAAAAGTAATTTTTTTTTTATATATAAGAAGCCAAACTTTTTTTTGATAGTTATATTTGAATTTATGATGTCCGCTTTTTTATAATTACTCTTACCATGACGACAAAAAAATTTTACTAGTTGAATTAACTGAAACCTACATAAGAAGCCTAAACTTGAATTGGTTAAGCGATTGAACTATTTTTATGGTCCAACAAAATTCAACTATTTTTAGGCAACCCAAAATATCATAGCATAGTAAGAGATAAGATAATCTAACAACCTATTCCCACCATTTTAACCTTATGACAAATCCAACATTTAGCACAGACACCATTCAAAGGCCAAAGTCTACTATTTTCTTTTCTTATAGCAAAGGAGAAGTAAGAGAATTTAAGAACATTCCCAACCCTATTTTGGATGAGTTTTGTGGCGGCTCTAGGAGGGTCCTAAAGTAATGATGCACTGTTGTGATTGGAAGTGATGCTTGCGGGTTGGATGTCAACAAAGCGTTGTTATTTGAGGTCTTGAATGGGAATAAGGGTTTGTTTATTTAATTTTATGTTTTCTTTAAATGGGAGGTGTGGGTATGGTGTTTTATGTTGGTTTTGCTTTTTATTATAGGATGGGGATTTTGAGTTGCTTGTGGGTTTGTGGTGTTCCAGTAATGTATATGGGTTTTGGTCGAGCTTGTGGTTTGATCATTCCATCCCACACACAACGAGGAAGAAAAAGAAAAACTGAAGACAGTGTTGGTATGAAAATAAAATTCAAATCGGGTGACATGGCATAAGCTGCCAACAGACACTAGAGAGGAAAAGACACGTGAAAAGGTATTTGTTTTGCCAAACATAGAACATCTAGAAATTGAATATTGCACAAATTAGATAAGGAAGATATTGCAATTGTCATAGGTAGTGGTCTACGATCTAGAGCAGTTACCAATCAATGGCAAAAAAACAAGTGTCAGCATCGGAGCATACCAATGATCAGAGTAAATGTCAAGCCTCAAGTATAAAATAGAGTCTCGCACAATGCACACCCCAAAGAACACCCAAGAGATAAAGAAATCAAGAGAATTTATAAGAGATTTGAGAGATCTAAGAGCTTTATTCAGTGTTAGATTCTGAGAGCGTGTTCTTAGTTTGTAGGGCTTCTAAGCTAAGCTTACATGTTAGTGAGTGATCCTTGTAGATAGTTTCTTAACATGTTTATGTGAATATTTGTGAAGTTTATTTTAAGTTTAGTGAATGTTTATGCACAATGTTTTTGGTTGGAAGTGAAATGATGTTGTTTGTGGTTGCTTAGACTTGAATTCCCATTCGATTAGTATGAATACTGTGACCTTCGTAACTTAGAATAATATGTTCCTTGGAAATTTGCACTTGTGATCTTGAATCATGGCTTAGATATTGATGAGTTCCTACTTAATTGTTGTTAAAATTAATTTGATTACTGTTACTAAAATCCTGAAAATGTTGATGAACATGCACTGTTTGCTTAGATTTTAGGCTTCAATTTGATAATATGTAGATATTTTAGGGTTCGATGAGGCTTTCTTTAATGATAATATGGATGTTGCTTAGCCCGTTAGGGGTGATTTGAGGCTGGAAGGTGGGGATTACTCCCACTCAAAAATGATCCTTTGAATTACCCGGCAACTGGTTCTGGTGGGTGGAGTTAGTTGTCCATAGGTTTTACCACTGGCTAGAGGCAAGTCCAAAGGGCTCTTCTTTAAAAAGATTCATACGTTATCAAAAAAAAAAATATAGATAATATAACTTGCTCATATGTCATGGTAATTTAGAATTTGACCTGATGACTTAAAAGTATACCTCTTTACTTTTTGTCATTTACATTTATGCACTTTATTTTCCAACACTTTATTTTTCTACACTTTACTTTTCCATACTTTACTTTTACTTGCATGTATAAATTTCAAAGTCCTCTTACTTGAAGCAATACCGAACCTTTCCCTTATGGTTCAAAGTTAGATTGTAGTTCTTTGAGCTTATGATGATATTCAACGACTTCCAAATTGCAAAGTATGTGAGGAGCTGCCTACCTTTTTTGTAGTTTTTTAAGCCATTAAAAAATGCTTGCCATCAAGAGCGCCCAATAATTACATTTCAAGGATCAACTATTATTATTATTATTATTTATGTGAGCACAATCTTTTTTATTGGAGTTTTATAGTGACCGTGAGTAATGATATAAACACAATGAATTTCACAACTACAAAATTTTTTATTAGGTTTTATTTGATTATACTATTAACGTCATTTTATTATTTTTTATTTATAACTTGAAACATTAATAAATTGTGAATTATTTTTTGTAAAATTATACGTCCTTCTAAACTTATTAGTTGTACTTGTACCAAACCCATTATTGTCCCACTCTATTATACTTTTTCACATTTAACACAAAAAAAAAAAAAAAAAAAAAAAAAAAAAAGGTGAAAAAAACCACTCAATTACTCTTCCTTCCTTTCACGCGAATCACGCTAAACTTATTTTTATTGGTTTATTTAAAAAAAAAATTATACTTAAGAATAAGTATGATGTATCAAAAAGTAATATATAAATCAAATGAGGCAAATAAACTAGTTTATAAACTGGGCCATACAAATAGACTTGTTTTCTCTCTCAATCAGACTCACATTTAAAAAAAAAAAAAAAAAAAAACGGATACCATTAGCTTTAAATTTGAACCATTAACAGCCTTATTCATGAGGATTATTCCGCGGCTCCTGTTCAGGATTAACATCCAATTTGCCTGCAATCAAACACGCTTTTTTATCAGCACTACCTTCTTTACTTGTTGTTGTACCAAACCAAACCCATTATTGTCACATTCCATTATCCTTTCCACATTTAAATCACCCAAAAAAAGAGCACTCAGATGCTCTTTCCTTTCACGCCTCCTCATTATTTTCCTTCCCAAACAATCAACTAAACAAATAGACTTTTCCTCCACAAATGGCTGCAAACTTCAAAGCCAATTCCCTCAAACCCTAACTTCAATTTCCCACCACAATAGTAAAATAGAATCTCCGTGGAAATGGAAAACTACTCCTACTCTTCGTACTCGGATTCCCGCGACTCCTCCCCTCGGTTTCGCGAAATCGACTGCGAAAACCAGGCTTGGGAAGAGCCTCCTTCTAACTACAAAGTGAAATTCATGTGCAGCTACGGTGGCAAAATCCAGCCTAGAAACCACGATAACCAGCTTGCTTATATTGGTGGCGAAACCAAGATCCTCACCGTTGATCGTACAATCAAGTTCACCGCTATCAAATCCAAGCTCTCGTCTATTTGCTCTGATGCGGATGTGTGCTTCAAGTATCAACTTCCCGGTGAAGATCTTGACGCTTTGATTTCCGTTACGAACGATGAGGATCTCGAGCACATGATGTTAGAGTACGAACGGTTGCTTCGTTCTTCCGCTAAGCCATCGAAGCTCAGGTTGTTTCTATTTCCGTTAAAGCCTTCTCCCACTGCGTTTTCGAACAGCGACCAGAAATCCGAGCGCCAGTGGTTCGTGGATGCTTTGAATTCCGTTCAGATCGAAGGCTCTTCGCCTCCGGCGGCGGCGGAGGAGAATCCGGATTTTCTGTTCGGGTTGGACAACAAGGGGTTTCAGGCGGTTCCGGCGGAGAAAAGTTTGGACTCGACTCCCTCGCCGACGGTTCCGAATGTTGTCACGAAGGACGTTTCAGCTGGATCGGATTGCGGGTCGGAGGATCGTCAAGTGGTTGGTGAACCGGTAATGTCTCTGGCGGAGATTCAGAGGCAGATTAACGAATTGCAGAGATTGCAGATCGCTGCTAATCAAGATATGTATCAAAGAAAATCCGACGAGGTAAACCCTAGGGCTTACGCTGGAGACTACTACACACAGAAAGTTCCAGAAAATATCGCGCCCGCCCCGTCGCCGCCGATTCCGGTACAGATGCCGATTCCCGCGGCGTACTTACCGGAAAGGCACATCGCTACCGGAGGCTATCCCGTGGCGGCGGCTTCTGGAGGAGCTACTGGTGCGGAGCATCAAGTGTATTTCATTCAAACACCAGGTGGAGTGTATCAAGCCGTAAGACCGGTGACCGGCCCGGTCAGTCAGGCGGTCAATCAGCCTTACTACGGGGTCCAGAGGATGGTACCGGAGGCGTACCGGGAACAGCCGATATACAATCCGGTACCTCAACAACAACACGTGGCTTACAATGAAAGCAATGTTCAAGTAGTGCAGCAGCCAAATGTTGGGGTGGCGGAAGCAGGATACATGCAGGTTGGGTATGATAGCACGGGGAGGCAAGTGTATTATACGGCACAAGGAGGGGGCGTGGCGAGCTATCAGACGATGGCACCTGTGGCAGTTGATGGAAGACAAGGTGGTGGTGGTGGTTTGAATCAGGAGGGTAAGCTTGTTACCAAGCCTTCACCAGCCTCTGCTATGTGAATTGTGTGACATTTGGTTCATAATTTACTACATACATTACTGCTCCCTGTATTATTTTTATTATTATTATTATTATTTGATAGTTTAAATAAAAAGAATGAATGATTTATATAGGTTTTGGTTGGTGATTGTTTTGATTTGGTATGGGATGATCCTTTTTTGGTAATTATGTTGGTTTGAGTGATGATGCTTGTTTGTGTGCTGGGGGATTTTGTCGGAGACTGTGAAACCTTATGCGGACTATGAAAACATTATATGAGATAAGTATCAAGCAGAGAGTGATTTGAATTGACTACAAAGTATAGTAATCAAATGCTGACAATCTAAATGTATTTAGATAATTAGATTACAGGGTGTGCTTTATCCAGGGGACTAGGAACCTGACTTCATCTAGTGAGTATAATCTTTCATCAATTGAGTTCCTACCTTGTTAGTTTATTTACACTCAGTATGGTGCATCTCCTGTAAAAGGTTTGCAGTCTCATCTTGCCAAGTGAGCACTCTGTTATCTTTTTTACGTGGTGTGGTGTGTACCTCTTGTGATAGTTTTGCAATCTTTAAATAAAGTTAGGATGGAAATTTATAATTTTATAGACAAACTCCAACATGTTGGGGATAAAATATTTTATTTGCACTCAGTAGTATTGACGTCGATTAATAATAACCGACATGTTTCATTGTACATAGTTACAGATGCCATGGATAATCACTTACACGACTATGTAAGCTGTTATTTAGCCAGACTAGGTTGAATTCAAAGCTTAATACTTATGCAGCAGGTGCCTGATTTCCGTTGGTTGGTGCCTCCTTGGGGGTATCCTGAAGGCAGACAGTCAGTTATTGTATTCTAGCTACAACCACCACCACCTCCACAACTTCCCCTACAACTACCACCACCACCACCTCCACAACTTCCCCTACAACTACCACCACCACCACCACACCCTCCCCCACAACTACCACCACCACCACCACCACACCCTCCCCCACAACCACCACCACCACCACCACCACACCCTCCACAGGCACCACTCTTCAAATTATGTTCACACCTTCCACATGCGGTGTCTTTCACCAAAGCTTCATAGTCATTGCAACACTGTTCCATGCAGTTTTTGTCATCCTTTTTTGCTACTTCAGTGCTTTTCTCACCTGCAGCCTCCACATGCTCTCCACTGAACTTACAGTCTTTTAGGATCACTTTGGTGCCTTTCTCAGCCATCTCATCAGCATCCAATACTCTCTTCAAGGCAGGGGAGTAGTTGCTTTTACTTTTTCCAATTTCCTCATTGCACCTCTTGACATCTTCTGTAAAAGCATTTTCCATTTCTTTTGGATCCTCTCTGTGGTCAGTGATGAAACCACTATAGTTCTCCTTCCTCAAAATATTAGAGATCACAAAAGCTGATAGGATCCCGGGTAATACTAGCCACTCTTCCTTGATCTGTTAATCAAATATTAGAATATAAGGCATTGGCATCATCATTATTATTCTGAGAATCTCCTCCTTCCCCTCTCACAAAAAAAAAAAAAAAAAAAAAAAAAAAAAAAAAAACCTCTAGGAAGCCAGATTTAAGGTTGAGCAAAGCCACAGCTTTTCCATAAGGATTTTCTGCAGAGAATTCAACAGCTGTCATGAAGTCTTGTTCATTTTTTGGCTTCTCACAGTAGTTACATTCATACTCCAGTTTTCTACCAGGAAAAATAATCACCTGCAGGAAGAAAATATAGAAGAGTGGGTAAGCTGCAAGCTGAAGTAATTGTTGATGAGATTGAATAACGTTTTCCTCCATTCCCATTTGAACTTGCAAAGAGGATCATGCATTTAGATCCAACCATCAAATCAAACCAGGAATGGTATAGATACTCACCTTTTGGATGTCAATGAGCTCTAGCTAGAATGTCACATTCTCCTCTTGTGTAGGGTAAAAGACCCATCTGCTCGCTTGTGTAACTTACTACGAAGAAAAAATAAAAGAAAAAAAGATACTCACCTTCTGGATGCCTGTGAGCTCAAAAATATGGCCATATTCACTAAGTTTCTTCTGAAGCTGAAGTGACCAATTAGAGTTCATTAAAGACCACCCTTCTCCAACCAACTCTGCAAGCACATGAGTTTCACCAGATGTGAGCATACCAATCACTTCTTTCTTGGAAAGACAATTGCTTCTTGCATCATTTATTGTTGTTTCCATGTCATGTGCAACAAACAAGCAGAAAATTAGTGCTGAAACCATTTTTAATTTTTTTTTTAAGGAGTTTGTAGTAAGTTTAGACAGTAATATTTGGTTATTTTATCCTTAATTGGAAAAAGAAAGGTGGAAGTCTTTGGTACCCATCCTAGACAACCAATGCTGGCTATCCGAATTCATGCTTCTATGCATGCATGAGCACAAGACTCAGGATTGGATAAACATTAGGTGATGCCTTTAACAATTTTAGATTTCAACAACCAAGGGCATCAAGATGGTCATGTTCTATGTTTCTAGATCTGAAAGATTGTGAAGGGGGATGAAATATGGTCATATTCATGGAGCAAAGTGTACTGAACTACCCCTTCATGCTCACTGGCAAGGAAATTTAAAGTGCTTACTTTTAATTGGAATTCTATTTTAATTTTTAAGTGCCACACACCTCATGCGGAAGCTGATGACCTCATTGCCAGACTCATCCAGGATACTTGTCCAAGTATTAACATACTGTGATGTTCCATGAAGTGGAAAGAAACATGAACTTTTTGAGAATGGAAGCCCGCTAACCATTTTCACCACATATGGTGCTGGAAAGGGAGCAGTCAAGGACAGAGCAATTCGTAAACTGATTGGCTTGGAATCCATGACTCCAGAATTTGGTGTCATCTCAAACCATTTGTCTACAAGCAGTTCAGAGATGGGATTCAAAAGGTTCTCCAGAGAGATTGAAGTAGTCCCCAATACTTTGACTGGCCCTGCTACGGGCAAGTTGAAAGATGAAGTGGTCATAAGTTCAAAGACAAGCTCTCCAGTAGGTTCACATTGGAAAACAACTTGTTTCTCTCCTGACTCGGAGTCTATGCTTATTCGTTTCTTGGCATTGAAGATTGTGTCCGGTTGTTTCTTGCCAAAGGAGACAAAGAGGCTGCTCTTGTACCTAGCTGGTAAGCCTTTGATCCCCACAATCTCCAGCATAATCTGAATGAGAGTTAGGAACAAAAATGTAAATGCAGTAATATGAGTGCCTTTGCCAGAATTCATATCTTTGTCATGAGTTGTGCGTTTATAACAAACATAAATTGGCAGAAGATAATATTGGAGGTGGAGGCTACCTCCACTTGAGTTTTCTTTGGGAGCTGAGTCATATTCTGATACTCATTGGATGGAGCTACTTTCATCCTCACATTATTCAATTGGTGAAGATTAATAGCAAGAGGAGCTGGAGCAGGCCCTTTATACATCGCTCCTGCCCTCCAGTACCTTGAACCAAATGCCTCTTCCCACTGATTGGTGGTTCCCGAAAAACCGACATCCAGCCTTTTACCCTTGGTTCTATCTGAATCTGTGTCATCATGCATTAATACCTTGCCCAATATTGCCACCAGATCTTTACAGTAAGAAGCAGGATGCAGTTGGTGTGAGTGCCAGATGAGGTCAATGTCATAAGTTGGGACACAGAAACGATTATTTGACCTTTCTTTATTTCTCTTGATCAAATGTAGAAACCCCTTATACCTGGCCACTGCTCCTTCAAGAAAGTGATCATCATTCATGATGAGCCAAGATACCTGTGACATATATTGGGAAAAAAAATATAATGCCAGCCTACACTGATTAATTATAGAACAGGAAAAGCTAGAGAATAATACATATGCTTAAAAGTTACCTTTCTTGATGGATAACAAAGAAAAGACTAGAAATCTCCCTGTATTATGTGTCTTTCGAATTCTATGCTAAGAATTGTTGCACCACAACGATTTGGCAGCGGTTTAAAATGTTTTCTTTGTTGATAAGAACTTAAAAGCTTCCAAATTTAGATATGTTAAACAGTATTCTTTGACACATGTAAATTTTCTTCATTACCTGATAGAAGAAAGAACTTTGCCTTTTGACAGCTGAATCTAAATCATACTTGGTGCTTTTTGAAGCTCGTAAAATAGTTTCACCAAAATTCTGTGTCATTTCCCTCGTCAGACTGATTTCATATGGTTCAGTTGGATACATTCTGTTCCAAATTTCTTCAGTTTGCTTTTTGCAAGTTCCCTGAGTGGAAGATGCAACATTCCAGTTGTCAAGAATTCTCCCATAAAGTTCCTCACAGTCATTCTTGTAGCGCACCTGAAAAGCGAATAAACACAAAGTTGATCCAACTGAACTTAAATGCAGAAAGTTTCAAAGCATGTTGTGAGTTCTGATCCAGAAGCCTACCGGATTGAGCCTATGACAATGCCATATCCATTCACAATCAAGAGGGACAACTAAAGGGCCTTCTGTAACATGAAACTTGGTATGTTTGGCAAGTAAGGGAAGCCAACAAAACTTGTACCTGACATTGAGTATAATAATAAGAAGAAAAAACCCTTAAAAATTCATGAATTAAAATGCTGGTTTGTTAACATAGTTTGATGGCCTACATATTCATGCAGCTTCACTATTACCTTCATAACTACAGCCATGGGACTTTGAATTGATTAAACCTGAAGTTTCCAAGGGGGTATATCTCTCTAAAAAATATTGAAAAATAAAATAAAATAAAATAAACAAGAATAAGAAGAAAGTCTAAAGGCCCTAAAAGTTTTGATAATTGTTGCCTTGTTCGCCTGGTTTATCCCCCATGTAAATTTTTTTCCCTCAACTAAAACAACCAGCATTTTCAGCCCCACATAATTCCCCTTGAAAGACTAATATAGCGGGGTCGTTTTCAACCCACCTAAAGTCATACTCATTGTACAAAATTCTCACCTACGAGAAATTAATCGTTGTATCACATCCCATTCAATAATATAATGACATGCAATCAAATTAATTGAGCCAGATTTAATGCAGGGTCTTGTTACTTAATTCATTTCTTAAAAAACTTATCATAATTCTTAACAAGAATAGGAATATATGTATGTATGTCCGAGTCCTCTAGAAACTATATATTAAAAATCATGTCACAAAACTTGTTAAGCGTATGTACCTCAAAATGGCTCGTTCTAAAACTGGGCCATCGTAGAGGCAGCGGCTCCTATCAACTTTTGCAAGAAATTGTAGCTGCTGTTTAGCCGCGGCCACAAGGTCTTCGCTTATCACAATCTTCTGCGCTTCAGCCCACTCCAATTCTTGCTCCTTCTCCATTATTCACTTCTAAAAGTAACCACCAAACAAGAACAAAAAATTAAATTCAGATTTTGTATCTCGCAAATCTAAAAAAAGCTTCATGTTTGCAATCCAAAAGTTTTAATTTTAAAAAACATAGAATTCACGAAATATTTGACTCGTAAAAAGTTTTAAGTGTCTATAATGTTATTGCCCAAGTAACTGTTTGATATTTGATGCTCCGTTTTTGTTTTAATGGAATATGTTTTTTGCCTAACATTTTTTTTAACTAACTTATTTTTCATTTTTGTGTTTGATTACAACCCAGAAAATTAAATAAGACAGAAAACATTTGGCGTTTTGGATAAAACTTAGATACAGTTCCTTAGGTTAGGTACATTAGGTTCCCCATTTGAATTCAAACACATGGTTGCATTAACCAATAAAACACAAATAATGTTATCTTTTCCAAGAATATTTAAATTCAATGTATTTGAATTCAACTAGGAATCTAATGTACTTAACTTAAAGAACTGTACCTAAGTTTTACCCAAAACATTTTATATGGTTTGACTTGAACCTAAAATTATTTACATTTCTTGTAATTTTTTTTTTTATAAATAATAAGTTTTATTGGTGAAAAAAAAAACAAAAAAACAAGTGTACTAGCCTAGAAGGAGTTTACTTGGAGAAAGAAAACAATTAAGCACTAAAATTACATAAGAAAAAAGAGTCTAATTGTTTGATATCTAAGTTGATTTAACCTGAAGAAATGTTTGTGGCAATGGAGATTTGGTTTTTGATAGATCAAATGCTGCTAACTCTTGCTGTAGTTTCCCACTCTTTTCCTATGTCACACAGTCTTTGTATACGTGGTCGGTTGGTATTTATAGAATTACACAGAGACTCTAAAGTCTAAACATAGAGATTGAAGACTCAAACAAAAGGTTCTTTAAATTACCAGTCTACCCTCAATTCAGTTTCAGTGTGACAAGATTGCCGCTTGAAATTGGATGGTTTTCTACGTATGTTTGTTGGTTCATAGAAATTCCTAAGACGACCTTTGGCATGTAAAAATAACAGCCATCTCATTCAATTTGTGTGTCACGCCTTAAGTACTTTCCTATCTATGGACAGGTTTCGAGGCACGCAAATAAGAAGGTTGTTAGGTGGGTTGCGACTTGCGAGAAGATTATGAAGTCCAACTACATAATTTATTTTTTAATAATTTGAAAGTTTGATGACAAATTTGGATCTCTCCGTTAGAGATATCCGATAAATACATTAAGAAATATTAGTTGAAATATAAAACTATTGGCTTGACTACATAATTTTAGTAATATCTATCCTTAAATAGTTGTGTGCGAGTCCCCTCTAGAAATTTTTTTTGTTCCATAACAGTGAAGCACAAGTGAAATTTTTTATTTATTTTTATTGGCGTCGGGTGTTTGAATCATTTGCTTTGACTATTCCTGGGGTTGCATATGCCATCGACAATGAGTTTTTCAAAAGTACACTTTGAGTAATTCAATGGATAATTAAATTCTTTTAGTCCAATAGCCAAAATGGGATAGTTACTATTCAAATCCAAGACGCTCGAGTTTATGGCCTGCCTCAAAATTAATTGACCACTTCACCAATTCCCATGTAGTTTTAAGTGTAATTTAATAGCAAGGGGAAAGTACACTTTCCACAAGAGAAGAGATATATATTTTTTTTTTGATAAAAAAAAAAAAAAAAGGGACTCGCAGGTGCGTTCATTGTCCCAACTCACTTAAACCCGATTTTGACATGGCGTGGGGCACATCTGGGCAAGAGAAGGGATATATTTAATGCTTGTAATGGAGGAGAAGGCATAAAGATAATTGGATATCACGGGCTACTCATTTGCACCATAAGCTGATAAAACTAGAGTCCATATTATATTCAAGAGTTTTTGACATTGAAATTTAATTTGTCTTAGATGTCTGGTCCATACGTGATAAATATAGTATATATACTCCAATTTTTTTTTTAATATGAAGAATACACCTTCATTCAAATTAATGGACTACTTGAGTAGAAATATATAATATTGAAAACGCGTATTGAGTTCTGATGCAATACTCAAATATAATACCACTTAGAAAGTAATTATTTGTAATTCAAAATTTAGCTTTTACTTGTATTTATTCTTCTAAATTCAGCTTTGAAACACATATTTAGTTGGAAAATTGATGCCATCATAAAAAATATTTGGAACATAGCATCACATATCCCATCTGTCAAGTATAACTGGGTTCATAGGGGTTGTAATGTTACTACACACACCCTTGCTGCATGTCCCTGCACAATGAATATTTTGGCTCTTTTGTTTCAACCTTTGGCCCCCCTAATTTTATTGAGATTATTTCAAAGGAGCCAAGTTTATATGTATAAATATCTTTCTGTTAATAAAGTCTTTTAATAGTTAAAAAAAAAAACACTTGTCGTTGGTTGGTCCGGCCAATTGTTAATTATTAATAGTAACACGTTATCTTTGAGTTGTCACTCTTGAAAAATAATAATTGGATTACAATTGACAATGGGTCAGATTGGATTGGAAATTTGGATTTGGATTGGTGTTTGCTTGTTCGAATAAAATGCAATATCCGGCCTCTTTTCATTTTTTTTTTTCAACGTGGAGATGAGAGATCATTTAAATAGAAGGGTTGATTTATATAGCAATTACAAAATCTTATCCCTAACATTATTCATATCCTTAATCCTTGTAGGTAAATACTAATAACTTTGTCAGATTTAAGATAGGATAAGATAAATAAGATAACTCTAAAAATAAGAAGATTATAAAACCAAAGTCCCTCTTCTTATTACAATATTCAACAAAATCAAAATGCCAAAACGCCGGATAATGATTGTCGCTGTCCATACGATAACATTTATGCTATAGGAGTGGAGGCTCGGAGTGGGCAGAGCTCTCACTGCTAAACTGGGTACTAGCCGATTTGTCAAACTACCGCTTTCATGTTGTCACGTCCTACCAAACCAAAACCCAAACCCAAACCCATTTCCTTTTTATTCCCTCTTAAATTGATTGCTAAGAATTTTAAGATCCCCATTCCCTTAATATTCAAACTTTCAAAGACAATATTCAAGATATTTCATATTCCTCTACTTATATTTGTCCCCATTCATTAAATACTTCAAAACTTTTTCATTTGCTTTCTGACCTAACAGATAACAATCAGCCCGTATTTTCTTTGGACAATATCTTTTATTTTTCTTATTCAGCAAAAAAGAAAAAAAAAATCTTTTATTTTTCAAAAGTTGTCCAATCCGAACCAAAAGCGAAGAATTACTGAATTACTCGAATTAAAAATACTACAAAAGCGAAAAGCTTGTGAGTAAAGCTTTATATAGCTGCGCTGGTAAAGAAAAAAAAAGGAAATTGCTCTTCTGGAAATAGGAAGAGTGCAATGCTAAGCTTGAGTTCAAGAAAAAAATAATTGCAGAAAAGAGAGAGGGTGAAAAATGGTGGTGAGGAAAGTAGGGAAGTACGAGGTGGGAAGGACAATTGGCGAAGGAACCTTTGCCAAGGTTAAGTTCGCGCAAAACACGGAGACTGGTGAGAGTGTCGCCTTGAAAGTGCTCGATCGAAATACCATAATCAAACACAAGATGGTCGAACAGGTTTAGTTTTACTATTTACTTCGATTTGTTTGAGATTCACTGAACCAAAATTATCACACATATACATATACTATTGCTTTCTATTTTTTTTTTTTTCTTTTTCTTTTTCAGGAAAATAATTATGAGATCGGACTTGATTGATATTATTTACTTTTGCATTTTAGCTTGAATAAACATGCGGATCTTAGTACTTATGTGGTCATTTGTTATTTAAATTATTTATCCTGAATTTTGCAAATGGTAGCTGTAATTCAAGTTAATATTACCAAAGATTGGCTCTAAATTGTTGTTAATTTTAGTTTCTCCATGTTTAATTATAGTCCTGATCATGCTAACTGAGAAAATGCTTTAACTAAAGAAAGAAAGCGATACAATTTAAGATCGACGCATTTTTCCGATCGATGACGAATTGTTCAAGCTGTTGGAGAGCTTTCCTGGACTACGTTTGATGTGTTTTTAATTTAGAATTTATTGCTTTCCCATATATGCTACTTTGAGTAGGCATAACTTTTTATTGTCCTTATGCATCTCTTTATGATATGAAACCTGAAGTCCTAATTTTTGACATGTTTTATGGTCCTTAAAATGTAAACATTTGATATTAAATTACAGCCTATTATATTTCAATTTCAATTTACTAGATATCCATGCAAGTTTTCTTTCTCATAATGTTATTGTTGTTGTTATTATTATTTTTCAGATTAAGAGGGAGATATCGATAATGAAGCTTGTCAGACATCCTTATGTTGTGCGTCTTAATGAGGCAGGATATTTATCTTTTGAAGTTCTAAATCTGGACATTAACTCTACTGTCATTATAATACTACATGAGACTTAATATTTTTACTCTTTGGTTTTTAATGCACCCTCTGACTAATAATGTTTTTTTGTTTAGGTTCTAGCAAGTCGTACTAAGATTTATATAATCTTGGAGTACATAACAGGTGGTGAATTGTTTGATAAAATAGTGAGTAGTCTAATTTTAAACTCAATGGCAAAAATTTATTATTATTATTTGATTATTTTCTTCTTTTGCTTTCAAATTTAGTGGTGATGTTGTAATGATTATGTAGGTTCATCATGGACGTCTTAGTGAAGCCGAATCCCGGAGATACTTCCAGCAGCTTATTGATGGTGTGGGTTATTGCCACAGCAAGGGAGTCTACCATAGAGACTTGAAGGTGTTCCTTGTCTGGAATTTGGAAAGCAATTGTACATATTTTGTATAAAAAAATTCTTACAATTGTTTCCTTTTGTTTTACAGCCTGAAAATCTGTTACTTGATTCCCTTGGAAATTTAAAGATTTCAGATTTTGGTCTGAGTGCACTGCCTGAGCAAGTAAGATTCTGGCTAAATATCAAAGGCTCAGTTTTTAACATTATCTTATCTGTGAGAAATGATACCAATGGCTTATTACTTTGTAATGTTTGCACATAGGGAGTTAGCCTTCTTCGGACAACATGTGGGACTCCCAACTATGTAGCACCTGAGGTAATTATAAGGGTAGCTAGCTTGGAAATTGGGTTTAACATTATCTAAATTGTATATATATTAATCCATGCTTATCTATTGATTATTTTCATTTTCTTTCTATAGGTTCTCAGTCACAAGGGTTATGATGGTGCTGTGGCAGACGTTTGGTCCTGTGGGGTCATCCTTTATGTTCTGATCGCAGGATATCTTCCATTTGATGAACTTGATCTCACCACGCTATATAGTAAGGCATGAGCTATTATCATTGAGTACTATTTAATGATTATCACACAGATAAGTAGCTTTGCATGTTGCAATCAGCAAGTTTATTTCGTGATGGGTGTAATAGTCTTTAACCAATATTTTGCTCTGATGTTGCAAACCTTGAACATTAGTTAAGTTTATTGAATCAGTAGCTCATTTACCATGCTTAGTTTATACTGCGGAAACAGTGATCAAGCAGTCCTGTGGAGTGTGGACTGCTACATTTTGTGGGAGGGATGGTGGAGATTTTGTCTTTGGTCTGTCTTATTTTGTCAAAGAGTCTTGTTATTAGGTGCATTTCCTTGTGGATTATGGTGCTGATCATCATTGAATTCTCCTTTGTTAGTCCAGACCCAAGATATCCTGCTTCCTCTTATGTGCTTTTCATGAAAGATGTTAAGAGTTTCATATCGGTATCAATTTTCTTTTTCAATTGTTTTCTGCAGATTGAGAAAGCAGAGTTCTCATGTCCATCTTGGTTTCCAGTTGGAGCAAAATCTTTGATTCATAGAATTTTAGACCCAAATCCTGAAACTGTAAGTATTGGCTCTGTGACAAGACATTGCTTTATATATACCATTTGTGCATTCTCTTGACTGCATCTGATAAATAGGATTTGTGATTAAGACACAAACTTATATGCAATTTTTGGTATATTTTTTGGAATCAAGTTGATATAAAAAACATGCAATGCGATAATGCATGTGCCACTACCCAACTCTGCATGAGTTGTTGGGGCAACTGAAAATTAGAAAGGCAAAACAAGGATTGTTCTTGTTACTGTTCTTACATATTGTTGCTCTTCGAGTCTTTTGGTAATTGGAAAACTGACTTGGTCTATGTCATTATTGGTCCAAGCTGCAAGCCTTTACTGAGATAAGTTTGTTCTTGCATCATCATCACTTTTTCCTTTTTTTTTTTTTTTTTTTTTTTTTTTCTACTTATCTTCTTTTCATTCTTTTTAAATTTTGAGCCCATGGATGGCGACGTATTTTTCCCTGGCATCAATGCGAACACATCAAATAATGTTCACTATGTCTAGGGGGAGGGGGTTAGCATTTAATTGAGTGTGGATAAAAATGCATAAATGGATAAACTGGCTGTAGTAGTCATGGCTGTTTGGTTTAACAACTTGCACATATTTTCTTGCAAAGCTAAGAGATTTATGTCATATGAATCTCATACAAGCAAACAATGTGTTGAAATTATTTCATGGGAAAGTATATTAAAGTAAGCTTATTTGTGCCTTGACCATAAAAGTCAAGTTTTTTACTTTTAGTTAACATGTGCCTGGACCATGAAAGTCAAGATTTTTACTTTTAGTTATCCAATTACTTAAGTATCCAGGTAATTTATTGACATCCTTTAGATGGTCGTCAAATGTTTATTAATTTTGAGCTACAAATTGAAAACAAATTTAGTTCAATCTGATAAGATCTCTGACTAGAAATAGAAAACTAGATGACATCTTAGGAAAAGATATACCAACTTCATTTTCCCTTATGGGAAGCTTCAATTTTATTTCTAAGTCATATTAGTTGAAAGATTGAGTCAAATGTTTCTAAGAATGGATAATAATGTCATAATAGTCTTTTGGTTACTTATCTACTCTTAACTAATAATACTATTCTCCTTTGTGATGCCATTGTGGAGCACCTTCTTAATATGAGAATCGTGTTGACCTGCTTTGAAGCTGTAACTGGTCTGAAAGTGAATTTGAGTAAGAGTGAAGTGGTCCCAGTGGGGAGAGGTTGAAGACATAGTTACTTTGGATGACACCCTATGTTGTAAGATTGGGAGTTTGCCAATGAATTATTTAGGTATGCCTATGGGGTCACCCTATAAGGCAAGAATGGTGTGGAATCCTAATTTACAAGATTATCGGGTTGGAAAGCAAAGGTTGACACAATTGTAGAGCACACTTTTCAGTCATATAACTTATTACTTGTCACTTTTCACCATTCCTTCATATGTGGTGAATAGATTGGATACGTTGCAAAGGAATTTTTTGTGGAGTGGTTTGGCAGATGCATTTAATTACCTCCTTGTGGATTGAAATACAATTTGTTCTCATGTTTCCAATGGGGCTTGGGGGTATGTAGGTTAGGCACCTCTAACCAAGCCCTATTGGTTAAATGGCTATGGCGATTTGGGGAGGAAGATACTCATTTGTGGAGACTAGTTGTTGCTTTGAAATATAGGGAAGATTGGGGTGGTTGGTGGTCAACAAAGTGGATTAGAAGTACACATGGTTGGAGTTTATGGAGGAGTTTTAGGGTGGGTTGGGATAGATATGCTGGTTTTGTGTTGTTTGAGGTAGGGGATGACAATTAAGTGAGGTTTTGGCACAAGTGGTGTGGAACAGTGGAAGTCAACCTTTGCAGGAGATATACCTGGAGTTGTTTGCAATTGCAACGTATAAGGATGCCTTCGCTAACTCTTAGTTAGAGTGTCAAAATTAAGGAGCATGCACTCATGGAATATTAAGTTATTAGAGATTGCAATGATTGGGAATTGGAGTCTGTTGATGTCATTTTGTGTGGACAACAACAAAATGGGATAAGACTGTAACTTGCAATATCTCATGAAGAGAGGACTTATTCTAGTTGATTGGTGTTGTATGTGTTGGCACAATGGGGAGATAGTGGACAATTTGTTGTTGCACTGTGATGTTCCATATGAATTGTGGAGTTTTGTCTTTTCTATGTTTGGGCTTCAGTGGGTCATGCTGAAGAGTGTTGTTGGTCTTTTATTTGGATGGAGAAATTTGTTTGGTAAAATCTCTTTCTTTCTGGAATCTAGGCACTCTATCCTTGTTGTCACTGTGGAGAGAGAGGAATCTTTGTACATTTGAAGATGTGGAACCCTCGGTGGTTCACTTGAAGACATCTTTCATTAGAACATTGTTTGAATGTTCCTGTGTTTTGGGTCCTAGTGATATCCACTCTGTTTTAGATTTTATGGATTCTCTCATTTGGAAAATTTCCCTTTCTTTTTTTTTGGAAAAAATTGTATAATTAAGGAATGAAAAGTTCTTCTTACATCTATTTAATAGCAATATGGTGTGTTCTCAGTAGCAATCCAATTCTTCTCACTGATTTGGACTGATTGTTTGGTTTAAAATTAGCTGTGTCCTACTTTGTCTGAGGGCAACTGTGATTATGGTAGACAACCAACTGAAAAGCATCCCCCTTTTTAGTGGCTTAGGAGGGGCAATTATGATGCTAATAATTCTGATTTTGCTGCAATTTGATGGAACATCAATTTTGTTCTCCCATATATAACAGCAATTATGATGATATCAGACAACCCATTGAACCACAATAATTTCATCTCTCCTTATAATGGCTTAGGGGACCCAGTATTGATGCTCATAGTTCCTATTTCACCATTTTATGCCACCTGAATGATGAATTCCTATTTGCATTGCCTTGTCAGACTGGCCAACTGATGCCAGGCACAGGAATTTGAAGTTAGTGCTTCGGTTCCTTCCTTATTAAGTTCCTTCTATCTGATGTTTGTAATACTATTAAAAGTGTCACTGAAATTAATGGCTTTGATCGAGTTACTTTGGTTCTGTTGTGTCTTAGAATTTATTTTCTGTCACGTGCAGCGCATAACTATTGAACAGATCAGAAATGATGAATGGTTTAACAAGGATTATGTTCCTGTCAGACTTCTTGAATATGAAGATGTAAACCTTGATGATCTAAATTCCGTTTTTTATGATCCCGAGGTTGGTAAGGCTTTCAAATGCTACATTTTCTTTCCTTCTACGATGTTTGCTTTTATTGACATTTTAACATGAATTTGGTTTTCTTATGCCTAAAGATTTGATTATTTGGTATATGTTGTAATTGGATAATTTGAAACTCTCCTACTCTAGCTGTCTCTAGGTGTTGCTCCTACACTTAAACCACAAATGGCAGGATGGGGGCCAATCCTTCCTGATCTCTAGCATCCATCCATTCAATTCAATTTAAATTACAATTACATCTGTTCTGCACGGCGCCCTCCTCTCCTGCTTTTTGTTTTCTTAAAAATTTCTGGACATATATTCAAAGATCAAATTATACCAGCTGTAAAACTCTCTTTTCTAACACTATAATTTCATCATTTTTTCAAGCTCACTTGGAATATGAGCCCTGCGATGCCTATCATGCTTACCAAATATCAAGCTTAAAGAACTTCAGCTTTAATTCCATTGTGGCATTTTTTAATTGTTGTATGCTTATTATGGGTATCATATAATCAATTTACTTCTTTGCCATCTAGTGTTTCTTTTACATTAGATTTAATATGTTATCAAACATTTTGATAGTTATTTATTTATAATTTTTTTTATAAAACCTAAAATAAACATAAAATATGCTTAAAATATATATTATTAATTAATTAATTTCCATGCTCCAGCCATTTTGTGTCTTGGTTTTTCAAGAATAGCCTTCTTAGGTTAGTGTGTGTGGTAGAGGTTGATCTGGTGTGTGTAGTATAGGCATAAATGCAGGATAAATGCTGATCATGTGTAACTTACCTATAAAAAAAAGAACATTATATAGATGCTATGCCTTTTCAACATACTAATATATACACACGGTAGTAGATATGATTGTCGAAATCAGGTGTCTTTTTTCACTTGCATTGGTTTGATAATCATATGCTTTATTTGTTTAAAACATTGAAAATATGGTTTCCTGTAGGAACAAGGGGCTAATGAGCAATGTGGAAATGAGGACACAGGTCCTTTGATTCTTAATGCATTCGACATGATAATTCTATCTCAAGGATTAAACCTTGCGTCCCTATTTGATCGTGGCCAGGTATGAGTTAGTATCTTTTACTTTAGAAATTTATTTTAATCTAATACCTATATCTCTAGTGTTAAAATTGAAATATTATGTGTCAATGTCTACTTTTTGTGTTCTGATTTGAGGACACACATATGGGTGTCTTATACTGATACTGACATGGACATAAGCTGTTGGGTGGGCAACTTCTTATGACCTAGACTGTGGCACATGGAGTTTTATGTGTATTAGTGAATTCAAGTTGAACAGATGTTTTGATCAATGTTGAAGTGCTTCTTAGCATGTCGAAGAACCTATAAGTGAAACAATGATGATAATGTACTTGGTAATAACTTCATTAACTAAAGGCAGAGAACCTTTTACTCCTAAACATTTCTTAGTTAAATAAAGGTGAGTTTAAAAACAGTTGTCAAACATATGGTCTCTCTACTAGAATGTTACCAATCATTCTTAAGTATCCCACATATCATAGACATAAGAAAACCCCATACAAAATTGGAGTTGTTAACATTTGCTATAAATTTTGTCTCTTAGTACTTCAATTTTACCTTCCATCAGTAAGAGCATTCCCAACTCATTCTTTATCCATTCTCTATTTTACATCTTCTAAAAGCCACTTTTTTAGTTTAGCAATCCACTTTTACAAAACACCTCCCATCCCATTCTCTATTTTACACTACATCGTATTAAATATTATAAAATAATTCTTTTTTTATATATTTTTTTTCACACTCCAACCAAACCCACGGCAACCATCAAAACCCCAGCAGGCCGATCAACCACAAAGCCCAGATCAACAACCTGATCGGCCACCACAGGAGGAGCCACCACCACCACAAAATTCACAACCCATAACCACCACCGGGCCCACGCCGACACCTATATCCACAGCCACAGATCCACGCCGGCAACCACAACCTCCACCACACCTCACACCGGCAACCACAACCACAACTCGAACCCAACCACAACCCATCAATACCCATGGCCACTGAACCCCGAAACCCATGGCCAAAACTTCAGGGAAAACCCATGGCCACCAAAATCTGGCTTTAAAACTTCAAGAGCCAACCGGAACCCATGCCGTTGCCGTTGATGAGGAGGCCCAACAACCCAACCGGAGAAAGCAAATTTTTTAGGAGAAAGAGTTCGGTGAGAGAGCAGAGAGCATGAGAGAGAAAAGCAAACAATAAAATGGATTAAAAAATTGTTTACAGAATGCTACAGTATCATGTATTTTTACACGTTACTGTAGCTTTGTGTAAAATAAAACTCTATTTTACATGTTCAGTTGGGACGCATTTTTGTGTTTTTGTAGCTACAGTAGCATCTATTTTAACAAAAATTCTATTTTAGCAGCTCTGCTGCGAATGCTCTAATATTCTAAATTCTCAATATCATGCAATAAGTGAATGTTTTCATTATATAGTTTAAATTATGTTTCCTAATTTCATCAAGAAGTTCAAATTTCTTGTCCTCCCTGACAGAACTCTGTGAAGTATCAGACACGCTTTGTATCACAGAAGCCAGCAAAGGTCGTTTTATCTAGTATGGAAGTTGTTGCACAATCAATGGGTTTTAAGACTCACATTCGCAACTTTAAGGTAGATTTCTCAGCATTTGCTATCATAGTACTCTTGATTTTTCAGCTTTTCTGCTTTGTTTACTCCTCTTTTTTTAAAAAAAAACTGATGTCATTGTACCAATGAGTTTGCCCAGTGCCTTCTTTTCTGCTCTTTAGATGTATAGTTCATGTATACTAAAAGTGTGTTAAATTTCAGATGAGAGTGGAAGGTCTTTCAGCAAACAAGGATAGCCATTTCTCAGTTATTCTAGAAGTAAGCTTTCCGTCCTGACTTTTTTTCTAGATTTCTACCTCTCATAATTTTTTCTTCTGCTTAATTATTAATTTATTAATTCTTTTGGCTGAAGATATATGAAGTTGCTCCAACATTTTTAATGGTGGATATTCAGAAAGCAGCTGGAGATGCCTCTGATTATCTCGAGGTCAGTTTATAATTGTTTTCTTTGCATTTATTGTTATCCTAGTAATTTATCCCTTTTTCCTTTTTCCTTTTATCCTCTTATTATTTCTTGAGACCATGATAAGAAACTTTTTAATGCTTGTTGCAGTTTTACAAGAGTTTTTGTAGCAAGCTTGAGGAAATCATCTGGAAACCGCCTACTGAATCGAGCAAATCAAGGATCACCAAGGCAAAGAGTAAAAAACGTTGATTTTGTTTCCTGTAAAATCATCTACTTTGTTACATCTTTTAATCTGGGGTTGACCCATAAGGACACAGCTTACTAAGTGCACCTGATTATATTAGTTTGTTTATTATCCTGCCAGAAGAGAGGGACAAAAGAAGTAAAAAAAGAAAAAGAAAAAGGAATTACAAAGAAAGAGGAATTACTATTGTAAATCGTAATTATCTTAGTTTGTGTTTTTTCCTGCCAGTGTAATTATACTTTTAAGTTGATGGGAGTACGAGCTTATATAGTTGATGAGTTTGTTAATGTAATGTTATTGTTCTTTAATTGCCAAACATAGTGTCAAGTTCAGAACTTTGATTTTCTGCGTGTATGATAGTGAGAGCTGTTTCACTTTTATATGAGGACTGAAGTAGCCTCTAGCCACTCTCTCCATTCACTATTATTTGGTGTGAATTGTTTTAAATTAAGCGCTATGCTGGCAAATATGCTTATTAGGCCAAGGGAGCCGATTTCTCTAGTAGCTTCATGTATTTAAGTGTACAATGTAGCATAGTTCTGTCAGTCTCCAGCGAGCTGGAGGAAGACTCGTATTGACTGCCTCTTATTTATTATCAACATGTTAATGACTCGTATGCACTATGAGAAGTAAAACAAAAGGCACATTGTGGAAAGAGAATGCAAATAGTTAAGGGATAAAAGGTTGTTAAAGCCCTATGATAACAATTTTGGCAACTGTCAAGAGGTTTAACCCAAATGCACTATAAGTTCTGATTTGAGAGCCGAGTGTGTAGCTATTATGAGACTAACGAGCTAAGCATCTAGCATGTATATAGGGGATGATGAACTCCAAGAAGTTGAACTTTTTTTTTTTTTTTTTTTTTCCATAATGTAAGAAATCCTCTGCGCTCACGACAGCATTTAATAAACAATATTTATATATATATATATATATATATATATATATATATATATATATATATATATATATATCTAGATATATATAGGATGATGAATCCAAGAAGCTGAGAGCTTTTTTTTTTTTTTTTTTTTTTCCCATAATGTAAGAAATCCTGCCGCTCACGACTAATATGAGCCGTGCCTTCTACAAACCATCCACTTCAGGTTTTAGAAAACTCCTTGTAAACTTAAAAAGTGAAATTTGGATGAAATCTGAAATTTGAGATTTGTCGAATCTTCTTGTCGAAAGCAGCCTACTTTAACTTGTCAGGAATCTTGTCATTTTAAAACTTGTCAATCAGCTTGACATAAAATTTGTTTGAATTTGTCTTGAAACCTTTCTTTGAACTTGTCAATTTGCACTGAAAGTAGATTTGTCTGGAACCTTTTTTTGGACTTGTCAATTTACATCAAAAGGAGTCTTCTTTTGTCTTCATGGTGTCAGGAATCTATTGATGAGAATTTGAATAACTTGAAACTTGTTTTTTGTTCCGAAAGAAAATTTGTCCAATTTGAGCTTTCTTTATATCTTGTCAATTTGTCAATTTGAAGAATCTTGAAATCTTTAAACTTGTCGGGAATGAAATATTGAAACCTGTTTAGAATCTATCAGGAGTGATTTGCTTTTGATCTTGTCTGAAAAGAACTTATGAAATTTGTCTTGAATTTTGATTGGAACTGAGAGTTCATAAATTGAAGCTTGGAATCTCTAGCTTATCTGGCTGAATTAGTACTCATACAGATCTCGAGAAAAAACCAGTGAAAGAGTTTACAAATTGGGCTGAGCTGGACCATCCTAATCTAGATTGGCCCAAAATAGTTTGACGGGCTTGACCAACAAATAGTGGTCTACCAAGACCATACCACACACTACTGAACAAGAGGAGTGGGGAGGTAAATAAACTCCTGGTTGTATCAAAATTTAGTCCCCAAATTTTAATTGCTATATTTGACTTCTTAAGCTTTAAATTCAAATGAGACAGTTAGGATTCCCTCTAAAAAAAGCGTTATTTGCATATGTGGAGCATGCGTCTCCTTAATAATTTCATTTTAATCTAAATTTTGAGTGTCCAAAATATAGCAATTGAAATTTTAGTAAGACTAAATTGTAAGATGGTCAAAATCACAAGAGTATAAATTGTAATTTCACCTATTACTAATTCAAATTTTAGGAGGTTAAAGTAACAATCGAAAGTTGGTAGACTAAATTTGTTGAGAAACAAACAATACAAACTTAAAAACCAAAAGAAAATTAGAGAACGACACCGTATCAATGAGGCTGATTGTTGGGATGTCACGTAATGCCAATTTCCACTGACAAGTGACAAGCGCGCTTTCCGATCCGTAGCATCCCCCGATATATTTTACAAATCAAATATCGCCACCAACCCACTCACACCAACTCCCACGGAATAAAAAGCTACTCCCACGGAATAAAAAAGCTTTGCATTCCGAAACTCAGAGAGAAGAGAAGAGAAGAGAGATGGCAATGGCAGCAATGGCTCTTCGCAGAGTCTCCCTCTCCATCAGGAACCCGATTCGTCCATTCGTTAATCACTTGGTACCTTTTCTCCTTCATTTCATTTACATCAACCTCCACCACTCATTTCCTTCTCTTTTTTTACCCGCCATATCCTTAACGTTCTACTTTCATTGTTTAATTCGTTTTTCACTTTCCAATTTTTTGTTCCTTTTTCAATCGCAGTCCTCTTTGCCTAACGAGGCAGTACAGGAAAAGGAAAAAGCTCGAGCTACTGTAAGCCATTTCGCTTTTTCTCGTTTTGGAATGATTCATGATTGGAAAAGATTATTTCATAGCGGATCTGTTTCTGTTAGTTTTATGCTAAGAAATTATTTGTTGCAGTGGATTAAGCAATTGAATGAACCGCTGGAAGTGATCGATCCGGACATTACCGACATCATCGAGCTCGAGAAAGCTCGGCAATGGAAGGTACATTCATACATCAAACCAAACTCGTCTACTTTTTCATGTTCATTTTGAGCAATAGGTTTTGGCTTTAGAATGGATAGTGAATAAAATTGATGTTTAGGAGATTTCAATATGAAAGTTTTAGTTTAGAATTAATCACTTTGTGGATGTAGGGTCTTGAGCTTATACCTTCAGAAAACTTCACGTCCTTGTCAGTGATGCAAGCTGTTGGATCTGTCATGACCAACAAATATAGTGAAGGATATCCTGGAGCTAGATACTATGGAGGAAATGAGTATGTCTATATATAAATTCATACATACATACAAATCCATATCAAATATTTTTCTTCCTGCAGTTTATGTAAATATTGACTTCATTTTTAGCTAAAATACACTTTACACGCTTTACTTTTAAATCGGACCTTCGACTTTCAAAACTTGCAATTTATATTTTATACCCTCAACTATTAAAATGATGTCAATGTGCCATTATGATCCGTCACATTTTAGCCGCTCTCCTGTCTAAAAATGAATTTTTTCTATTTTCTGTCTAAAATGATGTTTTTTGTGTAGGTTGACGATAAGATTCTATTAGGTGTTGACGGAAGGGGTATATTGATATTGTTATAATATTTGGGTGTATAAATTGCAAGTTTTCATAGTTTAAGAGACCAATTTAGAATCAATCTCAAACTTAGAGAGTGTAAATAGTATTTTAGCCTTTTCATTTTTACGTCATTTAGTGGTTTTTATTGAAGAACACTCTTAATATCTGTTGCAATGAGGACATGTTAGATATTAATGAGATAAGGGCAACATTTTTTTTTTTGGAATTAAAGAGAAATGAAATGCCAGCTTCTCTTATGTAATTTGAACCTTAGAGTGCAAGCTGCCAGTTTGTAAAGCATTACTCTTTGCTTATTTGGTGTTTTACATTTTCCTTTTTGCTTATCCTTTTCTAGTTTTGTTTATATTTGTCTTATGTTTTTTTGCATCTGCTTTATTTTTCTGGATCAATACACATATATATATTTTGAGTATTTTTTTATTCAGGTACATTGACATGGCTGAGACCTTGTGTCAAAAGCGTGCATTAGAAGCTTTTAATTTGGATCCTGCAAAATGGGGAGGTAATTGAACTAAACATATGATTTGTGTTGCTGTCTAGGAGAACTTTAATAATATAATCCAATCATTCTGTTTTTTTTTTTTTTTTTTTTTTTTAAATTCATGTTGTGGATGTTCTCTCAAATGTTTGCCTAAAGTTACAGTTCGCCGGAGAAATAATTCCAGAGAGCCTTACTGATTTAAAAGCCAGATGTTACTGATATGCGATGGTCCTTTAGATTTGGAATTTAGGGGTTCCCTACTTTCCATATAAGTAGGCCAAAAAGCTGTAGATTTTAGGGTTTGTTGATTAGAAGGCTAATTTAAGCTGATATAGTGGCTTTCTTTTTGTGTTTGAAGTTATTTTCCAGCTTAAAACTATTGTAATCTTTTTAGTCTTCCCTCATTTTGTGAAATAATGTCAATCCTTCTATTTGTATGGAAAGTTAATCTGCATTTATGTTGTCAGGAAATTGTTATCATCTCGGACTGCATCCTTTGCTTTGTTCAATTGTTCTTATTTACTTACTGTATCATTCATCTTTTAATTTTCACCACTTAAAGGGAACTTTATGTTGAATATTTGCTTAAATGCGTACTTTATTTCTTGTAGTCAATGTGCAGTCGCTATCTGGATCCCCTGCTAACTTTCAAGCTTACACTGCTCTGTTGAAACCTCATGAAAGAATCATGGCTCTTGATCTACCTCATGGTGGACATCTTTCACATGGATATCAGGTGCCTATACATTCAGTTGAACTTTTTCCTGATGCATTAGGTTGTGTTTTTCTGCTGTTGGTGAATGGTGATTAACAAATGGATACCTCTCTCTAGTTTTTGGTTATGGCTGGTGCTTTTGTTTTCTTTTCTGGCCTGAGAAGGTTAGAGCAATGATCTATGTCAACAAAATTAACAGTGCTGTTCTATTCTCACTACTAGTAGTATGCTTGTGCGATGCACGTGTTAATTAAAGTTCATTTGTAAAGTAAAGATAAGATTTCATTAAAAAAAAAAAAAAAAAAAGTCATTTGTAAAGTAAAGATAAGATTTCATTAAAAAAAAAAAAAAAAAAGGTGGAACAAGAATATTGTTAAAATGTTATATAATGGAAGCCTATCATGTGAGAGCATTTTTGTTGTTGTTTTTTTTGTCAAAACTAAAAATTATGGTAGATTAAAATCATTTAAAAAAATAATGAAATTTGTTTTAATTTTTTTTCTTTCAAACTTTTAGTAATAGAATTTTAATCAAAAGAGTAATTTAAACTTCTTGGAACTTTGATAATAAAATTTTATCTATATTAGAATTAGTTTAATAATTTTAATTTACTTAGTGTGGTGAGGACTCTTTTTTTTTTCCTTCCCTAATGTACTGTTCATGTGGCATAAAGCGAGAGTATCCACTTGGCATAAGCACAGTGTAGAGAGCACAAATTTTATTGTATGGTATATAATATAGTTAGGTTTAGATGTACAAACAATAGTTAGCACATAGTGATGTAATCACTATGCATAAAGATTAACTATTGTATATCATCTTATAATCTTATCAGATGTAGAGTGTATTTTAAGTTAAATAAGTGTTTTATATATATTAGAGATACATATGCGATGCATAAACACATAGGAACTCATTCAAGACAGGCAACTGGGCAAGTCTTTCTGCTTACTGATAATTAAAGTTCTGCCATTTTAGATACATTAGCTGTTGCCATCTTTATCCCTAGGAAACACCAGCTCTACTATCTTGGTCTGTTGAAATAATATGGATTATTTTGAGAACATATTCTTTTTTTTTTAATAGGTAGAACATACATATTGATAGTTATGAATAAATGTGATTGAAAATTGAGTCAGAAGTAACTCATTGTTTCCCTTTCTCTGTGTCCTTTGGATAAGTTCTACCTTAATAGAGAATGAAAATTTTGTAAGTGATTTTAAGGGTTGAGAAGCCTTGTGATGCTGCACACATGTAAAATATTTGTGATGAAGCATACATGTGGTGAAGCAAACATGTAATATGTAACATGTAAGCACTTAGCTGTTTGAGGATTTATAGAGCCAATTAAAGCGCTCTCTCTCTCTCTCTCTCTCTCCAAACTAAACAAACTCTATAAAAGAAATATTTTATGCAAGCAGGGAAACGGCATTGGCATTACTTATCATAAGTTGTTATATCTTGAACATTTAAAACTGGACTACCTATACTATTTCTGCAAAATTCACCCAGAAACCCAGCATTTTTTAGGGCCATACTGTTTTCTGATTGCTGTAACTGGATCAAACAATTTTTTTGAACACCTTATGCACAGATGACCAAGAATTCTTTTATACATATCTATAAGGAAAAGATTTTATTTTTCCCGTTGTTTAGAAACTTTGCAACTGCAGCAAACATTTGAAATTGAAATTCTTGTGCTCTGCAGTACTTTTGATATCTTAAAATGGAATCTAATTACAGTAGCTATTTCTTAAAGGCAATGCTGCTTATCTACATACCGTATGCTACACAAGTATTCATTGTTTTTTGACCATTGTGCAGACCGACACCAAGAAGATATCTGCTGTGTCTATATTCTTTGAGACAATGCCATACAGATTAGATGAGAGCACTGGTTATATTGACTACGACCAGGTATCTTATCATATATTTTTTTTGGAAATTCTCATACCATTCAGTAGCAAATTTACACTCTGGAATGCTGTTATCATACTCAGAAATATCTTTTTTGTAGAAATTAACATACGAATCATATATCTTTTTGTCAGTGATGCTGTGTTTGGCTGTAAGACCACTAATTTTTAGGTCCAAGCTCAAAAATAGGTTTTTGGGAGAGAGTGTTGTCTGTTTACGTTCTGCAGATAATATTGGCAAAAGAACTGAAATTATATAGGTATATGGCAATTGCAACTTGTAGAGAGTTGAGTGTGAAATTTTGGTCCCAATTGCTTCTTTCTACATTAAAAATTGTGTTGTGATTGATGTTGTACATGGTGTGTCACTGTAGTTTATATGCCAATACATTATTTCCCACATATTATTATAACCACCACATATCAAAGAGTTAAATTTATTTTAGAATCAGAATGTAAACCCTTGCATTTGCCGAGAGCTAGAGAATTTGCATGTGTGATTTACCAGTAACTCTATGAATGCTTTCGGTTTTCAAGAGCATTAGGTGCCAAAATGTTTTGGCTTTCCAATGACCTATGGTGGTGAAGCATTCACCATTTTTCATCTATTATAATTTCTCTATATCAAGGAAGTATACGGTTAGAGTGAAAATTGAGAACTTTTTCCTCCTTTTTCCGCATGGCTTGGGTAGGTTTTCTGTTCTGATTTCGCAAAGGGCTAATATTAGCCCTTCACATATTTTTAACTTTTGTTCTAGATTGATCTGGGAAACTGCTCTTTTTCTTTTTAAATAATTTATGAAGGGTTGACTCATGTGAATAAAAATATCTGCAGTTGGAGAAAAGTGCCACACTTTTCAGGCCAAAACTAATAGTTGCTGGTGCAAGTGCTTATGCACGCCTTTATGACTATGCACGCATTCGCAAGGTAAACTTTGGCTTGACCTTCACAATTGCAATCATCATGGTCGAACATTAGTGAAGTTCTTATATTCAATGTTAGCTTACAACATTTATTTCTGATGCTTTTGACAGGTGTGTGATAAGCAGAAAGCAGTTTTGCTGGCTGATATGGCACATATCAGTGGATTGGTTGCAGCTGGTGTTATTCCGTCCCCTTTTGAATATGCAGATATTGTGACGACCACAACACACAAGTCCCTTCGTGGCCCACGTGGGGCTATGATCTTCTTTAGAAAGGGGGTGAAAGAGATTAACAAACAAGGGAAAGAAGTGAGTCCTAATTTTAAATTTTTATTTTCAAGAAAAGGATAAGAAGAAGATGACTGGAGAAAGGAAAAAGTGTCACTTGTATCTTGCTTATTGTTGATTCATGCGTTTCCCACCTTGGTTTTGCTACTTATGTGCAAGTTTTTCAGTCTCGTGGTTTCTTTTGGTGACGAAGTTATAAGCTCTGAAGTGAAGTACCTAGAGTGAATTATTAAATGTTTGATTTTTTTCTTTTCCAACAGGTGTTGTATGATTATGAAGACAAAATCAATCAGGCTGTCTTTCCCGGACTTCAAGGTGGTCCACATAATCATACCATAGCTGGTTTAGCAGTTGCACTGAAGCAGGTTTCTTCTATTGATTTTATCCAAAAGAAACTGCAATTACATATTTATCAAATTCATGAATTCTTTTTGTATTTATAAAATGCCAGTTAGGGATTTTTTTTTTTTCCTTTTATGAAACATAGCCAAGCTCATGGAAATTTTATCTCTTGGATTATCTTGTGATTACAGGCCACAACTCCAGAGTTCAAGGCCTATCAAGAGCAAGTTCTCCGTAACTGCTCAAAATTTGCACAGGTACAATGAATGGGTACTTTTTCTAACATTTATGGGGGGAGGGTTGTCAGTATCCATTGTCAACAGGACTAAGTTGTGTTTTATTGACTTTATCTGTCTCATAATTTTACTCTTAATAGCTTGCTCTTGTAATTTCTCTGAGCATGCAGAGTTTGTTAGAGAAGGGCTACGAACTTGTATCTGGTGGAACTGAGAACCATCTAGTCTTGGTAAATTTGAGAAACAAGGTAAAAAGATATATTACTTCCTTTGGTAAAATTTTAATTTAGTAATTTACTTTTCCTTTCACAAGTTTTATTAGGACTAGGGTCAGGTGTTTTTCATTTTGGATAAACTCTTCAAGAACACTTTACTATGATTTATTGAAGAGAAATTTTACTGGAACAACCAGACAATTGGGTGTCAAAGGGAAAAGTGACTGGCAAAACCCTATGTTCAGTAGTAAATTGTGTTTCACTGAACTCAATGGAGCAGGAAACTTGTTAAGCCTGTTCTTGACGAGTTTTTTAATTGGATTTAATGAATTAATCCAAATATTTTGAAATGCTCATTTGGGAAAATGATAAAACTTTGATGTATAGTGGATGAATGTTCTTTATAGCTGACTACAAACAACTTATATATGAGAAAGGGAATCGTTAACTTCTTTGGAAATTTTATATTACAGGGTATTGATGGATCAAGAGTTGAAAAGGTTTTGGAATTAGTTCATATTGCGGCAAATAAAAATACTGTTCCTGGGGATGTATCTGCCATGGTTCCTGGTGGTATTCGTATGGGTACAGCCTCACTCCTCTGATTATCTTATACTAGCTGATTATTGGCTATTTGCTTTTATTTTGACAAAGGCCTGTTTTCTGGTGGTTCAGGAACCCCAGCTCTCACATCTAGAGGGTTTATTGAGGAGGATTTTGCAAAAGTAGCTGACTTCTTTGATGCAGCTGTGAAGTTGGCCTTGAAGATCAAGGCTGATACTAAAGGTTACACTTTATCTGTAGATGTACATTGTTATCTCTATAATGTTGTAATGTTTAGTGAGGAGTTTTAGCTGACAATACTGTATGCTCACACATGTGGTGTGTTACTATAAATCCAGGAACAAAGTTGAAGGATTTTGTGGCAACTATGCAATCAGATGCAATTCAATCTGAGATTGGAAAGCTCCGGATTGAGGTTGAGGAGTATGCTAAACAATTTCCAACAATTGGTTTTGAGAAAGAAACGATGAGATACAATCACTGAAGAAGGTTCTTTTTGGTGCAAGGTTTGTCACATTTGCTGGCTCTTTGAGCCAAATGTCTCTGCCATGTGTACTTGTATTTCGTATATGCATAGTTGTACTTGGTATCTGGTAGTGCTAGTTGGAGATTTAGAAAATATCCAATTAACTATTGATATATGGATATTTTGCTAGATATAACCAATCATTATTACTGTTGAAATTTTAGCAGTAGTGTTGATTTATCTTCAAATATGTCAAGAAATGTATCTGTGCGCATGTATGTGATTTAAAGTGATATAAGCGCCTTATGTTCTCTTTATATATATTATCCAAAATATAATTGAAAAGGCAAAGATAAGATTTTTTTATATATATATTTTTTCATAAAGTTTTCTTACTTATCAAAAAAAAATATATAAAAAAATCTTATCTTTGCCTTTTCAATTATATTTTGGATAATATGCCTGTTCTTTATATTATTGGAATTAGAGGGTTAACCGGCCTATTAGTTTGATGTTGGATTTAATCAATGTGGCATGCTTATGATGTATTTTTAGGCTATTAAAGAATCACTAAAAATTTAGTACATCTTGTTTAACCAATGGTAGCAAATTTTGTTTCCTATATTGGTATAAAAAGATTGTAAATAACACTAAGCTTAATGTGACAAACTTCTGTAGTAGTTTACCAAGCTTATTTTTAGTAAGATATTCAAATTTATGTTTGAAGAACGAACTAAAAATGGTATTTGTGAATTTAGGATCTTTATAAATGGCATCACAGACATGATTAAAATCTTAATTCTTGAGCTAAAATATTAGTGGCCAAAGTTGAAACATCAGGAAAAGTGCTTTTTCATTTTGTACGCACGGGATCTATTTTTTTTATTATAGGTGTTGTACGCATGGGATCTTTACATAAATCATTCACACTTCTAATTTGATTTTGCAGATAGATTAATCATTCGCACTTCTAATTTGTTTTTGCAGATACATTCCTTGCGGAACAGACCATCAATGTGTGCGTCAAAATGTCCTCTATGTATAAGTAAGTGAAGGAGAGACAAAAGCATAGGAGCATGTGAGCTTTAATGATCTATATAATCCAGATAATGTTTGTTTAGAACTTCACGGCAAATGTAAATTAAAATTCTGTTAACTGATGCTTTGCAAATTACAAAAATTGAGTGTTACTTGAAGTTTCTTTTACACTGCATAATCAATTTCTTTAGTGCATTAGCATAATCTACTCTTTTATATCTTCTTCTTCTTCTTTTTTTTTTTTTTTTTTTTTTTTTTTTTTTTTTTTTTTTTTTTTTTAAGGGGGAGGTTGGGTTGATTTAGAATGTTACAGAAATATTAAGCCTGAAAAGACTTCACCCAACAAAGATAAATATAATTAAGTAAATCAAAGTCTAGCCTTCATTTGGCTAATGAACTGAATGATAATGAAACACAAGGCGAAATCAGTGTGTTATTCTTCTTTTTAAACCTTGTCCCAGATTAAAGCGTCATTTGGCAAGCAGTTTGTCACTCTTTCTCCAATTCTACTGCTGGCTAGTCGAAATAATGTGGACCAAGTTCCACGAAAGGAATTTGAGGTTGAGCCTAACGTCAGAGATAGAAAAATCTATAATCCCACATGTCAGAGAGGGAATGAGCATAAGGGTGTTTTTTTTTTTTTTTTTTTAGGAGTGGAAAGGGAGACAAAGTAAGAGGGAGAGAGAAAACCCCCCTGCTAGAACTTGGGGGGAAGGGGGGGACTTTTTCTTTCACCTCAAATCGGGATGAAAATGCAATTGAAAACGTTGTTTTTCAATTTGCTCAAGTGGCTTGGTCTTCTCGCTCGAGCAAGCTAGGTTGTAAAGTGGGGCCCACGTTCTGTTTCCCACCCACTTTTCGTTCTGTCCCGTCCCGTTTTCCTTCCCCCCAACCTAGCTGGATGTTGTGGGAAAAGATATATAAGTAAAAGTATATTATGGCGGAATGAGTTTAAGAGAAGGTCTTATCAGCCAAGTAGGGTTGGCGTCTAATTGTATCAATCATGAACTAATAGCTCTTTGGTCTATAGTTTTAAAGTGAAGTATTTTCCCACTTTTTTATAAAAGGTGTTATTATGTATTTAATTAATGATTACAGCATAATATGATATGCTATTTTGTATACAATAAGTTCTCACTTAGTGGATGGTATTACTTCACAAGGGGTTGTATCATTTGGGTTAAAAGACGTATCATTTGATAAAAGACATGTTCTTAAATGACCAGTCACATCCATAGCTAACAGGTGTTCCATATGTTATAAATAGAATAATGCACTTATCATTCCTAAAGAAAATAATTCCTATTAACCTTTAGGAGATAGCTCCTGTGATCACCACCCTAACAAGATTGCGATCCATGTCTAGGACCAACAAAAAAAAATTCCTCCAAATAGGCCCATAAATATAATCATTCTCATTTTGTTACTTAATTACCCCACCATGACCCCCTCTCCCCCCAAAAATCTCTCTCTCTCTCTCTCTCTCTCTCCTAGGTAACTTGGGATCAACTCATCAAGCCCCATCGGCCTTGAAAAGAAATTCCTTTAAATGAATTCTTTCAAATTAAATTGATTTAATTTCTTAATAAGATAAACTTTTTATTTATTTATTATTATTTGAACATTAACTCCATATATTTATGTATTGTAATTTAAGGATTTGATCATTAAAATATTTTGTAAAAATAAATAATATTATTGAGCTCTCTTTATGTTTCTGTTGCATAAGAAGAGCTTAATAATTAATATTGTATTCGAAATTTCTTCATATATTTTCTTTCAAAGTGTTAATAAGAGGATTCGAGATATAAACATCACAAAACAGGACAGATGCCACATGTTATATAAAATTGTTTTGTATTTTTAAATTGATTTATCAACTTTTTACAAATATTCTTAACTTTTTAGTTCACTGTTCGGTTCGACCAATCTCCTACCCATTGATTAAACTGAGGATTCAAAGCCAAGTCATTTCACAGAGGCGTAACAGTAACTCTGCTTAGCTTTAAAGGAGACAAACAAACAAGTGTAAATTTTATCTTTTTAATTACTATTTCCAGCGAGTGGTAGTGGTTGGCCTAGTTACAAAGGCATCCCTTCTCTTCCCTCCACAATTTTATCCAAACAGATGGGAAAGGATAAGTAAAGTGTCAATTGTCACTACCACTATCCCAAATCCTCATGGCTTCTTTGCCTTCAGTTGCTGTTACTCGCACTCTCAAACTCGACCCAGAATTTAGGAAGCACCCCACTACTTTTCCTGCCACCGAAAAGGTACTTCTTTTCTAAATACGTAAATAAATTCTGAATTGATTCCACTGTTTGTTTTAAAAGTAATTAATTAAACAACAATACATAGTAGTGGGTATCAGCTAGCACAAATAGTAAGAAAATCTTGTAATCCTTGGAGCCAACAACATGGTGTGTGTAACGTGTTTATAATTCCATTTTTTTGTTGTTTGCATTTGTTAGTAACATGTTCAGAATATTAAGGCTTCTAAAATTTTGTTAGTTTAGCATTTCCGAACTACTTTTACTTGCTTTTAACTATGTGATGCCACAATTTAAGCTTGCTGTATATTAGCTGAAGCACTTTGAATTTCAACACTTAATGGTGTGCCCACTTTTTTACTATACAATATGTTTTATCAAGCATTGAGTGATTATAAAATTGAATCATGTATCTCAGAGTCCAAGCATCTCATATCAGAAAAATCAGACACTGACCCATTCGGATGGGAGTTCAGAATTAAGGTCGATGGACCTCCGAGAAGCACTTTCAATGATGAAAGAGGGGACGAAGGTCGAATCTTCTTGTTATGTCCCCCTCTTGCAAGAATGCATACTCAAAAAATCGGTTTTGGAAGCACAAATTGTTCATGGGCATATCATGAAGACAGTAACACAAGAAGATTTGTTTATCATGACATTCTTGATTAATGTTTATGCAAAATGTGGAAGCATGGAGAATGCTCGTAAAGTCTTTGACAATTTGCCTAAAAGAAATGTTGTTTCGTGGACGACCCTAATGACAGGCTATGTTCACAATTCACAGCCAGAGGTCGCTGTCCAGATTTTCCAAAAAATGTTGGAGGTTGGGGCTTATCCTACAAATTACACTCTAGGAACTGCTTTAAATGCTTGTTCTTCACTGTACTCTGTCAAGTTGGGGAAGCAATTTCATGCTTATATTATCAAATACCAGATTGACTTTGACACAAGTGTCGGCAATGCACTTTGTAGCTTATACTCCAAACTTGGCTACTTAGAATCTGCTATTAAAGCCTTTCAGAGGGTTAGAGAAAAGAATGTGATCTCATGGACTGCACTTATATCGGCTTGTGGTGATAATGGAGAAGCTGCAAAGGGTTTGAGGTTTTTCACAGAGATGCTTACGGAGGACATCAAACCCAACAAGTTCACCTTGACTAGTGTCTTGAGCTTGTGTTGTACAATGCTGTCTTTGGATGTAGGGGCACAAATTCACTCATTAAGCATTAGACTTGGCTATATATCCTCTCTACCCATTAAAAATTCTATCATGTATTTGTACCTTAAATGTGGAAGGATTAGTGAGGCTGAGAAATTGTTTGATGGAATGGAAACTTTGAGCCTGGTTACATGGAATGCAATGATTGCTGGCCACGCCCAGATGATGGAACTTGCAGGGGATGATCTTTCAGCATACAGAAGTGGATGTGAGGCACTTAACATTTTCTTTAAATTGAACCAGTCAGGCATGACACCAGATTTATTCACTTTCTCAAGTATCCTAACTGTATGTAGTAGATTGGTGGCCCTAGAACAAGGGGAACAAGTTCATGCTCAGATCATTAAAACTGGGTTTTTGTCCGATGTGGTAGTGGGCACTGCACTAATTAATATGTATAACAAATGTGGAAACATTGAGAAAGCAAGTAAGGCTTTTGTGGAGATGGATACAAGAACTATGATATCGTGGACTTCTATGATTACAGGTTTTTCTCAGCATGGCCGGTCTCAGCAAGCGCTGCAGCTCTTTGAGGATATGATACTCGTTGGTGTTAAACCAAACCAGATTACTTTTGTGGGTGTTCTATCTGCTTGTAGTCATGCTGGAATGGTCAAGGAAGCACTCAGTTACTTCGAGATGATGCAAAAGGTATATAAGATTAAGCCTGTAATGGACCACTTTGCATGCCTGATTGATATGTTTGTGAGGCTGGGTCGGTTAAATGAAGCTTTTGATTTTATCAAGAAAATGAATTTTGAGCCTAGTGAGTTTATATGGTCGCTATTGATCGCTGGATGTAGAAGTCATGGGAATTTAGAATTGGGTTTTTACGCAGCTGAACAATTACTCAAGCTCAAACCAAAAGACACTGAAACTTATGTCATGGTGTTGAATATGTACCTCTCTGCAGGTAGATGGAATGATGTTTCTAGGGTGAGAAAAATGATGAAAGAAGAGAAACTCGGAAAATTACATGATTGGAGCTGGATTAGCATCAAAGACAGGGTCTATTCATTCAAACCGAATGACAAGTCGCATTTTCATAGTGCAGATATTTACAAATCATTGGAGAACTTGCTTGACCAGGCGAAGAGCCTTGGCTATGAGTCACTAGAAACTTTGGAGGTAACCGATGGGGATGAAGAAAAGACATCCTCCTCTACTGCTTATCACAGTGAAAAGTTGGCCATTGCATTTGGTTTGTTGAACACGCCAAATGCTGCACCAATACGGGTTATCAAGAGTGTATTTATGTGCAGGGACTGCCATAACTTTATTAAGTTCATCTCATTACTGACTGATAGGGAAATTGTCATTCGAGATAGCAAGCGGCTTCATAAATTTGTCAATGGATGCTGTTCTTGTGGAGACTTTGGTGGTATTTTTTGATATCCTTGTCTTGTTGGGTGGGATAAATTCATTAAAGTTGTTATTCCCGTGAAACTTTAACATGTCAAATCTTTTTTAGGTGATAGACAGGGAGAGGGTTAACCGTGGTTTGTAGTCCCTTATGTGTTCATTCAATGTCAAATACAAAGTTTATACCAACCTAAGGTAGGTTTGGTACACTAAATACTGATTACCTAGGAATATGAATGAGTATAAGAAAACCTTGAATATGTATTTCACAATTTGATATATGGGTTCAAATCGACCTAGCTCCAATTATTGTAACTATCGAATTATAAAAAAAGAAAAAGAAAGGAGAAGGAGATAATGATAGTGAAATGAAATCATATTCTAGTTAATAACATGTTGAGATGGACTTTCTCTTCGGCATTTTGCATACATATAAGTTTATTACGTCAAAAAATATAGGCTAATGTGGTGTAATGGTTGGGTTTTTGTTAAATATTGTTAATTTTTAAATTATTTAACACTATAGTACACTGTACAGGTTCATTGATGAATTGAGGAAAGAGAGTATTTTCAGTAGTTGTAAAGCTGAAATCACACTGATTTTGGCAAACCCAATTGCCGAAATCTTTTTTTTTTCTTTTTTTCTTTTTTTAACAATAAATGTACAAATACAAAATATTTCACAACAAAAGTTGTCATGATAATAAGTCCTTAGGCACAAAAATTTTCAAAATATTTCAAAATTTTCTCAAAATATTTCATAATTGTCAATATGTCAAGTCATGAATGGTAGATATGTAACAACCTAAGGAAAGCGTTTGTCACATCTACGTTTATACCCAAAATGATTAGTCAAGTTACAATTGGGGCTCATTACAATGTTAATAATTATTAATAAAGCCCAATTCAACCCAGTATATGCTCGATGTGAGACTCGCTGCATGAACACACTTATCAAAATTTAGAGATTCGCAAGATAATAGAGTGATATTAGTGGTGAGTTTAAATAAGAATGAATAAAAACTTGTCAAATGCTGTGAAATTTATTGTTCCCATGGCATTACGTACTCATATATAAAAACTGTTAGTGATTTTGATACACGATCTACTGAATTCAGATTGATTCATTTTTGAAAAATTTAAACTTATAGAAGCTGCCATGAGACTTGAAATCTAGGGATATCTATAATCTATAATCTATTATATCTATTATAATCTACAATCTAATCCTATTCCCTATTTGTTTCATCATCTTCAGCACTGCGCCAAGGGTGGTTGGAATATTACATTGTGCAAATGGGCATTCTCTACCCATCAATAAAAAACAACCCTTTTTTTTTTTACTTATCATTTTAGGTCTCTCAGTTTTTTCCTTTTCGTTTTTTTGCTTAGACTTTTCTTAGAGTATTTGTTTATCCATAATTTTGCCTTTTTGTGACACTTTTTGATGGGATGATTGAATATGGCTCTCAAAAGCTACCTAAAACAGTACATTCTAACGTTTATTTTTTATTTTATTTTTTTGAAATTGATCATTAGGGATTTTTCTTCAATCTTGCCAACTTGGGAAAATTAGTAATTTTTGGTGTATTCAATTTTCATGTTCAGATTTTGAAATCTGCACATCATGTATTTGACAAAATGTCTCACTTACTATCGTATTAGTTTAAGTTAATTTTTTTCGTACCATAATGATTGCCTCTTGGTTTAATGAATTATGCCTCTTGGTTTAGTTGCCATCGGTCATCTCTTTTATTTATTTATTTTTCCTCATGAGCTTACTAACGTAATAAGAACTTGAACTTAAGACTTAAGAGTCAATCTCAATTCTATGATAGTTATAGTAAACATGTTGGGTTAGCTAATGAAAACAACATCAAATTAAATTAGTATTATCCTCTCTATGAATTAGTATTATCTTCAAGAAAATGAAATAAAATTAAGATTTTTAAAAAGAAGCCCATGTTTAATTTGTATTGTTTTTTATTTAATTTGTGGGGTTTAGTGATTTGGGATTGTGTGTTTGGGTTTAAAATCAAATTGGGTTTTCTGTTAATTCTATGTTGTTTATTTTCATTTAAATTCAAGTGCTCTTTTTTGTTCTTTGGAATTATAACAGGTTCTAACATTTTTTTCGAAATTATTCATCAAAATTAATATTCTCTTTTTAGTTTTTTTTATTATAGTTTTTTATTAATATTATGATGATCACGCAAAATTAAAATGGCTATATATATAATTCCCATGCATCGCACAGGTTTGCGACTAATATATAAATTAAAACTCGAAGCAGAGAAAATTTTTTTTCCCTCCTCCAAGCACCGCCACGTCATGATCCCTACACCCACATAGGTCCATGTCATCCTTCCCTATTTTTACTGTCTCTCTCACACATATGTCTCATGTTAATTTCCAGCTTCTCTCTCACACGTTCAGACTATCTATCTCCACCGCCTCTGTTTCAGAATTCTTCTGCCTCCTCGCCTTCTTCTCTCCCTAACTCCCACGATTCATTAATCTCAACTACTCTGTGCTTATTCTTTTTGAAATGGCAGTCAATTGAAACAGATTGATTTCTGCCCCTTTTGGAGTCCTGAATTCTACCATTACTATTCCTTATTTTGTTGCAATTGTTTTAAATAGATCACCTCTCACTCCCTTGAATTGCTTGTAGGAACCCAAGGTGAGTTACTAATCTATCTTCCTCCCTGTTTTTCTTCTTTTTGTTTCTTTTTCTTTTTTACTGTAAAATTGTTCAAATCTTGGCATTTTAAATTTATTGGTTTGGTTTTGTCACACGCTATCTGTTTGGTGAAATTCCTTTGAGACATGTGTTGTGGTGAATCTCAATATGTATCTAATATACAATGTGTTTTTAGCTTTCTGTCTTTGATCTAAAGTTAAATATGATCAACATTACCACAAACAAATGAAAAAAGTAACAGGTTTTACTAATTTGTAATGAGCAATATTGGGTATTTATAGTTCCTGCTAACAAATTTGGGCTTTTAAGCTGAGTGACAAAAAACCGCAGCATATCGTCATCAAATCCTTTGGCATAATTCTCTCAGCATTGTCTACCATAATTCATTTTATTTGATTCCTCTCATGTCATCTTTGGATGAGGTCATACTGGTAAACTATTCTTACTGTTGTGCTACTATTTGTTTATTCTATTGATTTACTAGGTAGATGCAAGGAATATGGCCCAAGTGATTTAGCATTTCTGTGCTGATATCAAAATTTTGTCTTTGTAAATATCATAGAAGGGCCCTTCTATATATATATATATAATATGTATGTGGTACATAGATGATAGTTCATTATTTTTAAGTTGGCTGGATGTCATTCTCTTCCTCCATGTGCTACGTTGGGGACTATTTTTGTTTGGACCCTATGAGGCTAGCTATCCATTTGGTGGCATATTCATTCTGGCCAAATTTGTTTTAGCCATCCCATTGGAAGCTTTTTTATGTGGAAAGATCATAAGTCTTCCTGTAGATGACATGTTGTGATGTAGATCAAACATTCATAGCCATTTGTTTGGTCTGTGATGGAGGATTTTGGATTTTGGAGACAGTCTAAAAGTGAATGTGTCATGTAATGCTTTTGTCCTCATGTATTTGTTGTGTCTGCATCTGATAACGCACTATTTTCGTAGTTTAACAAATGAAGTAAAATGGTAAACATTTGTTCCTGTAATGAGTTGTACTTGTGGTGAGTTTGCCACTTGGCCTCACTTTCTGGATTTAGTTAGGATTCAATTCCTCTGTTTACTGTCTTTTTAGTTCTAACAATTAAATGTTGTCTGCCACATGTAAATAGTGGCCAACTTATCACCCTCAATGTGTTTGACAAAAAACCTGAGCCAAACCAAAAAGGGGTTTGGGCATGAGGCCACTAAAACATTTTAGAAAATATCTATGTTGATCATTGTTACCACTATTATGCTATTTCTTCTCAATCAAACACTAAGGCAAACCTTATTTTTTTAAGGGCAAATAAGAATTATAGAGTCTCATGTATCACTTTCAGAGTATTATAATGTGGGAGACCTTATAAGGGGTGGGAGGCTTAATCTCTGTGTTTGACATTAGGATGGTAGAAGTATTATTATTTTCCTCTCTTTTCTTTTTTTTAATTTAATCATTGCACTTAATTTTGATACTCTGGAATGGATGAAGACAATAACTTGGTACTAGCAAGCCGATTACTACATGGTTTCAGTTATAGCTTAAGTCACTCATTGTGAAGCATTAGCTTTATGTTCGTTTCAAAATTTTGCAAATATTTTCTTAACTAAACCAAGTAACTCACTTTTGTAGGTTACACAACAAAAGCCAACAGTATCGTCTCTTAAGGCTATGAAGTTGCTGCATCAACAGTTTAGAGCTTTGGCTTTTGTGAAATGGTGGCAAAAAAAGGTAAGAGTGGATATTGATCAAATAACCATGTCTACTTTTTGTTTCTTTTAGGATGGATGCTTTAACATAATTTGCAACTTGTAATTACCACTATTGCTATCCAGGCATGCAGCAAACTTTAGGTCACACATTGGAGTAGATGATGCAACCAATTTCTTTGACTTTGTATCACTGATTACTGGCCTACATGAATTTTCATTAGCTATCAATGGTCTTGCAATTCTTGCTTGAGAAGAAATGCGAATTACCAAAGAGAAAGTATAGCACTGTGGCAAGGAGGAAACTTCTAAAGTTAGTTTAAATTACAAAATTATGGATTTATTCTTTTTCCTACTGGCAGTGTCACCAACAACAATTGCCTACCCCTGATTTTAGTCATTTCATGATGAACTGAACTTACAGTCCGTTATTTATTTTTTTTTTTTTTTGGCTGCTGCAATTCCATGTTTAATGGTGTTGTAAGGAGATCATGAGTATTTTCACAGGTTGCTTATAGTTTTTTTAGTCATGCATTATTTTAGATTTTGGAGGAAGCCCCACCAGTTTGATTTCCTCTAACAGAGAAGATTGGCTTCGTTGATGTTTTTACAGTCACACTAAGAAGTTGTTGGTTGGTAAGTGATTCTTTATTTTTATGTGAATCATGTTGACAAAATGTTGTATATTTGTGCAATATGTATACTTAGACCACTTCTATACGACATTTGTTGGTTTGGCTGTTGTCGACACCGGCGGAAAAACCGATCTCTTAAAACCTCTAAAGGGTTTAGGTCTTTTCTTTTTTTTCCTATATCTCAACCCCCATTTGGCGAGTGTGTGTGTGATCTTTATCTCTTTTCCGTTTTGAGATATGAGTTGTGTGTGTGTGTGTGGGAACATGTGTACGTGTGTGCGTGTGAGCACAAATTTGGAGTTGCCACCAACCATGGGAAATTTAAGGTGTGATTGGGCACCTATGTCTAACAGATTTTATCTTATTTAGACATTTAAAACAAAATGGTCTTGAACCAAAGATGGGTTCGAGGGATTGCTTATGCGCGGGGAAGGTGTTAGGCACCCCACGACATCCGTTTAAGAAAATGGTTACCTCCTTTCTAGTGTTCCTTTTATTTGCTAAGCCTAGGTTTGTTGGTTTTAATTATGTACAAATGTCCCAAATTTGGTCATGCAATGTACTAAGAGTGGCAAATGCAATTTGACCTCATTTGGTTTTGTTTAGACTCTTTATTTCACCGTCCCTCATCTTTTTATTTTTTAGGTTCCGGGCAGTTCGGTGGTAGGATGTACTTGAAATCCTAACACCTAGTGCCGGGACAAACAATTAATGTTTTTGGTACCATATTCAGGATCTCTTCACCCTTGATTTCCAAGAGTAAAGCGGTCCGTCAAATGGCGGGGTTTTGGATGATTAATTCACACTTTGGGGAATTTTAAGCCATGATCCTATGGGAGTTAGAACGTGTAGAATCTCTTACACTAAAGCACGTACCAGCCACGCCCCCGTGTAAAAGACTCATACCATGGTGTCCCAAAAGCCAGGGCGAACCGTTGCCCTTGGGTTGCACCAACTTCGTTTCTAACACCCACATTACCATGTTTACTCTTTTAAAGTTTTCATGGCAAAGTGTATTTTAATCACATTTTTGTATCAAAGTGAATAAACAAGCAAGCAAGTAATCATGGCATATTCGCAGCACATAAATTACTAAAAATAAATCTAACAAGTACGGGATGATCATGGCATGTTCGCAGCACATTAATTATAAAAAATAAATCAAATGAGTAATCACGGCATGGTTGCAGCACATAAATTACTAAAATGACAAGTATGGAATGATCATGGCATGTTCGCAGCACATTAATCATAAATATGGAAATCAAATGAGTAATCACGGCATGGTTGCAGCACATAAATTACTAAAATTACAAGTATGGAATGATCATGGCATGTTCGCAGCACATTAATCATAAATATAGAAATAAAATGAGTAATCACGGCATGGTTGCAGCACATAAATTACTAAAATGACAAATATGGGATGATCACAAAGCAATTTAAAAGGGGTTTCAATGCCTCTTAGGCGAAGGTTTAGTACTATTTGAAAGATTTACCTAAACCCATGAGGCCGAATAGGACTTAAATGAGGGAAAAATCATTTTAAAGGGAGGTTTCAATGCCTCTCGGGCTTACACGAAGGTTTAGTACTATTTGAAAGATTTACCTAAACCCACGAAGCCGAATAGGACTTAAATGGATGAGAAAATCATTTTAAAAGGGGGTTTCAATGCCTCTCGGGCTTACACGAAGGTTTAGTACTATTTGAAAGATTTACCTAAACCCATGAGGCCGAATAGGACTTATATGAGTGAAAATCATTTTTGAAATGGGGGTTTTCAATGTCTCTCGGCTTACACGAAGGTTTAGTACTATTTGAAAGATTTACCTAAACCCACGAGGCCGAATAGGACTTAAATGAATGAGAAAACCATTTTTGAAAATACGTTGGTGATTTTGCGGGTCCAACGCCTCATGGATTTGCATAAGGTTTAGTGCTATTTAAAAGACTTACCTAAAACCACCAATACCGTTCGGTATTTTCATGCCCAAATCAGAGGGGGAAATGGGGAGGGGTGAACAATATTTACAACGTCGTAAATAATGAAATAGTGGCAATAAATAAATTTAAAGCATAACGGGAAGCAATAAATGTATTTAAAGCGATAATAAGTCTAAAACAGGGGATTTTTGTGGGTCCAATACCCTATGGAATTATGTGATGGTTAATGCCTCGTTGAGGTCTCACATAATCCATCACAACCAACCGGGATTTTCATGCCCATTTCACAAAGGGAAAAAAGGGGGAGAAAATAATCACAATGTAGTAAAACGGTAAATGACAGTATTTAAACATGAGGGATGTGTTTTTTGGGTCAAATACCTCGTGGGCTAATATGGTTGTTAAGGCCTCATAGAGGGCTTATATAATCCACCAAAGCCACTTGGGATTGTCATACCTAAACACACGAGAAAGGAGGACAATTACAATATAATATTCACAAGTACGTAGTAAATGTAAATAAAAACAATAAGTGTATTGAGAGCATTGCGGAAAATGATAAATAAATTTAAAGCAATAATGAATCTAAAGCAAAGGGGTTTTTATGGATCCAATGCCCTATGGAATTACGTGATGGTTAATGCCTCTTTGAGGTCTCACATAATTCACCACGACCAATCAGGATTATCACGCCCAAATTACAAAGGGGAAAAATGGGGGATATTCACAATGTAGTATTCACAACGTAGTAAAGTAGTAAATGAAAGCGATAAATATATTTAAAGCATTGCGGAAAGCGATAAATAATTTAAAGCATAAATAAATCTAAAGCAAGGGATTTTTTGTGGGTCCAATGCCTTATGAAATTACGTGGTTGTTAATGCCTCGTTGAGATTTTATATAATCCACCACGACCAATCGGGATTATCACGCCCATTTCACAAGGAAAAAAAAGGGGGAGAAAATAATAAGCGTTTACAACGTAGTAAAGCGGTAAATGATGGAATTTAAACATAGGGATGTGTTCTTGGATCCAATACCTCGTGGGTTTATATCGTTGTTAATGCCTCTTTGAGGTCTTACATAATCTACCAAGACCAATTAAGGATTTTCACGCCCAAATACACAGGGAACGGGATAATCACAATATATTCACAAGCACGTAGTAAATGTAAATGAAAGCGATAAATAAATTTAAAGCATTACGGAAAGCTATAAATGTATTTAAAGCAAATATGGAAAGCGATAAATAAACTTGAAGAACAAGAGTAAGGTATTTAATAAACTAAAAGGACATAAATAAAACATTTAATGAACTAAAACACATAAATAAAAGTGGATCTTTGTGAATCCCTTCCCATTTTAGGAATCATCACTAGTCACCTCCACTAAAAAGGAAGAAAAAGAGAGAAGAGAGGAGAGAGAAAGAGCTTAGAGAGAGAGAGTACCTAGAGAGGAGTCTCTCACTCTAAAAACCACCCCAAAAACCCCCTAAGGAACCCCCTAAACCCCTATTTCTGCCTAAACTAACGCTCAAAAAGGCCTAGAGCCGAGCAAACTTGTGCTGGAAGTGGGGGGGGGGGGGTGTGGCTTTATTTATAGGCCGAGCTACACGCCTCGCGCGGCATCATACCACGCGGCGTGTGATGATTCCGCGTGAGTGGTACAGCTTGCCACATGGCAGTCTTATCCTCCACGCAAGCCCCCCACCGAATCCTCCTCAGTTTTCGCGTGCATACCCTTTTCTGACCCGATATTCGAGGGCATTTTTAGAGGCCTTCCGGTACTCAAAATGGGTCATGCAGCATATCTTCGGAAAGCTCTCGATGTCTAATTTCCAACAGTATAAAGTTTGTGTGAATCAGAGTTTGGACAAGAGAGTTATGACTCCTGGAAGTTGGGGTGCCGGAGCTGTTTTTGCGTGTTTTTCCAGGGAAGATTCTGGTCAAACAGGGGAAGCTGCCGGCGAACCGAGAGTTGCACGTCGTAGCTGGAGTCGTCATCTTTCCAACGCACCCGGGCTCGCAAATCAACTCCTTGTGAGTCAAGAAGACTCTACGCGCGAAGGCAGTTGTCCGGGAGAAAAATGCGCCAAATCTTCGGTCCATTTTTCCTCACTTTTTGTCTGTGTTTGCCCGCATATTTGACTTAGCTCCGGAAGTCGGTTTTTGACGTTCTTGGTACCGTCAGAAAGCTTGCGCTACCATTTTCCTTAAAGTTTTGGACTTGCGGGAAACCGAGCTTAGGTTCGCGAGATATGGTTCCGCGAACAGGGGCCACCGAAGTGTTTTTGGTCCGTTGGAGGACATTTTTCCGATCAAGATTCCGGCTAGACCGGGGAAAATCTTGGCGATCCGAGAGTTCCACACCGTGCATGAATGTGTCCTCTTTCCAACGTACCCGGGCTTGTGGATCATCTCGTTGTGAGTCAGGAAGACTCTGCGCGCAAGCGCGGCAACGTCGGGGGAAAAATTATGAAATTTTCGGCATGGCCTTATTTTGTTGACCTGTTTTCGTGCGCGTGGTAGACGTAGCTCCCGATGTCGGATTTCGGCAATCTTGGTGTCGCCGGAAAGCTTGTGCTACCTACTTTCTAAAGGTACAGGCCTTGCATAGAGGCGAACTTGAGTTCGCAAGATATGATCTCGCGAATAGAGGCCGTTGGAATGTCCCTTATGCCTAGGGGTCATTTTCTGATCGAGGTTCCGGCTTGACCGGGGGAGCTCTCGAAGATCCGGGAGTTGCACGTTGTAGTTAAAGTAACCTTCTTGCTTAAAGGTTTTAACTTGCGGACCAAGTTGCTGCCAGTTGGAAAGAATCCGTGTGCAAACGCTGCCTCCCAAATAGGTTGTTTTGTCAACAACACTTAGTAAAATTTGGCTAAGTGTTGGACTGTTTTTTCACATTTTTGTCCATAACTCCCTCGTTTCTCGTCCATTTTTTACCCGTAAAGTATCGAATCGAAGCTCTTGACATGCCCTACCCATTAGTTAGGGGGCAGTCAGTTCGATCCAGTTTTCGATCTGGTCAACAGTCTGGTCAAACCTTGGTCAAACTCGGTCAACCTTGGTCAAACTTGGTCAACTCCAGTCAAACCTGGTCAACCCTGGTCAAACTTCGGGGAATATGTCCCGGTCCTCCTTCTTGGGGTTATTCTGACGTGGTGGGCACTCGTCGGGTCAGGCTGGCTCGGCTTGGGCTGCCTCGTTTTACGTGCTGACATCCGAGAAAATCCCGGGGGTAAAAATGGGGTTATGACAGCTGTTGAACTCTAGGTTGGCTCTGTCAGTTGCTTAAGTCTAGCACATAAAATTGATATATTTGGATAATGGAAAATTGTTCTACAATAATCGCATACCATATATCTACAGCTTAGTATTTATTTGTTTGGGTGCTTTAGCAAACTTCTCATGAAGATTCTTACCTTAGTAGGTTGTAGTCTTAGGAGGAAATTGTTTTGTTGGTTCAGCTACAAGCAAGGCTGTAGTATCAAAGGACATAGAGGTCATAAGTATAAGCAGGTGTTTAAAAAATTTTAGATTTGGCATGTTGCAATATTTAATTGGCATCAATATATATTGAGGATTTTGCTTTCTATCCCAGTTTCCCTCATTTCTATTTTTTACACTCTGATCAAGAAATTTATTGGCATTGGTCAACCTTCTCTTTTACGTTATGCACAGGCCGGGGCATCCCATTTACCCAAGTTCATGGGTAGAACATGTAAATTGGGTAGATCATGTACATGGTAGATGTTTCTCATTGATATGAGTTAACATTGCTCATATGTTGATCAATTACAATCATATGGCTTAGCAGGATCGGTCCAAACTTTTTGGGGCCTCAAACCAAATATTAAATTGGGGCTTTTTTTTTTTTTTTTTTTTTTTTTTACTTTTCAATACTAAATTAAATTAATATCTATGATTTTTTTAATTATATTTTAATTTTTCTTGCTCTTTTAGATGCAAAATTATTGATCAAACTTTTATAATCAATTTTCTTTAACATTTTTTTTTTCAATAAAATCGCTAATCCACTTAATCTTTTTTTTTTTTTTTTTTTTTTTTTTTTTTACTGAGATTCATATTTTTGAGGAGCCACATAGTGATAAAAAAAAAAAGTAAAAAAAAAGTAACTAGCCAAAAAAAAAATAACAACATAACCTTTTCAGCCAAAAAACAAATAACAACAGAACTTTTCCAGCCAAAAAAGGAAAAGAAAAGTAATTTAGAAGTAAAATTTAATAAAATTAAAATACAGAAGTATAGAACAATAGAACCTGATTAAAAACCCTAAACAATGAACATCACAATTTACCAACTCAGTTTAAGAAATATTAATTTACAATTACAAACTCTAATTGCAAAAAAATAAAAAATAAAATTATTCAAGTGAGACAGTGAGTAAAGATTGATATTATTACTTCTTTATGTGTTGAATCCAATTTTGTAGAAGATCTCAAGACTCAAATCCTCAGATTTAAAGGCAAGAAAAAATAAAAATAATATTAATTATTGACTATTGTATATTTGTAGAGATAGAAAGTGAAACGTGTAAAGTATGTAGAGATACTGATTAGAGAGGTCGAGGGAGAAAGAGATACGTAGAGGCGCATAGGCTAGAGCAGTAGCCACTAGCCAGTAGTCAAGATAGTGGGGCAGGGGCATAGGGGTGGTAGGGAAAAAAAGAAAAAGAAATAATTAATTTTTAGGGTTTAGAAGAGAGACACATAGAGAGATAAAGAGAGTTCAAGTGAATAAATTATTTTGCTATGGGGACCACGGAATAGAGAGAGAGAGAGAGAAAGAAAGAGAAACGTTGGACGCATGTTTTAGTCGTCACTTTATTCCTTGCTACCATGCTGAAAAAAGAAAAAAAAAATATTGGGCCTTTAATAACCTTTTACCAATCATCTCAAATCAGAAATAAAAAGACCTCTAGGTTTTTAAAGATCTCAAGTTAGAAAAAACACTTTTTGTGATCTAAAATCAAACATCATCGAAATATGAGTAATTATTTAGTATTTTCGAAACACAATAAATACATACTTCTCTTACATTAATAATTGATCACACAAATTAAATTCATGATAAAACGTGAAATTATGGGATCCATAAAATAATTATTCATCACCAGATCGATTAGCATGCACTAAATCGAAAACAATAATAATAAAACAATAAAGAACCTAGATTTGGTGACAAAGTGGAATGTTTGATAACCGTATGTGTCACAACTCGAGTGATGATATATACTGTTATCAAACAGTCCACAACATAGCATTACAAATTACGATTGCTCTAATGCAAAGCACGTTCCGCCTTAAAGCTATTCCAACTTTCACCATTGACTTATTCCTCTTTTTATTTTTTATTTTTTTTTCTAAGCTTTAATTTTCCAATTAGCTAGGTCCTACTCATTAATAACCTTTTACCAATCATCAATACTATGTACATCATTATGAAAGCAACTTTCGAACAATTATTCATCCCTAATATATTTTTTCCACAATCTAATCCATCTCAAGGAAAATAAAGACCTGGTTTTTATTATCTACACTAAAAAATAATTAAAGACATGGTTTTATGATCTTTATGATCTCAAATCAGAAATAAAGACCTGGTATTTATATATGATCTCAAATCATAAATAAAAAGACTTGTAGGTTTTTAAAGATCTTAAGTTAGAAAAAACACTTTTTGTGATCTAAAATCAAACATCATCGAAATACGAGTAATTATTCGGTATTTTCGGAATACAATAAATACATACTTCTCTTACATGAATAATTGGTCACACTATTAAATTCATGATAAAACGTTAAATTATGGGATCCATAAAATAATTATTCATCACCAGATCGATTAGCATGCACTAAATCGAAAACAATAATAATAAAACAATAAAGATACCTAGATTTGGTGACAAAATGGAATGTTTGATAATCGTATGTGTCACAACTCGAGTGATGATATATACTGTTATCAAACAGTCCACAACGCAGCATTACAAATTACGATTGCTCTAATGCAAAGCGCATGCCGCCTTAAAGCTATTCCAACTTTCACCATTGACTTATTCCTCTTTTTATTTTTTATTTTTTTTATCAGCTTTAATTTTCCAATTAGCTAGGTCCTACTCATTAATAACCTTTTACCAATCATCAACACTATGTACATCATTATGAAAGCAACTTTCAGACAATTATTCATCCCTAATATATTTTTTCCACAATCTAATCAATCTCAAGGAAACTAAAGACATGGTTTTTATGATCTTAACTAAAAAATAATTAAAGATATGGCTTTATGATCTCAAATCAGAAATAAAGACCTGGTTTTTATATATGATCTCAAATCAGAAATAAAAAGACCTGCAGGTTTTTCAAGATCTCAAGTTAGAAAAAAACACCTTTTGTGATCTAAAAGCAAACATCATTGAAATACGAGTAATTATTCAGTATTTTCGGAACACAATAAATACATACTTCTCTTACTTGAATAATTGGTCACATTAATTAAATTCATGATAAAATGTGAAATTATGGGATCCATAAAATAATTATTCATCACCAGATCGATTAGCATGCACTAAATCGAAAACAATAATAATAAAACAATAAAGATACCTAGATTTGGTGACAAGATGGAATGTTTGATAACCGTATGTGTCACAACTTGAGTGATGATATATACTGTTATCAAACAGTCCACAACGCAGCATTACAAATTACGATTGCTCTAATGCAAAGCGCGTGCCGCCTTAAAGCTATTCCAATTTCACATTTGACTTATTCCTCCTTTTATTTTTTATTTATTTTTATCAGCTTTAATTTTCCAATTAGCTAGGTCCTACTCATTAATAACCTTTTACCAATCATCAATACTATGCACATCATTATGAAAGCAACTTTCGGACAATTATTCATCCCTAATATATTTTTTTCCACAATCTAATCCATCTCAAGGAAAATAAAGACCTAATTTTTATGATCTCAACTAAAAAATAATTAAAGACATGGTTTTCTGATCTCAAATCAGAAATAAAGACCTGGTTTTTATATATAATCTCAAATCAGAAATAAAAAGACTTGCAGGTTTTTAAAGATCTCAAGTTAGAAAAAACACCTTTTGTGATCTAAAAGCAAATATCATCGAAATACGAATAATTATTCAGTATTTTCGAAACACAATAAATACATACTTCTCTTACATGAATAATTGGTCACACTAATTAAATTCATGATAAAACATTAAATTATGGGATCCATAAAATAATTATTCATCACCAGATCGATTAGCATGCACTAAATCGAAAACAATAATAATAAAACAATAAAGATACCTAGATTTGGTGACAAAGTGGAATGTTTGATAACCGTATGTGTCACAACTCGAGTGATGATATATACTGTTATCAAACAGTCCACATGTAGCATTACAAATTACGATTGCTCTAATGCATAGCGCGTGCCGCCTTAAAGCTATTCCAACTTTCACCATTGACTTATTCCTCTTTTTATTTTTTATTTTTTTTATCAACTTTAATTTTCCAATTAGCTAGGTCCTACTCATTAATAACCTTTTACCAATCATCAATACTATGTAAATCATTATGAAAGCAACTTTCGGACAATTATTCATCCCTAATATATTTTTTCCACAATCTAATCCATCTCACGGAAAATAAAGACCTGGTTTTTATGATCTCAACTAAAAAATAATTAAAGACATGGTTTTATGATCTCAAATTAGAAATAAAGACCTAGTTTTTATATATGATCTCAAATCAGAAATAAAAAGACCTGCAAGTTTTTAAAGATCTCAAGTTAGAAAAAACACTTTTTGTGATCTAAAATCAAACATCATCGAAATACAAGTAATTATTCAGTATTTTCGGAATACAATAAATACATACTTCTCTTACATGAATAATTGGTCACACTAATTAAATTCATGATAAAACGTTAAATTATGGGATCTATAAAATAATTATTCATCACCAGATCAATTAGCATGCACTAAATCGAAACAATAATAATAAAACAATAAAGATACCTAGATTTGGTGACAAGATGGAATGTTTGATAACCGTATGTGTCACAACTTGAGTAATGATATATACTGTTATCAAACAGTCCACAGCGCAGCATTACAAATTACGATTGCTCTAATGCAAAGCGCATGCCGCCTTAAAGCTATTCCAACTTTCACCATTGACTTATTCCTCCTTTTATTTTTTATTTTTTTTATCAGCTTTAATTTTCCAATTAGCTAGGTCCTACTCATTAATAACCTTTTACCAATCATCAATACTATGCACATCATTATGAAAGCAACTTTCGGACAATTATTCATCCCTAATATATTTTTTTCCACAATCTAATCCATCTCAAGGAAAATAAAGACCTAATTTTTATGATCTCAACTAGAAAATAATTAAAGACATGGTTTTATGATCTCAAATCAGAAATAAAGACCTGGTTTTTATATATAATCTCAAATCAGAAATAAAAAGACTTGCAAGTTTTTAAAGATCTCAAGTTAGAAAAAACACCTTTTGTGATCTAAAAGCAAATATCATCGAAATACGAATAATTATTCAGTATTTTCGAAACACAATAAATACATACTTCTCTTACATGAATAATTGGTCACACTAATTAAATTCATGATAAAACATTAAATTATGGGATCCATAAAATAATTATTCATCACCAGATCGATTAGCATGCACTAAATCGAAAACAATAATAATAAAACAATAAAGATACCTAGATTTGGTGACAAGATGGAATGTTTGATAACCGTATGTGTCACAACTTGAGTAATGATATATACTGTTATCAAACAGTCCACAGCGCAGCATTACAAATTACGATTGCTCTAATGCAAAGCGCATGCCGCCTTAAAGCTATTCCAACTTTCACCATTGACTTATTCCTCCTTTTATTTTTTATTTTTTTTATCAGCTTTAATTTTCCAATTAGCTAGGTCCTACTCATTAATAACCTTTTACCAATCATCAATACTATGTAAATCATTATGAAAGCAACTTTCGGACAATTATTCATCCCTAATATATTTTTTCCACAATCTAATCCATCTCACGGAAAATAAAGACCTGGTTTTTATGATCTCAACTAAAAAATAATTAAAGACATGGTTTTATGATCTCAAATTAGAAATAAAGACCTAGTTTTTATATATGATCTCAAATCAGAAATAAAAAGACCTGCAAGTTTTTAAAGATCTCAAGTTAGAAAAAACACTTTTTGTGATCTAAAATCAAACATCATCGAAATACAAGTAATTATTCAGTATTTTCGGAATACAATAAATACATACTTCTCTTACATGAATAATTGGTCACACTAATTAAATTCATGATAAAACGTTAAATTATGGGATCTATAAAATAATTATTCATCACCAGATCAATTAGCATGCACTAAATCGAAAACAATAATAATAAAACAATAAAGATACCTAGATTTGGTGACAAAGTGGAATGTTTGATAACCGTATGTGTCACAACTCGAGTGATGATATATACTGTTATCAAATAGTCCACAATGCAGCATTACAAATTACGATTGCTCTAATGCAAAGTGCGTGCCGCCTGAAAGCTATTCCAACTTTCACCATTGACTTATTCCTCTTTTTATTTTTTATTTTTTTTATCAGCTTTAATTTTCCAATTAGCTAGGTCCTACTCATTAATAACCTTTTACCAATCATCAATACTATGTACATCATTATGAAAGCAACTTTCGGACAAATATTCATCCCTAATATATTTTTTCCACAATCTAATCCATCTCAAGGAAAATATCAAATGAGTTGGTGAGATGATTAAAGTATTTGAAAGACTCTATTTTCCTCTCTGTCTGTTAGTTGCCTTTTGGTTTGTTTGTTTGTAATATTGTCTTTCATTCAACAAATATCGAAGAAGTCGATAAATACCACTAGTATTATCAACTTTCTATAGTCGATCTTAGTGACTAGATCCATCCTAAAAAGAGTTTCACAGCAATGACTAGCCAATAACATTTGTATTTATGAGCTTTGCATTATTTGACATATATGACCTCAGCTCAAGAAGAGGCCAAAGACTTCGACGTCAATGGTATTTTCCTAGTTCGTATGTAGTGAGGATCGGTCCAAACTTTTTGGAGGCCTCAAACCAAATTTTAAATTGGGGCCTTTTTTTTTTTTCAATACTAAATTAAATTAATATCTATGATTTTTTTTAATTATATTTTATTTTTCTTGCTCTTTTAGATGCAAAATTATTGATCAAACTTTTATAATCAATTTTCTTTAACATTTTTTTTTTCAATAAAATCGCTAATCCACTTAATCTTTTTTTTTTTTTTTTTTTGAAGTTTTTGATACTGAGATTCATATTTTCGAGGAGCCACATAGTAAAAAAAAAAAAAAGGAAAAAAAAAAAGTAACAAGCCAAAAAAATAAAGGGCATAGGGGTGGTAGGGAAAAAAAGAAGAAGAAATAATTAGTTTTTAGGGTTTAGAAGAGAGACACATAGAGAAAGAAAAAGGGAGAAAGAGAGTTAAAGTGAATTAATTATTTTGTTGTGGGGACCATGGAATAGAGAGAGAGAGAGAGAGAGAGAGAAGAAGAAAAAAACGTTAGACGCATGTTTCAGTTGTCATTTTATTGCTTGCTGCCTTGCTGAAAAAAAAATAAAATAAAATAAAATAAAATTGGACCTTTAATTGTTATTATATGGACTATTAAATTTTGGGGCCCTCCCAAATTTGGGGGCCTCAAGCCACTACTTAAGTGGCTTTACTATTGGGCTGGCTCTGTGGCTTAGTGAAATATAAATCTTTTATTCAATGAAGAGACAGAGGTGGCTATATTGAAGCAAATGAGAAAGCTATATAGAATGGTCATGACTATGCTCAAAGGGTTTTCTTTGTATAATGGAGGTTCCATAAGTTCTGCTGGAACTATATACGAAACACATGAATAATCCTATTCTGCCATCGTTTATAAAGACAACCCATATCATCGTTTATGACAGCAATTGGTGAAAAAACAAATCCTTCAAGTGGTTTAACAGATAATGTGATGGTGTAGCATATCACTTGGATCTGGGTAATGAAATATAAACATGATGGAATCTCATTTATTATATATTTTTAGTTTTTCTACCATTTTTGAAATAATTGATATGTAATTTTTTAGTTTTCCTTTAATGTTTGATTTCATTTTCATAGTAACCATATTATGATCGTACGACGTTAACCTTAGTCGTTTTCAGGTGATTATATACATAACAAAAACTTTTGTTAAACTATCCGGTGCATCACACGGGTTAACGACTAGTGAGATATAATTTCGGTAGCTGAAGTACCAAAATCCGTTTTTAATCCGTTTTTACTTGACGTCCCAATTGAATTGACAATGCCCAAAAATTTCAGCATTTATGTAACACAAATTTACTCAACTCTCACCAATTATGCACTCTCTAGTTCTATCTTCATTTCTCTACTTCCTTTCATCACTCTTCACCCATTATCTTTCACAAATTATATACATCTCTTTCCCTCATCGTCACTTTCACATCTTACCGAAATCAAACTTGATTTTTTTTTTTTTTAATGAAACGAATCTGATTTCGGTACATCAAGTAATGAAAATCATGGAAATTAAAAAAAAAAAAAAAAAAAAGTTTCATTAAAAAAATTGAACCAATTTGAATCATGGCAACTTTCTTTTTAATAATAAAAATAAAAAATGGCTGACACGGGCATCCTATAAATTCAAAACTTGAAAAAATAAATAAATAAATAATAGTTGCCTTGACATGGACAACCAACATGAAAAAAATAAAAATAAATAAATAGTGATTTCGGCAATTGGGTTGACCAAATCATACTGACTTTGGCAATTGGGATCATGTGATTTTGTCACCACAACGACTGAAAATTCTAGTGGTGAGATGATGACATTTATTGCAAATGATGTAGACTTATTTGGGGGTGAAAGCTTCACCGACACAACCGCAAGAACCACATCGCACCGCACCTCACCGTGCCAAAGCCGATCTTAATAGGTGCAAGTGCGGGTGCGTATGATAAGAAAACCGCACTATAAAGTGTAGGTATATAAATCAGGAGAAAACCACACCGTACCTCACCGATTACACCTTCTAGTATATTATACTTATATGCTAATGGTATATGCAGGTGATGTTATGTTATATTTGTATACTAATGGTATGTGAAGGTTAAGACTGTGTTATATTTGTATAAGGATGACATATATGTGCAGGTTGAGATTGGAAATTATAATTCATTCTATGAGATATGTATGTTATAAATTTTTTTTCTTCTTAAATATTCAGGTTGAGATTGGAAACTATGATTTATATTTATATGCTATAGTTAGCCACATTTTTTAGTTGTTGTAAAGATGGATTTTTTTAGATTAAAATTGACATTTGAGCTGGTCCAATCTGACCCAAATGATTTCAGCCCAAACCGCAAGACCACACTTACACCGCACCGCACCAAACCGAACTACACCGCACCAAAACCGATCTTAATAGGTGCAGGTGCAGGTGTGTGTAATAAGAAAACCGCACTATAAAGTGTAAGTGCATAAATTCGAAGAAAAGTGCACCGCACCTCACTGATTACACCCCTCCTATTGTGGTTGGTTTGTGGAATTTAGAGTGTGAAGTATTCCCGTGGACAAATAGTCAAATGCAAGTCACAATTACTCCTTTTTTTTTTTATGCGTGTGTGTGAATAGAAATGATAGCAATTTTATTAGATAATATCATCCTGTACAAAAGACAAATGCACACAAGATAATCTTCTTGGGTAAAACTTAGATACAGTTCCTTAGATAAAGTACATTAGGTTCCTAGTTGAATTCAAATACATTGAATTTAAATCTTCTTGGTAAAAATAACATTTTTTGTGTTTCATTAGTTAATGCAACCATGTGTTTGAATTCAATTGAGGAACCTAATGTACCTAAGTTTTACACAATCTTCTAACCACACCTGAATAGAAAGTGAGGACGTAGCCTCTTGAGCTAAGGCATGTGCTGCCTTGTTATAAGTCACAATTACTCCTAACGTAGCCTTAATATAAAGAATAAGTTTCAAACAACATAAAATTGTATAATTTTTTACACATATTTTTTAAGGCGTGATTTGTTGATTGGTGGAAAATAAAGGGTATTCCAATGGCAAACCCTTGTAAATTAATTCTTAATCACTTACAAGTTGACATAACAAGAAGTTGTGCCAATAATTGTGATCCTAAACAAATTGTAATATAAATAAGTGGTTCATGCCAGCTGGTTAATATTGCAATCGTCTCTCACACAAGGCAACATATACATCTTTAATTATTTTTTACCACTCACGTCTTATCATTTCAATAAATTCTAAAAAAAAATTAACTTTAAAAAAATTGTATCCAAAGACTTCTTCGATCCATTTGGAAATTCTGGAATCGGAAGGAATCTTTCACTATTTGGAGATTAGTCAATATGTTGGCTTACTTGTTACAAGCTTGTTACTCGTTCAAATTTTTTCATTAGGTGTCTGAGAGCATCACCAGCAATCTTTTCATTTTCTTATCTACATGTAAAGAGTTTGCGACTTTTACCTTACTTTTTTAAATATACCCCCAACAAACTATTTATCATTTCTCTATTTTATTTAAATAATATTTTTAGCTATTATTTTATTTTATTTTCTCTCTCCGTAAATCTCATTCTCAAATATATTTTATCACCATCTTCAGCCCCAAAAATTTCCATCACCATCCTCACATAAACCTAAAAGTCAACAACAAAATCAACCCAAATCCACAATTTCCACAACAAAAATTTCACACATTACACCAAGATTTCCATGACAGCCCAACACCCAAGAAAAAATGAATTTCAAATAGATTAAAATATTGGGTAGTGAAATGATTTTTTATTTGGGAAGAGAGCGCTACAGTAGCTCTCCAAGTAGCTTTGTAGCATTTAAAAGTTTTGGAGAGTTTCAAGCTTATATGTTGGAGCTCAATTTTTTAGTTTGACTCTCCACATGTGGAGAAGAAATGAGTTTACAAAAATTGTTGGAATTGTTTTAAAAGGATTCTCATCTCTTCTATTTCAGATTCAATTTTGTTTCCTTTAGATGAAAATGAGTGCCTTTAATCCCCAGATTTCTTAATAAAGTTTAATACTATTTTGAAGAAAAAAAAAAAAAATTGCTAAATAAGAGTAGAAAATGGTTAAGTACTATTCTTTCTCATGGCTTAATATATAGTAAATATATACATGCAGGCTCCAATTACTCTTTTGTCACCACCCCAAGTGCAATTACTTTAGTTGACCCGCTCATCCGCAGGACTTCACAGTCATCACGCTTCAATGTATGGACACAAACACAATAAAATTAGAGGTCAAACTCACTCACACAAGCAGACTTGATAGATAGATGAATATATAGTAGACAAACCATTATTGCTCCTTCAGTCCTCTACTAAATTTACAACGAAATAACACTTAGCTTTCAATCTCTCTCTCTTAATCATGGGAAGTTTGGAAACTGAAGCACCACCACCAAGCAGTAACCTGCAAGACAGGCCAACCATAGACGAAGACGAGCAGTCACCAATCGAGCAAGTCCGGCTAACTGTACCAACCAGCGACGACCCATCACTCCCAGTATGGACATTTCGAATGTGGTTTCTGGGCCTCTTCTCTTGTGCCCTCCTCTCCTTCCTCAACCAGTTCTTCTCCTACCGCAGAGAGCCACTCATCATCACCCAGATCACCGTCCAGGTGGCCAGCCTCCCCATTGGACGCTTCATGGCCTCTGTCCTACCTTCAACCAAGTTTCGCATCCTGGGGTTCGGGTCCCGTCACTTCTCGCTGAACCCAGGTCCCTTTAACATGAAGGAACACGTTCTCATCTCTATATTTGCTAATGCTGGAAGCGCTTTTGGGAATGGTCCGGCTTATGCTGTTTATATCTTTGACATTATAAAGGCTTTTTATCGGAGGCATATCTCTTTCATGTCTGCTTGGATTCTTATCATCACTACCCAGGTTTTTCTTCCACTTCATTTTCTTCTACTTCTTCTTTTAAATTTGCTTATTTATGTTTTCCAAAGTTACTTGAATTGTTTTCATAGCCTACAAAAGTGATGGAAAATGAAATACTGAATCTTAAACTAAGCTTGTACCTTATATATATATAGTTTCCCTGCAACCTCTTTGCCTTTTGGTTATTCTGTTGTTGGTCAGGAGTAGGACAGCTTATTGATGCTTCCCGTAATTGTGCCTGGAAATTTTTCTTAAGAAGAAAAGAAATTGCATTACCCTTTAGGTCCTAAGATACTACAAAGATACTACAAATTAAAGATGGAATACCAGGATCTCCCGGATATAGCATGCAATAGTGTATTAGACTACTGAGATTGAAAATTGTTTTTTCAATATTTTATCTTAGTTGTTCAAACAAAAATTAAATTTTTAATTTTATAGTTTTTAAAATATCTTATTGGACGAATGTCTAAAACTATTGCGAAAACTATTGCACTCGATCTGATCAATCTGTAATCTTTCATGGATTTTAATTTTTGGTATGATGAAGGCCCAAGCTAGCTTAATACATTTGGGGTCTAAGGAGAACATTTTAAATGGCCTTTTATTTTTTTAAATATTAATTTTTATTTATAAAAAAAAAAAAAAAAAAAAAAAAAAAAAAAAAAAAAACTTAGTTTTAGTTTGGATTATATTTATATTTGCTAAATATTTGGAGGGTCCTTTTTGGAGATGAAGAAAAAAAGCAATACTCATCTATATTTTTTTCTTTTAAAAAAATCAATTATCATCTTATAATTTTGGTGTCTTTTGTTCATATAATTTGGGTCATAGGACTCTTATTTTTTGGACAAATAGGGGCATTGAACAGGTAATGATGAAGGCTTTTGTACTTCATGTATTGAATATATGTATCATCCCTCTGAGAGTGTGTAACTCCTTAACCATATGAAACTCATATATCGCAAAATGAGATATATTCGAAATATGAGATAATTATTGGATAAAACTAAGTAGTTAAATAATATGAAGTGTCGTGTGGTGGTGGTTCATATTATACATACTAACAGTAACATGAGCATGAATGGTGATGTGTAGGTCTTGGGATACAGCTGGGCTGGACTCTTGAGGAAGTATGTGGTGGAGCCGGCTCATATGTGGTGGCCCAGCACCCTTGTTCAAATCTCTCTCTTCCGGTATACTTCTAAAAAATTTGGTGTCCTAATTTAATTTTCAAATTTTCATGAGCAGTGATTAATGAGCCAATGAATACATTCCAAACTTTAATTAGTTACCCCTGCAACATGTTTGGAATTGGAATCATTGGACCACATGTAAGCCAAAGAAAAACATCTTTTCTTAAAATGATTGAAGCTTTTGATTTAGGTTATGGACCACATATAAGCCAAAGAAAGACATCTTTTTCTTAAAATGCTTGAAGCTTTTGATTTACGTTATGGACCCGGACATATGGCCGGCCAAGTTATGATTTCAACGTCAAGGAACGACTTAAGGGCATATGTCATAGGGCATTAGGGCAATATCATTTTCATATTAGAAAATTTAATGTTCTGAGATAGCATTACGGCTATGGCCCCCCATGCTCATATGGACCTTGCTATCTCCCAAGTGTGGTGGTGAATGGTTTGAATTCAAATGCAATGCTGTTGTAGATAAGGATGTGGATGCCTCAATAACGGTGAAACTCTCTCTATGGTGGTGTTGTATTGCATAATACATATGAAGTTCTTTAGCAAAAGCCACAATAAATTTCATAATTCATTTTTCAATTGAGATGATTAGTTGTGATTTGTGACTTTCACATGAATCATCTATTATAATATATATATATATACTATATATATATAATATAAATATATATATATATATATATATATATATCAAATTGTGAAAATTATTATAAAATTTTGACTAAAGGCTACTTTTGGCCTCCTAACTTATAAGTTGTTTTCATTTTGGTTCCCTAATTTCAAAAGTGTTCATTTGAGCCCTTTAAATTTGTTTAATTTTCAAACAAACCCTTCCGTCCATCTTAGTTAGTTTTCCTCGGTTAAATGTCAAGTAAGTATCTAATCAAGTGTTCACGTCACTATCTTTTAAAGTTAAAGGGTCAAATGAAAACACCACTTGAAAGTTATATCAGGATCAATACTTCAATTAATTATTTTCAGTCTCCACTGGCTGGCTGCCATTGTTTTTATTGTTTTTTTCTTTGATGAACCTGGCTGTTATATTGACCTAGTACTAGAAAACGGCCTCTAATAACTAATAAATTCAACAAGTACATTAATTTCTTACCTACCAGTTTTTTTTTTTTTTTTCCGAAGAGTCGAAGAGTCGAAGACCACTGTGCTACTTTTGGAAACAACCTCACGTCCATATCTTCCCAATTTTCCTTGTTCTAGGTTCTAGAACATAGTTCTGCTTATAATATTCACGCCAAAAAATTTCCCTGATTTCTGCTTTGTTATTGACCTCCGTCGGACGCATCAATTTTTTGGTCAAAGATCCAATGGAGAAACAGCGAATTCTATAGCGTGATATTTTTCTATTTATACTATCCTTTTGTATTTTGCTCAAAATTCCTAATTATCCTTTTCACATCATATATAGGCTTCATGCATAACAGCATATATTTTCATCATACCATATACGATCACTTGATAGTCAAAGATTAATTTGACATCACACTGTAGTCACTTACGTACTACAAGTTAGATGGAAAGGCGTATTATTTTTATTTTTTATTTTTTGTAAAATTTATATTTAAAACTCTATAATTTAATAATTTAGGGGTATAATAAATAAAATTATATAGTTTCAAGTTTCAACTATAATTAATTAATTTTCCAGATTTAAAAAAAAATAAAATAAAATAAGAAGTTAAATAATTTTCAGCTCCTTTAAGTAAAACAGTATTGTGTTTAGACTTTGGAGGTTAATATGAACTAAATGTTTTTCTTGTTACATTTCCAAAACGGAGGATTTAATTTATTACATATAAAATTATAGGGTCTAACATGATGTCACTTACCTCTCTTGCTCATTTCTCACTTTCTTGTAATCCTTCTAGGGATGGTGCAACCCTTATTATTTAAGATTTATCATTTTTTTTCTGTTGGTGACCCACCCCACGCATGATGGATGGGGTGTCCTTTAAGGTGAGGGGCATGTTAAATCACCACATTTGATAATAAATTAATAAGCTTGTGTTACTAATTAAGTTCCACTATTTAAGATTTATCATAGGAAGTCTTTTTATTCATTAATTACTGTGCCATGTGTCATTTGGCCGATACTTAAAAATCCATGTTTAGCCTTATGTAGCTAGCTAAAAATAAGGTTGGTGTTATTTGATTATTTCCACACCAATTATTGTTATTTCTTCACTATTTTGTGCGAAAATAACAATAAATAATGTGAAACGCACATCAACATTTGATATTTCCCCACCAATAGTGCGGAAATATCATTTTCCAAAAACAATTGTTACAAATTTCCAATTACCAAAAGATTAAAACTAATGCTATATTTACTGACATTGTAGGACATTGCATGAAAAAGAAAAAGAAGAGGATGGCAAGAAGCCCAGTCTATCACGAGTGAAATTCTTTGTGATCGCACTAGTTTGTAGCTTTTGCTGGCAATTGTTCCCCGGATATCTCTTTCAAACCTTGCAAAGCATCTCGTGGGTCTGCTGGGCCTTCCCCAAGTCAGTGACTGCTCACCAAATTGGGTCAGGTTTGCATGGACTTGGGGTTGGGGCCTTGACCTTGGATTGGACAACAGTGGCTTCATTCCTATTCAGCCCTCTAATAAGTCCCTTCTTTGCAATTGTTAATATCTTCATAGGCTTTGTATTGATTATCTACATAGTGATGCCCATTGCTTACTGGTGGTTCAACGCTTACAATGCTAAAACATTTCCCATTTATTCAGCAGACTTGTTTACCGCTCAAGGTCAGGATTATAATATTTCATTGATTGTCAATGATAAGTTTGAGTTAGATATTGCACAGTATGAGAAGCTTGGGAGGATCCATTTAAGCACATTCTTTGCTCTTGCCTATGGATTCGGTTTTGCTACTATTGCATCTACACTTTCTCATGTGGCTTTGTTCTATGGAAGGTAATACTTTCTTTATGATTAATTATATTATATTTTGTTGCATAATTGTGAATGATAAATTACTAGTTGTTCCAAAGGCTTAATTTGTTAGGAATTATAAATTTAATCATTTTTCAATAATTCTAACACTCTCCATCACATGTGGACCCAAAATCTCCTTAACAATTTTAAACTTTTTAGATTTTAATCGTGTAATCATAATTTTAACACACTCTCTCTCTCTCATAGGGCCATACTCCCCCTTCAAACTCATCATCGATACTATGATAAATTACCAATTGTCTCAAAAACTTAAATTGTTAGGAAATTGTGGATTTAATCATTTAACCATAATTACAACAATAAAAGTTTTTGAAATAATTATTTACTTGTCCATAAATTTCTTGGTAAGATTGCGTTTGACATTTAACCATATGCTATAGGGAGATTTATGATCGATATAGAGCTTCTTCCAAGGGAAAGGAGGATATTCACACAAGACTGATGAAGAACTACAAGGACATACCTTCATGGTGGTTTCATTTGCTTCTGATTGTGACTCTCACAGTCTCACTTGTACTTTGTATCTTCCTGAAAAAGGAAGTTCAGATGCCATGGTGGGGGCTTCTCTTTGCAGCTGCCCTTGCCTTCATCTTCACCCTTCCCATCAGCATCATAACCGCCACCACGAATCAGGTAATCTAAATGTAATCCACTTTTTGAGTTTTCTTTTTATGTTATGCAAGATTAAAAAGCACCTAAATCGCTGTTATGTGATGAATTAATTAATGGTAAAGAAAATTTGTTATTTCATAAGATCAAATCAATATGAAGAGAGACTGCTTTATTAGTTTCACTTTCTTTGTGGTTATTCTAAGAATTATTATCCAGTAATAACACTTCTTGTACAGACACCAGGGCTCAATATCATCACAGAGTACATAATGGGAGCAATATTGCCTGGGAAGCCCATAGCCAATGTCTGTTTCAAGACATACGGGTATATGAGCATGAGTCAGGCAGTCTCATTTCTTAATGATTTTAAGCTAGGCCATTATATGAAGATCCCTCCAAGATCAATGTTCCTAGTACAGGTATGTTCATTGTTCAATTCTCTCCCTATTCTAGCATAATTCTTTGATATCTTTAGAAATTGTCGTAATAGATTTATACGTCATACTATAGTACTAGTTTGTTAAAATTTGGGGTTAACGGAAGCTCATTCAAACGACAAAAAATTAAGTGCACATAAGACAACAAAGTGTTAGAATATTGGTTAAATGATTAAATTCACCATATCCTAGTAGTTTAAGCTTTTGGGATAATCGGTAATTTCTCATGGTATTAGAGCAGGTGATCCCAAGTTCGAACCCTGACTCCATTTAAAAAATTAAAAATCTTATGTTAGGCCCCATTCATTAAGGGGGAGTCTAAGCCCACATGTGAGAGGGAGTGTTAGAATATTGGTTAAATGATTAAATTCACCATATCCTAATAGCTTAAGCTTTTAGGATAATCGGTAATTTCTCACAAAGTTTAACCTACTTCATTTCTATATTAACGATATGTATTATAACCACACTCATTCAAACTTTATTAAAAAAACATTCACAAATCTCACAAATACAAGCTCTCAATAGAAATTTGAAGTAATTTCTGACCAAAGATATGCGCAGTAAGTGGAAATTGTAGCTTATAAGTAATTGTTCAAGTTTTAGTACATCTAAGGTACAATTGCATGTGACAATGTAAGAAAGCATCTCAATGTTCTAATTTCAGGCGATTTGGCCATTATTATGACAATCTTTTATATCATAATCAAATTGGTCCATTAACTTCATAAATATGTCAGCTATATGACTTTGTTTGTGCTAGAATTAAAAACTTTGAACATTTATAAGAAGAAATCATTTTTTTCTAAAATTGATAGTGAAACTATATCTTTCTTTCTACTCTAATGTGGTCTTACTTTTGCATTTGCATACAGTTCATTGGAACCATTTTAGCTGGAACAATTAATCTCAGTGTAGCATGGTGGCTTCTGAACTCTGTCGACAACATATGCCAAAAAAATCTGCTTCCACCAAATAGTCCTTGGACATGTCCCAATGGCCGTGTCTTCTTTGATGCTTCTGTCATCTGGGGTTTGGTGGGGCCTAGGCGCATTTTTGGCTCTGTCGGAAACTACTCAGCCCTTAACTGGTTCTTCCTAGGGGGACTGTTAGGACCAATTGCAGTATGGCTCTTACATAAGGCATTCCCAACTCAATCTTGGATTCCTCTTATTAACCTACCAGTACTCTTGGGAGCAACTGCTGCTATGCCACCAGCAACATCATTGAACTATACTTCCTGGATTTTGGTTGGAACAATCTTCAACTTTTTCGTGTTCAGGTATAGGAAGAAATGGTGGCAGAGGTATAACTATGTCCTATCGGCAGCTTTGGATGCTGGAGTCGCATTCATGGCAGTTCTGCTTTACTTCTCATTAGGCATGGAGAATAGAAACTTGCACTGGTGGGGTTCTAACCCTAACATTGATCCTGAGCACTGTGAACTAGCATCTTGCCCCACTATGAGGGGTATATCAGTTAAGGACTGCCCTGCATTCTAAGTCTAAACCGATGTCCCTAGTCCTACTTTGCTTATGTGAGGTTTGAAAGGTCTAATTACAAAACAGAATTAATTAATATAGGAAGGCTGTAAGAAAAAGAAGCTGCTTTTATTGTAAATAATTGACCATGCCGACAACTGCAGTCTGCACGTCCTTGCTAGCTACTAGGTCTCTAAAAAACTCTACTTCTGCATGATATATATTTTGCTAATTCAATATCTCAAAAGAGGTCTTTTATGAAATCAAACTCCAATCATTCTCTTCTGTGTTGACTAACAAGAGCAGTATAGATGAGTGCAAGTCATTCTACAATGTCCAAACTTTTTTTTGGGTAGGGTACCTCCAATAAGTAAAACGTCACATTTAATAGTACCAACCTCATATTGTAGAATGACCCAACAGTTTGCAAATTGTTCCTACTTAGTTATTGTCTGCCGAGCAATTCTCTAGTACACGGCAAGAATAATTCATAGCAATATTAATTTTTTCTTCTTCCAACAAATCACAATCATGGAGCAAGCCGAATGAGTTTTGGGCCCAGAAAACACTTCCCCAACAAAACTAAACTAGCTAAAAAAATAGCAGACACACAAATAGTCAAATACAACTCCCAGTAGTTACATCAACTCCCAAAGCAGAAAAACATAAAGACACCAAACAGACATCAAATAAAACCAACAACCACCGTCAAGTTGATGTACTTCTGCAGTTCTTCTGCATAATCCCCGCATTGCTTAATTTATACCAATAATGAAATAGAGAGTTGCTTAGTAAAAACTAAAACCACAAACAGTTTGTACCCATATTAAAATCAAGAACCAACAAGTACTTAAAGATTAAACAAATAGAAACTAAATTTTTTTAACCTTGTATTAATATTATATGTCAACCAAACAAAAGAAAAAGAAAAATCAATTACATTTTTTTTTTTTTTTGAGAAGAGAAAAATCAATTACATATGCAATATGATTTTCTACCCAGATTGATCTCATCCCCAATCGGATTTAGCTTCAAGCTACGAGTGGAATGATTAAACTCAATCAGCTCCAAGCCATGAAGAACGAACGAAAGCCTCTTCGGCAAATGCCCATTCTGTTTGAGTCCACTATCACTGGTGGGGGATGGTTTCAGATTTAGTTTATTTTAATATTTTAATGATTTATTACTGGGGCGTTTGTTTCGCGGTGATATACCCGTGATCGTAATGACAGTAACGTGATGTGGAACATTACAGTGTTTGGTTCATTTATATGTCTGTAATGTAAGATTACAAGTGGATTCACATCATCCTAAATTAGTGTGATGTGATTATATTTTTACATTAAAATAAAATAACAAAAGGAATACACCTACTAGCCTCAAGGGCTAGGGCGGAGAAAATGAGTCGCCACCTGGTTTTTAGGTCAAAGAACCAACTTAGAATCCATACACAAAGATACTAGCCTTGGGCTAGATCTGAAACTTAGGTACATTCTTGGGAAGGTGTTAGGCACCAAAGACCGCCCAGCCTTATGTCTGGCTTTCATTTGTATTACTTTTGGATTAATTTGACAAAGACATTTATTAAGTAAACCCTTTTACTATGCAAGAAATATAAATCAAAACAAATAACACACAATGGAGAAATATAATATGGAAAGATAGCACATAAAATAATATACAATTAATGTAAATGCATGGGCATGTGAGATAGGAGTATAAAACACGATATGAGGAGATACAATATCAACATATAATACCGTGCATAATGGAAGTGATATGAAATGAATATTAACAATTGGGAATTGGGATCATGTGATTTTGGCACCACAACGACCGAAAAGATTCTCTCACCTCAATTCCCCAGTTAACTTGTACAGTGCATTATACTGTTAAATCACCTTACCCATATGACTCCATTAATCCGGATAAAATTCCAGTGGTGAGATGATGACATTTATTGCAAATGATGTAGACCTATTGTGGCTGGTTTGTGGAATTTAGAGCGTGAAGTATTCCAGTGGACGAATAGTCAAATGCAAGTCACAATTACTCCGCCTTTTTTCTTTTCTTTTTTTTGAATAGAAACGGTAGCAATTTTATTAGATAATATCATCCTATACAAAAGATGTAATGCACACAGGGTAATCTTCTAACCACACCTGCATAGAAAGTGAGGACGCAGCCTCTTGAGCTAAGGCATGTGCTGCCTTGTTACAAGTCACAATTACTCCTAACATAGCCTTAATATAAAGAATAAGTTTCAAACAACATAAAATTGTATAATTTTTTACACATATTTGTTAAGGCGTGATTTGTTGATTAGTGGAAAATAAAGGGTATTCCAATGACAGACCCTTGTAAATTAATTCTTAATCACTTACAAGTTGACACAACAAGAAGTTGTGCCAATAGTTGTGATCCTAAACAAATTGTAATATGAATAAGTGGTTTATGCCAGCCGGTTAATATCGCAATCGTCTCCCACACAAGACAACATCTACATCTTTAATTATTTTTTACCACTCATGTCTTATCATTTCAATAAATTCTAAAAAAAAATTAACTTTAAAAAAATTGTATCCAAAGACTTCTTTGATCCATTTGGAAATTCTGGAATCGAAAGGAATCTTTCACTATTTGGAGTTTAGTCAATATGTTGGCTCACTTGTTACAAGCTTGTTACTCGTTCAAATTTTTTTTTTTTTTTTTTTTCTAAGGTATCTAAGAGCATCACCAGTAATCTTTTTATTTTCTTATCTAGATGTAAAGAGTTTGCAACTTTTACCTTACTTTTTTAAATATACCCCCAACAAACTATTTATCATTTCTCTATTTTATTTAAATAATATTTTTAGCTATTATTTTATTTTATTTTCTCTCTCTGTAAATCTCATTCTCAAATTTATTTTATCACCATCTTCAGCCCCAAAAATCTCCATCACCATCCTCACATCAACCTCAAAGTCAACAACAAAATCAACCCAAATCCACAATTTCCACAACAAAAATTTCACACATTACACCAAGATTTCCACAACAATCCAACACCCAAGAAAAAATGAATTTCAAATAGATTAAAATATGGGTAGTGAAATGATTTTTTATTCGGGAAGAGAGCGCTACAGTAGCTCTCCAAGTAGCTTTGTAGCATTTAGAAGTTTTGAAGAGTTTCAAGCTTATATGTTGGAGCTCAATTTTTTAGTTTGACTCTCCACATGTTGAGAAGAAATGAGTTTACAAAAGTTATTGGAATTGTTTTAAAAGGATTCTCATCTCTTCTATTTCATATTCAATTTTGTTTCCTTTAGATGAAAATGAGTGCCTTTAATCCCCAGATTTCTAAATAAAGTTTAATACGATTTTGAAGAAAAAAAAAAAAAATTGCTAAATAAGAGTAGAAAATGGTTAAGTACTATTCTTTATCATGGCTTAATATATAGTAAATATATACATGCAGGCTCCAATTACTCTTGTCACCACCCCAAGTGCAATTACTTTAGTTGACCCGCTCATCCGCAGGACTTCACAGTCATCACGCTTCAGTGTATGGACACAAACACAATAAAATTAGAGGTCAAACTCACTCACACAATCAGACTTGATAGAAAGAATGAATATATAGTAGACAAACCATTAATTGCTCCTACAGTCCTCTACTAAATTTACAACGAAATAACACTTAGCTTTCAATCTCTCTCTCTCTCTCTCTCTCTCTCTCTCTCTCTCTCTCTTAATCATGGGAAGTTTGGAAACTGAGGCACCACCACCAAGCACTAGCAGTAACCTGCAAGACAAGCTCACCATAGACGAAGACAAGCAGTCACCAATCGAGCAAGTCCGGCTAACTGTACCAACCAGCGACGACCCATCACTCCCAGTATGGACATTTCGAATGTGGTTTCTGGGCCTCTTCTCTTGTGCCCTCCTCTCCTTCCTCAACCAGTTCTTCTCCTACCGCAGAGAGCCACTCATCATCACCCAGATCACCGTCCAGGTAGCCAGCCTCCCCATCGGACGCGTCATGGCCTCTGTCCTACCTTCAACCAAGTTTCGCATCCTGGGGTTCGGGTCCCGTCACTTCTCGCTGAACCCAGGTCCCTTTAACATGAAGGAACACGTTCTCATCTCTATATTTGCTAATGCTGGAAGCGCTTTCGGGAATGGTCCGGCCTATGCTGTCTTTATCTTTGACATTATAAAGGCTTTTTATCGGAGGCATATCTCTTTCATGTCTGCTTGGATTCTTATCATCACTACCCAGGTTTTTCTTCCACTTCATTTTCTTCTACTTCTTCTTTTAAATTTGCTTATTTATGTTTTCCAAAGTTACTTGAATTGTTTTCATAGCCTACAAAAGTGACGGAAAATGAAATACTGAATCTTTAAACTAAGCTTGTACCTTTTATATATATATATATATAGTTTCCCTGCAACCTTTTTGCCTTTTGGTTATTCTGTTGTTGGTTAGGAGTAGGACAGCTTATTGATGCTTCCCGTAATTGTGCTCGGGAATTTTTCTTAAGAAGAAAAGAAATTGCATTACCCTTTAGGTCCTAAGATACTACAAAGATACTACAAATTAAAGATGGAATACCAGGATCTCCCGGATATAGCATGCAATAGTGTATTAGACGAGATTGAAAATTGTTTTTTCAATATTTTATCTTAGCCGTTCAAACAAAAATTAAATTTTTAATTTTATATTTTTTTAAAATATCATATTGGACGAATGTTTAAAACTATTGCGAAAACTATTGCACTCGATCTGATCAATCTGTAATCTTTCATGGATTTTAATTTTTGGTATGATGAAGGCCCAAGCTAGCTTAATACATTTGGGGTCTAAGGAGAAAATTTTAAATGGCCTTCTATTTTTTTAAATATTAATTTTTATTTATTAAAAAAAAAAAAAAAACTTAGTTTTAGTTTGATTATATTTATATTTGCTAAATATTTGGAGGGTCTTTTTGGAGATGAAGAAAAAAAGCAATACTCATCTATATTTTTTTCTTTTAAAAAAATCAATTATCATCTTATAATTTTGGAGTCTTTTGTTCATATAATTGTTGGGAATAAAACCTTATTCCTAAAATCTGTGGGATGCGGAAATAAGTAACAAGCACAATCACACACTAGAATACAAAGATTTACGTGGAAAAACCCTTTCTACTTGAAGGGAAAAAACCACGGGACAAATTCCAAATAAATCCACTATTATAATACGCAATTACAATAGTTCTTCTCAAGTTAATGCCTAACTTGAGATACTCACCAAATACAATAATATATCTCTAGGAATTAACATTCAACAAACTCTCTAGAGGAAACCCCAAATATATCTGTGATACTTCTCTGCATTAATACAAGCGTCACAAATTCTCCTTGATTTGTGCGCTAACCCATAAACCTCAGAGAATACCCAAAACCTTTCTCTTCTCCCTGCAGGGAGGAATCCTAGGCCAAAGCCTTCTTCAACTTGCACTCTTCACATGGTGCTCTTTCATCTCTCTATAGGGGAGGAACCCTTGGGCCAAAGCCTCCTTCAAGCTACACTCTTCTCATAGTGCTCTTTCTTCTTCTCTCCTTATAGGGGATGGCCCCCTAGGGCTCCAAGCCTCCTTGTAGCCGCACTCTCTCTCTATAGGGGAGAACCTCCTAAGGCACACCAAGCCACCAAATACTTGGTAACATAGTCTATTTATAAGACTTCAATTCTATTACTTAGTGGGCAAGGAATATATTAATTCTTTAATAAGGAATAGACTTTCCTTGCACACCAAGGAATAGTCTTTCCTTTCACACCAAGGACTCACATTTTCTTCCACACTAAGGAATAGTCTTTCCTTCCACACCAAGGACTCACCTTTTCTTCCACATCAAGCAAACCTAGAAATTACCTAATTAGTTTTCCTTCTTCATTAAGGAAACTCAATTAGTTTTCCTAATCAACATAGGAATTTGAGGCACTTTCCCAACAATAATTTGGGTCTTAGGACTCTTATTTTTTGGACAAATATGGGCATTGAACAGGTAATGATAAAGGCTCTTGTACCTCATGTATCGAATATATGTATCATCCCTTTCAGAGTGTGTAACTCCATAACTATATCGCAAAATGAGATATATTCGAAACATAGGATAATTATTGGATGAAAATAAGTAGTTAAATAATATGAAAGTGTCGTGTGGTGGTGGTTCATATTATACATACTAACAGTAACATGAGCATGAATGGTGATGTGTAGGTCTTGGGATACAGCTGGGCTGGACTCTTGAGGAAGTATGTGGTGGAGCCGGCTCGTATGTGGTGGCCCAGCACCCTTGTTCAAATCTCTCTCTTCCGGTATACTTCCAAAAAATTTGGTGTCCTAATTTAATTTTCAAATTTTCATGAACAGTGATTAATGAGCCAATGAATACATTCCAAACTTTAATTAATTACCCCTGCAACATGTTTGGAATTGGAATCATTGGACCACATATAAGCCAAAGAAAGACATATTTTTCTTAAAATGCTTGAAGCTTTTGATTTACGTTATGGACCCGGACATATGGCCGGCCAAGTTATGATTTCAACGTCAAAGAATGACTTAAGGGCATATGTCACAGGGCATTAGGGCAATATCATTTTCATATTAGTAAATTTCATGTTCTCAGATAGCATTTACAGCTATGGCCCCCCATGCTCATATAGTCATATGGACCTTGCTATCTCCCAAGTGGGGTGGTGAATGGTTTGAATTCAAATGCATTGCTGTTGTAGATAAGGATGTGGATGCCTCAATAACGGTGAAACTCTCTCTATGGTGGTGTTTGTATTGCATAATACATATGAAGTTCTTTAGCAAAAGCCACAATAAATTTCATAATTTATTTTTCAATTGAGATGATTAGTTGTGATTTGTGACTTTCACATGAATCATCTATTATAAACATATATATATATATATATTATAAATATATATATATATATATATATATATATATATATATATATATATATATATATATATATATATATAATATATATCAAATTGTGAAAATTATTATAAATTTTGACTAAATGCCACTTTTGGCCTCCTAACTTATAGGTTGTTTTCATTTTGGCCCCCTAACTTCAAAAGTGTTCATTTGAGTCCTCTAAATTTGTTTAACTTTCAAACAAACCCTTCCGTTCATCTTAGTTAATTTTCCTCGATTAAATACCAAGTAAGTATCTAATCAAGTATCCACGTCACTATCTTTTGAAGTTAGAGAGTCAAAATAAAAACACTACCTAAATTTGTTTGAAAGTTATATCACGACTTGTCAATGCTTCAACTAATTATTTTCAGTCTCCACTGGCTGGCTGTCATTGTTTTTATTGTTTTTTTCTTTGATGAACCTGGCAGTTATATTGACCTAGTACTAGAAAACGGCCTCTAATAACTAATAAATTCAACAAGTACTTTAATTTCTCTCCTACTGCCACTTGGGTATTCGGTCCAGTGGTAATCTCCCTTCCCAAAAAACTCCACTCCTCTATGAGGGTGTGGGTTCAATCCCCGGGATCTTCAAATATATGTGTGTGTGAGTTTATAGATTAGAATTTCTATCATATCTAAAAAAAAAAAAAAAAAAAAAAAAATTCTTACCTACCGGCTTTTTTTGTTTTTTGGCCTTAAGAGTCGAAGACCACCACTGTGCTACTTTTGGAAAAAACCTCACGTCCATATCTTCCCAATTTTCCTTGTTCTAGGTTCTAGAACATAGTTCTCTTATAATATTCACGCCAAAAAGACTTCCTTTACTGAGCAAAAAAAAAAAGACTTTCCTTTTTCTTTATTTCCCTGATTTCTACTTTGTTATTGACCTCCGTCGGACGCATCAATTTTTTGGACAAAGATCCAATGGAGAAACAGCGAATTCTATAGCGTGATATTTTTCTATTTATACTATCCTTGTCACAGCATATACAGGCTTCATGCATAACAGCATATATTTTCATCATACCATATACGATCACCTGATGGTCAAAGATTAATTTGACATCACACTGTAGTCACTTACGTACTACCAGTTAGATGGAAAGGCGTATTATTTTTAATTTTATTTTTGTAAAATTTATATTTTAAACTCTATAATTTATTAATTTAGGGGTATAATAAATAAAATTATATAGTTTCAACTATAATTAATTAATTTTTGAGATTTTAAAAAATAAAAAATTAAATTAATTTTCAACTACTTTAAGTAAAACAGTATTGTGTTTAGGGTCCGTTTGGATTAGCTGTTTGAAAAAATGTGTTTTAAAAAATAGCGATTTTAAACTAAGCATTTTAAAAACACAATTTTAAAAATCACATTTAAGTGTTTGGTAAAACTTATTAAAAATTGCGGTTTCTGTTAATTGAGTGTTTGAATAATTTTAGTCTAAAACTGTTGTTTCGTGTGCAAATTACTAAAAAGTACTTAATTATAATCTTAAGGTTATCTTAGCAACAAGTAAAAAAAAAAAGTGGTAATTAACAACTAGCAACTTTAAAATGGGAAGCAGCTGACACGCAATTGTCAAATTTTATTAAAAAACAAACTAAAAAAAAAATGACAAAATAATACACGCAAAAGCCAAAGCGAAACCAAAACCTAGCTCCTCAAGCTTCAAGCCTTCAATTTCAATGTCTTCTCTGTTAGTATACTGTATTTCTCTTTCTTTCTCTCATTTCTTTGTTTTCTTTTTTCTTCTCTTTTCTATTTCTCACTTGATTTACTCTCTTTCTCCTCATCTCGTGGCAATTTTTTCACCACAAATTCTCCACCACAAAAGTGAGAATTTTGTGCAATTTTTACACTGGTATTTTGGTCATTAAGCAAATGTTTGAGGATATTTTAGGAATTTGGACTATAAGAGTGTGCGGTACGAAAACGTGATATGAGACTTAAATTTGACGTTTTCAAAAAAGCAGGGTACCTGCTCCAGTTTTAAAACGGGGGTTTTTCACGTTTTAAAAAACGCAATTACTTTAAAATCATGGGGCCAAACACACGATTTTCACGTTTTTGCTTAAAAACGTTCTTTTTCTCTGTGAAACTGGGGGGCCAAACGGACCCTTAGACTTTGGAGGTTAATATGGACTAAATGTTTTACTTGTTACATTTCCAAAACCGAGGATTTAATTTATTACATATAAAATTATAGGGATGGTGCAACCCTTATTATTTAAGATTTAAGATTGATCATTTTTTTATTTTTGTTGGTGACCCACCCCAGCCATGATGGATGGGGTGTCCTTTAAGGTGAGGGGCATTTTAAATCACCACATTTGATAATAAATTAATAACCTTGTGTTACTAATTAAGTTCCACTATTTAAGATTTATCATAGGAAGTCTTTTTATTCATTAATTACTGTGTCATGTGTCATTTGGCCGATACTTAAAAATCCATGTTTAGCCTTATGCAACTAGCTGCTAAAAACAAGGCTCGTGTTATTTCCACACCAGTTGTTATTTCTTCACTATTTGGTGCGAAAATAACAATAAATGGCATGAAATGTGCATCAACATTTGATATTTCCGCATCAATAGTACAAAAATAACAACTATTGGTGCGGAAATATCATTTTCCAAAAACAATTGTTACAAATTTCCAATAACCAAAAGATTAAAACTAATGCTATATTTACTGACATTGTAGGACATTGCATGAAAAAGAAAAAGAAGAGGATGGCAAGAAGCCCAGTCTATCACGAGTGAAATTCTTTGTGATCGCACTAGTTTGTAGCTTTTGCTGGCAATTGTTCCCCGGATATCTCTTTCAAACCTTACAAAGCATCTCGTGGGTCTGCTGGGCCTTCCCCAAGTCAGTGACTGCTCACCAAATTGGGTCTGGTTTGCATGGACTTGGGGTTGGGGCCTTGACCTTGGATTGGACAACAGTGGCTTCATTCCTATTCAGCCCTCTAATAAGTCCCTTCTTTGCAATTGTTAATATCTTCATAGGCTTTGTATTGATTATCTACATAGTGATGCCCATTGCTTACTGGGGGTTCAACGCTTACAATGCTAAAACATTTCCCATTTATTCAGCATACTTGTTTACCGCTCAAGGTCAGGATTATAATATTTCATTGATTGTTAATGATAAGTTTGAGTTAGATATTGCACAGTATGAGAAGCTTGGGAGGATCCATTTGAGCACATTCTTTGCTCTTGGCTACGGATTCGGTTTTGCTACTATTGCATCTACACTTTCTCATGTGGCTTTGTTCTATGGAAGGTAATGCTTTCTTTATGATTAATTATATTATGTTTTGTTGTGTGCATAATTGTGAATGATAAATTACTAGTTGTTTCAATGGCTTAATTTGTTAATACTAGTTGTTCCAAAGGCTTAATTTGTTAGGAATTGTGAATTTAATCATTTATCAATAATTCTAACCCTCCCAGCCATCACGTGTGGACCCAAAATCCCCTTTACAATTTTAAACTTTTTAGATTTTAATCGTGTAATCATAATTTTAACACACTCTCTCTCTCTCACAAGGCCATACTCCCCCTTCGAACTCATCATCGATACTATTATAAATTACTAATTGTTTCAAAAGCTTAAATTGTTAGAAAATTGTGAATTTAATCATTTAATCATAATTACAACAGTAAAAGTTTTTTAAATAATTATTTACTTGTCCTTTAAGCAATGATATCCCATAAATTTCTTGGTAAGATTGCGTTTGACATTTAACCATATGCTATAGGGAGATTTATGATCGATATAGAGCTTCTTCCAAGGGAAAGGAGGATATTCACACAAGACTGATGAAGAACTACAAGGACATACCTTCATGGTGGTTTCATTTGCTTCTGATTGTGACTCTCACAGTCTCACTTGTACTATGTATCTTCCTGAAAAAGGAAGTTCAGATGCCATGGTGGGGGCTTCTCTTTGCAGCTGCCCTTGCCTTCATCTTCACCCTTCCCATCAGCATCATAACCGCCACCATGAATCAGGTAATCTAAATGTAATCCACTTTTTGAGTTTTCTTTTTATGTTATGCAAGATTAAAAAGCACCTAAATCGTTGTTATGTGTTGAATTAATTAATGGTAAAGAAAATTTGTTATTTCATAATATCAAATCAATATGAAGAGAGACTGCTTTATTAGTTTCACTTTCTTTGTGGTTATTCTAAGAATTATTATCCAGTAATAACACTTCTTGTACAGACACCAGGGCTCAATATCATCACAGAGTACATAATGGGAGCAATATTGCCTGGGAAGCCCATAGCCAATGTCTGTTTCAAGACATACGGGTATATGAGCATGAGTCAGGCAATCTCCTTTCTTAATGATTTTAAGCTAGGCCATTATATGAAGATCCCTCCAAGATCAATGTTCCTAGTACAGGTATGTTCATTGTTCACTTCTCTCCCTATTCTAGCATAATTCTTTGATATCTTTAGAAATTGTCGTAATAGATTTATACGTCATACTATAGTACTAGTTTGTTAAAATTTGGGTTTAACGGAAGCTCATTGAAACGGACAAAAAATTAAGTGCACATAATACAACAAAGTTTAACCAACTTCATTTCTATATTAATGATATGTATTATAACCACACTCATCCAAACTTTATAAAACAACACTCACAAATCTCACAAATACAAGCTCTCAATAGAAATTTGAAGTAATTTCTGACCAAAGATATGCGCAGTAAGTGGAAATTGTAGCTATACTATAAGTAATTGTTCAAAATTTTAGTACATCTAAGGTACAAATTGCATGTGACAATGTAAGAAAGCATCTCAATGTTCTAATTTCAGGCGATTTGGCCATTATTATGACAATCTCTTATATCATAATCAAATTGGTCCATTAACTTCATAAATATGTCAGCTATATGACTTTGTTTGTGCTAGAATTAATAACTTTGAACATGTATAAGAAGAAATCATTTTTTTTCTAAAATTGATAGTGAAATTATATCTTTCTTTCTACTCTAATGTGGTCTTACTTTTGCATTTGCATACAGTTCATTGGAACCATTTTAGCTGGAACAATTAATCTCAGTGTAGCATGGTGGCTTCTGAAATCTGTCGATAACATATGCCAAAAAAATCTGCTTCCTCCAAATAGTCCTTGGACATGTCCCAATGGCCGTGTCGTCTTTGATGCTTCTGTCATCTGGGGTTTGGTGGGGCCTAGGCGCATTTTTGGCTCTGTCGGAAACTACTCAGCCATTAACTGGTTCTTCCTAGGGGGACTGTTAGGACCAATTGCAGTATGGCTCTTACATAAGGCATTCCCAACTCAATCTTGGATTCCTCTTATTAACCTACCAGTACTTTTGGGAGCTACTGCTGCTATGCCACCAGCAACAACATTGAACTTTACTTCCTGGATTTTGGTTGGAACAATCTTCAACTTTTTCGTGTTCAGGTATAGGAAGAAATGGTGGCAGAGGTATAACTATGTCCTATCGGCAGCTTTGGATGCTGGAGTCGCATTTATGGCAGTTCTGCTTTACTTCTCATTAGGCATGGAGAATAGAAACTTGCACTGGTGGGGTTCTGACCCTAACATTGATCCTGAGCACTGTGAACTAGCATCTTGCCCCACTATGAAGGGTATATCAGTTAAGGACTGCCCTGCATTCTAAGTCTAATATTAATCTTCGATGTCCCTAGTCCTACTTTGCTTATGTGAGATTTGAAAGGTCTCATTACAGAACAGAATTAATTAATATAGGAAGGCTGTAAGAAACAGAAGCTGCTTTTATTGTAAATAATTGACCATGCCGACAACTGCAGGTCCTTACTAGCTACTAGGTCTCTAAAAAACTCTACTTCTGCATGATATATATTTTGCTAATTCAATATCTCAAAAGAGGTCTATTATAAAATCAACTCCAATCATTCTCTTCTGTGTTGACTAACAAGAACAGTATAGATGAGTACAGGTCATTCTACAATGTCCAAACTTTTTTTTGGGTACGGTACCTCCAATAAGTAAAACGTCACATTTAATGGTACCAACCTGACATTGTAGAATGACCCAACAGTTTGCAAATTGTTCCTATTTAGTCATTGTCTGCCGAGCAATTATCTAGTACACGGCAAGAATAATTCATAGCAATATTAATTTTTCCTTCTTCCAACAAATCACAACCATGGAGCAAGCCGAATGAGTTTTGGGCCTAGAAAACACTTCCCCAACAAACTAAACTAGCTAAAAAAATAGCAGACAAACAAATGGTCAAATACAACTCCCAGTAGTTACATCAACTCCCAAAGCAGAAAAACATAAAGACACCAAGCAGACATCAAATAAAACCAACAACCACCGTCAAGCTGATGTACTTCTTCAGTTCTTCTGCATAATCCCCGCATTGCTTAATTTATACCAATAATGAAATAGAGAGTTGCTTAGTAAAAACTAAAACCACAAACAGTTTGTAACCATATTAAAATCAAGAACCAACAAGTAATTAAAGATTAAACAAATAGAAACTAAATTTTTTTAACCTTGTATTAATATCATATGTCAACCAAACAAAAGAAAAAGAAAAATCAATTACATTTTTTTTTTTTTTGAGAAGAGAAAAATCAATTACATATGCAATATGATTTTCTACCCAGATTGATCTCATCCCCAATCGGATTTAGCTTCAAGCCACGAGTGGATTGATTAAACTTAATCAGCTCCAAGCCATGAAGAACGAACGAAAGCCTCTTCAGCAAATGCCTATTGTGTTTGAGTCCACTATCACTGGTGGGGGATGGTTTCAAATTTAGTTTATTTTAAAATTTTAATGATTTATTACAGGGGCGTTTGTTTTGCGGTGATATACCCGTAATCGTAATGACATTAGCGTGATGTAGAACATTACAGTATTTGGTTCATTTATATGTCTATAATGTAAGATTACAAGTGGATTCATATCATCCTAAGTTAGTGTGATGTGATTACATTTTTACATTAAAATAAAATAACAAAAGGAGTACGTCTACTAGCCTCAAGGGCTAGGGCAGAGAAAAGGAGTCACCACCTGGTTTTTAGGTCCAAGAACCAACTTAGAATCCATGCACAAAGATACTCAACTTAGAATCCATGCACAAAGATACTAGCCTTGGACTAGGTTCGAAACTTAGGTACGTTCTTGGGAAGGTGTTAGGCACCAAAAACCGCCCTGCCTTACGTCTGGCCTTCATTTGTATTACTTTTGGTTAATTTGACAAAAACATTTATTAAGTAAACCCTTTTAAATGTGATTTTCTTATTTCAAATATAAATTAAACTTTGTTTGACATTAATTCTAAGGTATGTTTGTGTTTGGGAAATGACAAATGAATATTTACACAAAACGTTCATTCAATTTTGTTCAATATACAATGTCTCTCATTTAATTCTATCATATCCAACTAGCTTTTACAATTATTTAGACTTCAAGTTAGGTCTTGACATGAAAGTTTCTTTATAATCAGTGTTTATTATTGAAGGGGTTTCTTAATTTTATAAAATTATGTGATGGAGATCAAGGCACCACTTCGAAGGATCTCGTTCAAGTACCAATTGGGCCGGTTACGAGAGCACGAGCAAAGAAGTTCAAGGATGTACTCAACGGACTCATTCAAGAGTTATGGGCTCAAGCAAATTCGTGGAGGCCCATTGAGCATGATCCACGTGGGCAACAAATAATCGTCACCTTGATTCAAGTTCTAGAAGGATCCAGTCAAGGCTAAGAATTGGCAAGAAATATTTTAGGATAATTTTAGAAGGATAATAAAATCAAATATTATTCTAGAAGGATTATTCCATAAGTGATTTCTTTTCTTGGAGGAGAAGCTAAGGATTATTCCATAGGTGATTTCTTTTCTTGGAGGAGAAACTAAGGATTATTCCATAGGTGATTTCTTTCCTTGGAGGAGAAGCTAATTTCAGACGAAATCTACCTTAATTTTAGGATTCTTTTATTTGGTCTTTTAGTATTTTCCTTTAATAATTTGTATTCCTATTTCAACCATGCATTATAAATAGCATGGACTCATTGTAATGAGACATTGATCATTAATAAAAAAAAAACTGGTGAGGTTTATTCTCTTTGGTTCTTTAAAGAATTACTTGAACTTATCAGGATTTCCCGTGGCGTTCATCTCGACTTATCAAACGGAAACTCCATCACCGTTTGTGGCATCTTCCTTATACCAAGGTTCTTGTTTGTGTCATAACCCCATTTTTACCCCCGGGATTTTCTCGGGTGTAGGCACGCGAAACGAGACAGCCCGAGCCGAACCGGCCTAACCCGACGAAGGCTCGCCACATCAAATGACCCCAAGAAGAAGATCCGGGACACATCTCTCGAAGTTTGACCAAGTTTGACCAGGGTTGACCGAGTTTGACCAAGGTTTGACCAGACCATTTCTGACCCGACTGGGGCCCGCTATGCCCGAAAACCCTCGAAGCGCGGTCCGGGATACATTTCCCAGAGTTTGGAGGGCTTTGACCAAATTCGACCAAGTTTGACCAAGGTTGACCAAGTTTGACCAAGGTTTGACCGGACTGTGGACTAGACTGAAAGCTGAATCGAACTGACCACTCCTTGACCATTCTGAAGAACGTGATGAGAGCTTCGATTCGACACTTTACGGGCCAAAAACGGACGAGAAACGAGGGAGTTATGGTCAAAACTGCGAAAAAACGGTCCAACACTTAGCCAAATTTTGGTAAGTGTTGTTGACAAAACAGCCTATTTGGGAGGCAACGTTTGCGCAAAGATTCTCTCCGACCCGCTGCAACTTGGTCCGCGAGCCAAGATCCCTTAGGCAAGAGGTTCACTTCAGCTACCACACGCAACTTTCGGATCGTCAAGAGCTCCTCCGGTCAAGCCGGAATCTCAGTCAGAAGATGACCCCTTGGCATAAGGAACATTCCGACGGCCTCCGTTCGCAGGATCATATCTTGCGAACCCAAGCTCGCCTCTGTGCAAGGCCTGTACCGTTGGAAAAGTAGGTAGCATAAGCTTTCCGACGATACCAAGATCGTCGAAATCCGACATCGGGAGCTACGTCTACCACGCGCGTGAAAACAGGCCGACGAAAATAAGGTTTTGCTGAAAGTTCCGGGATTTTCCCACCGACGTTGCCACGCTTGCGCACAGAGTCTTCCTGACTCGCAACAAGTTGATCTGCGAGCCCGGGCACATTGGAAAGAAGACACATTCATGCACGACAAGGAACTCTCGGATCGCCAAGAATTTATCGGGGCCAGCCGGAATCCCGATCGGAAAACTGCCCTCAAACGGACCAAAAACACCCCGGTGGCCTCTGTTCGCGGGGCCATATCTCACAAGTCCAAGCTCGGATTTCCGCAAATCCGGAACCTTGCAAAAGTAGGCAGCGCAAGCTTTCCGACGGTACCAAGAACGTCAAAATCCGACATCGGGAGCTAGGTCAAATATGCGCGCGAACTGGGACAAGATTTGAGAAAAAACGCGCTGGGAGCAAAACGCATTTTTTCTCCCGGACAGCCGCCTTCGCGCGCAGAGTCTTTCCTGCTCGCAACAAGTTGATCCGCGAGCCCGGGTGCGTTGGAAAGATAATGACTCCGGCTACGACGTGGAACTCTCGGTTCGCCGATAGCATTCCCCGTTTGACCGGAATCTGCATCGGAAAAGTGCACAAAAACAGCTCCGACACCCCGACTTCCGGGAGCCATAACTCCCTCGTCCGAACTCCGATTCGCGCAAACTTTATATCGTTGGAAAGAGGACGTCGAGAGCTTTCCGACGATATGCCGCATGACCCATTTTGAGTTCCGGAAGACCTCCAAAACTGCCCCCGAAAATCGGATAAAAAAGGATACGCGCACGGAAATCGAGGAGGATTCGAGGAGCTGCTGGCGTGGAAGGATAAGACTGCCACGTGGCAGTACCACAACTCGCGCAGGACCGTCATGCGCCGCGCATGATGGACCTGCGCGAGGCGTGCACGGTTTTCTATAAAACCGACCCCCCCCCCTCACTTCAAGCACACTTTTTGCTCGGGCTCTAGGCCTCTTTGAGCGTTAGTTTAGGCAGAAATAGGGGTTTTTTAGGGGGTTAGGAAGGGTTTTGGGTAGTTTTTAGAGAGAGAGACTCCTCTCTAGGTAATCTCTCTCTCTCTAAGCTCTTTCTCTCTTCTTTCTCTAGGGTTCTTGGGGTGTTCTTAGAGTGAGAAGCATCTATTAGGTGCTTCTCTCTCTAACCTCTCCTCATCCTCCCCCTCTCTCTCTCTCTCTCTCCTTCTCTTACATTCTTTAGTTCATTTATGCTTTACTAGTTTATTTATTGCTTTATTTGCATTTCCTTGTCTATTTATTGCTTTATTTACATTCCCTTGTCTATTTATTGCTTTATTTACATTTCCTTGTCATTTATTGCTTTATTTACATTTCCTTGTCATTTATTGCTTTATTTACATTTTCTAGTCATTTATCGCTTTATTTACATTTTACTACGTACTTGTGAATATATATGTTGTTGTGATTACCCCCCTCCCCCGGTGTGTTTTAGTACGGCAATATTGAGTGGCTTTGGCGGCTCGCGTAAGACCTCTAACGAGGCCGTGACAACCATGTTAGCCCACGAGGTCTTGACCCGAAAAATACATCGGTCCTCGTGTTTTAGTACGGCAAATATTGAGTAGCTTTGGCTCAGTTGCGTAAGACCTCTAACGAGGCCGTAACAACCTTGTTAGCCTACGAGGTATTTGACCCGAAAAATACATCCCCATGTGTAAATATTGTCATTTATCGCTTTATTTACATTTACTACGTTGTAAATATTATATTGTGAATATTGTCATTTTCCCATTTTTTCCTTTGTGATTTGGGCGTGATAATCCCGATTGGTCGTAATGGTTTATGTAAGACCTCAAGGAGGCATTAGCCATTACGTAATTCCATAGGCATTGGACCCGTTAAAAACCCCCATGTTTAAATATTGTCATTTATTGCTTTATTTACATTTACTACGTTGTAAATATTATATTGTGAATATTGTCATTTTCCCATTTTTTCCTTTGTGATTTGGGCGTGATAATCCCGATTGGTCGTGGTGGACTATGTAAGACCTCAAAGAGGCTTTAACCACCACGTAATTCCATAAGGCATTGGACCCATGAAAATCCCGTGTTTTTAAGTCCATTATTTGCTTTAAATTTATTTATCGCTTTCCGCAATGCTTTAAATACATTTATCGCTTTATTTACTTTTACGCGCTTGTAAATATATTGCGTTGTTATTATCTCCGTTTCCCATAAAAATGGGCGTGATAATCCCGATTGGTCGTGATGGCCTATGTAAGACCTCAAAGAGGCATTAGCCATTACGTAATTCCATAAGGCATTGGACCCACGGAAATCCCTTGTTTAAACCCCATTATTTTCGAACATTGTCCATTTTCTTTTATTTTGATTTGGGCATGAAAATACCGAACGGTATTGGTGGTTTTAGGTAAGTCTTTCAATAGCACTAAACCCCATGTAAATCCATGAGGCGTTGGACCCGTAAATTGCAAACCCATTTTCAAATACGATTTTTCTCATTTAAGTCCTATTTGGCTCGAAGGTTTGGATAAGTCTTTCAATAGCGGGTTTAGGTAAATCTTTTCAAATAGTACTAAACCCCCGTGTAAGCCCGAAAAGGCATTGAAACCCATTTTCAAAACAGTTTTTCTCATTTAAGTCCTATTTGGCTTCGCGGGTTTAGGTAAATCTTTTCAAATAGTACTAAACCCCCGTGTAAGCCCGAAAAGGCGTTGAAACCCATTTCCAAAACAGATTTTTCTCATTTAAGTCCTATTTGGCTTCGCGGGTTTAGGTAAATCTTTTCAAATAGTACTAAACCCCCGTGTAAGCCCGAAAAGGCGTTGAAACCCATTTTAAAACAGTTTTTCTCATTTAAGTCCTATTTGGCTTCGCGGGTTTAGGTAAATCTTTTCAAATAGTACTAAACCCCCGTGTAAGCCCGAAAAGGCATTGAAAAAAATTTTCCCATTACAAATAGTACTAAACCCCCGTGTAAGCCCGAAAAGGCATTGAAACCCATTTCAAAACAGTTTTTCTCATTTAAGTCCTATTTGGCTTCGCGGGTTTAGGTAAATCTTTTCAAATAGTACTAAACCCCCGTGTAAGCCCGAAAAGGCATTGAAACCCATTTTCAAAATAGATTTTCTCATTTAAGTCCTATTTGGCTTCGCGGGTTTAGGTAAATCTTTTCAAATAGTACTAAACCCCCGTGTAAGCCCGAAAAGGCGTTGAAACCCATTTCTAAAACAGTTTTTCTCATTTAAGTCCTATTTGGCTTCGCGGGTTTAGGTAAATCTTTTCAAATAGTACTAAACCCCCGTGTAAGCCCGAAAAGGCATTGAATTCTCTTCTAAAAATTGCCTTGTTTTATTCATGTAAATCCTAAGGTGGTGTCGAGATTCGAATAAGTCTTTCAAATAGCATCGAATCCCGACCCCACGAGGTCTTGACCCTTTCCCTAAAAATTGTCATGAATTGTACCTTGCCATTTCAAATAAATGTTGCATTTATGTCATTTCATACTTATGATTGATGTACTGCTAACATACCATGATCATCCCATTTTGTCATACTTGTGATTTATGTGCTGCGAACATGCCGTGATTACTTGTTTGAACATTCTATTCGCTTTCATACTCTTTCTTGTAATTATGTGTTGTGAATATACCGTGATTACTTGTTTGATTGTTTATCGCTTTGATATAAAAATGTGATTAAAATACACTTTGCCATGAAAACTTTAAAAAGATACACTTTGCCATGAAACTTTAAAAAGAGTAAACATGGTAATGTGGGCGTTAGAAACGAAGGTATGAGTCCTTTACACGGGGGCGTGGCTGGTACGTGCTTTCGTGTAAGGGATTCTACACGTTCTAACTCCCATAGGATCATGGTCTAAAATTCCCCAAAGTGTGAATTAATCATCCAAAACCCCGCCATTTGACGGACCGCTTTACTCTTGGAAATCAAGGGTAAAGAGATCCCGAATATGGCACCAAAAACATTAATTGTTTGTCCCGGCACTAGGTGTTAGGATTTCAAGTACATCCTACCACCGAAATGCCCGGAAATTTAAAAGATACAAAGATAAAAGGGATGGTGAAATAAAGAGTCTAATCAAAACCAAATGAGGTCAAAATGCATTTGCCATTCTTGGTATATTGCTCGACTAAATTTGGGACATTTGTACATAATTAAAACCAACAAACCTAGGCTTAGCAAATAAAAGAGAACACTAGAAAGGAGGTAACCGTTTTCTTAAACGGATGTCGTGGGGTGCCTAACACCTTCCCCACGCATAAGCAAACCCCCGAACCCATCTCTGGTTCAAGACCATTTTTGTTATAAATGTCTAAATAAGATAAAATCTATTAGACATAGGTGCCCAATCACACCTTAGAATTTCCCATGGTTGGTGGCGACTCCAAATTGCGCTCATACGCACACACGTACACAAGTTCCCACACACACACAACTCGTATCTCGAAACGGAAAAGAGATAGAGATCACACACACACTCGCCAAATGGGGGTCGGTATCTAGGAAAATAAAAAAGGAAAAATAATAGAAGAGATTTTCCGCCGGTGTCGACAGTTTGTCATAAACAATGGGTCGAGGTCTTCCATTCAAATCTGTCCATAGAACGATCTTGGGTTCCCTTTCGTTGTTGGGTCTCATTATTCTTGACGAGGTTCACATCATTTGGTATCAGAGCACGGTTTCTAGTTCAGGTTTGCCTATCCTTTAACATCTTTCATTCCTTTGTTTCTTCTTTAGCCGTCCACATCATTTATCTCTTCTTAGCCGAATTTCCTTTACCCTATCTGTTCAATCTTTGTTTGTTCTTGTTGATGTCTAAACTATTGGTTCTGGTCTCCCATCTCTTAGTTATTTCGAAATCTTATTTTATTATTCTCAAAAGCTAGTTGCTGATAAAAAAAAAAAAAAAAAAGAGAGAGACTCGAAGAAGAAGACAAAAAAAAAAAATTCACTATTCTGTGCTTCCAAAATTTCAAACTGCCATATTCCTTCTAATTCTAATCTGAAAAAAAAAAAAATTCCATATTCCTTGTGTCCAAATCTGAAATTCCTTGATTAGTTCTTGGTGAATTGTTGCGAGGAAATTTTGAGTTGTTTGTTTAGTTTCAAAAGAACTGAAAGAGAATTATCGAGTGAAAGAGTGGTGAGAACATCGGAGGGTAAAAGCCATATTATTTTGAGTGAAACACGAGTGGAGAGTGATCCACATTCTTGAGTGTAAACACGTAAAGGAGTGATTCGTGAGGTCCTTTCTTTTTTTTCTTTTCTCTCTAACCTTTGTTTTGCAGCAATCATGACTTACGATAGTGGTAAGAGCATTGCCGAAGATGATACAAAATTGGCTGATCCGAAAGTGTTTATGGAGGCCATGATGAGTGAGATGAGGCGTGTGATGAAGATAGAGATGGAGCAGGTTCACGAACGGATAGATCAGATGGAGAATAGACGTGAGGAGCAACCACAAAACGGTCGTAATTTGCGTAGAAGGGAAAGAGTTCCACCGAGGGAGGAGGAAGAAGAGCGTTATGGGTCTGGTTTTGATGAAGAAGAAGATCGGGATTCCATTGTTAACAATAGGAGACCCGGAGGAAGATTTGGAGAAGCTAGGAATCGCGAAGATAACAACTTTAGTGGTATTAAGATGAAGATTCCGTCCTTTCAAGGTAGATCTGATCCTGAGGCATATCTTGAGTGGGAGAAGAAGATGGAGTTCGTGTTTGATTGCCACAACTACTCGGAGACAAAGAAGGTAAAATTAGCTGTGATTGAATTTTCTGAATATGCTGTTACTTGGTGGGATCAGCTTGTGATAAACAGGAGGCGGAATAGAGAACGACCAATAGACACATGGGAGGAGATGAAAGTAGTGATGAGAAAGCGGTTCATTCCAAGTTACTACTACAGAGAGTTGTACAAGAAGCTACAAGGTCTTAGACAAGGGAGTCGAAGCGTAGAGGATTACTACAAGGAGATGGAGATTGCTATGATCCGCGCTAATGTAGAGGAGGATCGGGAGGCCACAATGGCTAGATTTTTACTTGGCTTAAACCGGGAGATCCATGATAAGGTAGAGATGCAGCATTATGTGGAATTGGAAGATATGGTGCATATGGCTATCAAAGTGGAACAACAACTCAAGAGAGGGAGTGGGACACGTGCAGGCCATAACTCTAGTTCTACCTCTTGGAAATCGAGTCATGCCAAGCCGCTGGACAAGTCACAAACGCCCAAACCCGAGCCCAAGTCCGCGACCACCAGCCACGTTCCTCAAGGTAAAACCGAAGCCTCTACCTCTAGGAATCGTGATATTAAATGTTTTAGATGTCAAGGCAGGGGCCACATTGCAAGTCAATGTCCAAACAAGCAAGTCATGGTGTTGCAAGCCAATGGTGAAATTGTGACCGATTGTGAAGATTCCGACACCGACGACATGCCGCCATTGGAGGATGTTTTCGAGGAGGAGTATTTAGCCCCTGACGCATTGACATTGGTGGCAAGAAGAGCATTGAGCTTGCAAGCAAAAGGAGTCGATGAAATACAGCGGGAGAACATCTTTCACACTAGGTGCTACGTTAAAGACAAGGTATGTAGTGTGATTATTGATGGTGGTAGTTGTACTAATGTTGCAAGCACAATTATGGTGGAGAAATTGGGATTGCCCATGGCAAAGCACCCTAGACCGTACAAGTTGCAATGGCTAAATGATAGTGGTGAGATAAGGGTGAACAAGCAAGTGCTAGTTGCATTTCGAATCGGTAAATACGAAGATGAAGTGTTGTGTGATGTAGTACCGATGCAAGCGGGACATTTATTGCTAGGGCGTCCATGGCAGTTCGATAGGCAAGTGAAGCATGATGGCTTTACGAACAAGTACTCTTTTGTACTTAATCAACGATCAATCACTCTTGTACCATTGACACCGCAGCAAGTATACGAGGATCAAGTGAGATTACAAAAGGAGAGTGATCAAAAGAAAGAGAGTGAGCAAAAGAAAAAGAGTGAAAATCAGAGAGGGGCCGAGAAAAATGAGAGAGAAAAAGAAAATCAAAGTTCGGCCCTTGAGAGAAAATCAGAGAGAAAACAAAAGAATTTCTATGCAAAAGTGAGTGAGATCAAGCGAGCAATGTTTTCAAATCAGCCGATGATTGTACTTTTGTACAAAGAGGCACTTTTAAACACTAACGAACTTGACCTTGCTTTGCCTAGTTCTATTGTTTCTCTTTTGCAGGAGTACGAGGATGTCTTCCCCGAGGAAACACCACATGGGTTACCTCCAATCCGAGGGATTGAACATCAAATTGATTTTGTGCCCGGTGCAACCATTCCAAACCGACCAGCTTATAGGAGCAATCCCGAGGAGACAAAGGAGCTTCAACGGCAGGTAAGTGAATTATTGGAGAAAGGGCACGTGAGGGAGAGCATGAGCCCATGTGCGGTTCCGGTCTTACTTGTACCTAAGAAGGATGGGACGTGGAGAATGTGCGTTGATTGCCGAGCCATCAACAACATAACGGTAAAGTATCGTCATCCTATCCCACGCTTAGATGATATGTTAGATGAGCTGCATGGTTCTTGCATATTTTCTAAAATTGATTTAAAGAGTGGTTATCATCAAATTAGGATAAAAGAAGGAGATGAATGGAAAACCGCCTTTAAAACAAAATATGGTTTGTATGAATGGTTAGTTATGCCTTTTGGTTTGACTAATGCTCCGAGCACCTTTATGAGACTTATGAACCATGTTTTGCGCACATTTATAGGCAGATTTGTTGTTGTCTATTTTGATGATATACTCATTTATAGCAAAAACCTAGATGATCCATGTAGTACATGTGAAATCCGTTTTAGATGTGCTAAGGAAAGAAAGGTTGTTTGCTAATTTAAAGAAGTGCACTTTTTACACCGATAAGCTTGTATTTTTGGGATTTGTTGTTAGTGCACAAGGTATACAGGTTGATGAAGAGAAGGTACGTGCAATCCAAGATTGGCCGAGCCCCACAAGTGTAGGTAATGTTCGTAGTTTTCATGGACTTGCTAGTTTCTACCGGCGGTTCGTGAAGGACTTCAGTAGCTTAGCCGCACCGCTTACTGAAGTGATCAAGAAGAACGTTGGATTTCGGTGGGGAGAAGAACAAGAGAAGGCATTTCAATTAATCAAAGAGAAGCTGACTAACGCACCTTTGTTGTCTTTACCTAACTTTTCTAAAACGTTTGAAATTGAATGTGATGCTTCAGGTGTTGGTATAGGCGCCGTTCTTATGCAAGAAGGACGACCAATTGCTTACTTCAGCGAGAAACTCAGCGGGGCAGCCTTAAACTACCCAACTTATGACAAGGAGTTGTATGCATTGGTTCGGGCTTTAGAGAACATGGCAGCACTACCTATGGCCTAAGGAGTTCGTGATTCACACCGACCATGAGTCCTTGAAACACTTGAAGGGCCAACACAAGCTAAACAAAAGGCATGCGCGATGGGTGGAGTTCATAGAGACGTTTCCATACGTCATTCGGTACAAGCAAGGTAAGGAGAATGTAGTCGCCGATGCACTTTCTCGCAGGTATGCCTTACTCTCCACACTTGATGCAAAATTGCTTGGTTTTGAACACATTAAAGAATTATATGCTGAAGACCACGAATTTTGTGAGGAATATCGAGCTTGTGAGAAAATCGCCTCTGGTAAGTTCTTTAGGCTTGATGGATTCCTATTTCGAGAAAATAAGCTATGCGTGCCTAACTGTTCTATGAGGGAGTTATTAGTGCAGGAATCACATGGTGGGGGATTAATGGGACATTTTGGAGTTGCAAAGACTTTAGCTATTTTGCAGGACCACTTCTATTGGCCTCGCATGAAACGAGATGTCGAACGGATTTGTGGTAGATGTGTCACATGTAGGCAAGCTAAATCCAAAGTGCAGCCCAACGGTTTGTATACTCCTTTACCAATTCCTAGTGAGCCTTGGATTGATATTTCAATGGATTTTGTGTTAGGTTTGCCTAGGACTAAACGTGGAAGAGATTCCATTTTTGTGGTCGTGGATAGATTTTCTAAAATGGCACATTTTATTCCATGTCACAAAACGGATGATGCTTCGCATGTTGCTGATTTGTTCTTTAGAGAGATTGTGAGATTACATGGCATGCCTAGGACAATTGTTTCGGATAGAGATGCTAAGTTCTTGAGCTATTTTTGGAAGACTTTGTGGTGTAAGCTAGGTACTAAGCTATTGTTTTCCACTACTTGTCATCCACAAACTGATGGTCAAACTGAAGTAGTAAATAGGACTTTGTCTACTCTATTGAGGGCAATCATTAGAAAGAACATCAAAACATGGGAGGAATGTTTACCACATGTTGAGTTTGCATATAATAGAGCTGTTCATTCTGCTACCAAATTTTCGCCATTTGAAATTGTATATGGGTTTAATCCTTTAACTCCATTGGATTTATCTCCTTTACCTTTGACGGAGCACGTTAATTTAGATGGCAAAAAGAAAGCTGACTTTGTGAAGCAGATTCATGAGAAAGCAAGACTCAACATTGAGCGAAGAACGGAGCAATATGCCACACAAGCCAACAAGGGACGTCGCCAGCTGGTTTTTGAACCCGGAGATTGGGTTTGGCTGCATATGAGAAAAGAAAGATTCCCGGCGAAAAGACGTTCCAAATTGCTCCCAAGAGGAGATGGTCCTTTCCAAGTCCTCGAGCGTATCAATGACAACGCTTACAAGCTAGATTTACCTGGTGAGTACAATGTAAGTGCCACTTTTAATGTTACTGATTTGAGTCCTTTTGATGTAGGTGATGATTTGAGGGCAAATCCTTTTCAAGAGGAGGGGAATGATGGAGATCAAGGCACCACTTCGAAAGGATCCTCGTTCAAGTACCAATTGGGCCAGTTACGAGAGCACGAGCAAAGAAGTTCAAGGATGTACTCAACGGACTCATTCAAGAGTTATGGGCTCAAGCAAATTCGTGGAGGCCCATTGAGCATGATCCACGTGGGCAACAAAGAATCGTCACCTTTGATTCAAGTTCTAGAAGGATCCGGTCAAGGCTAAGAATTGGCAAGAAATATTTTAGGATTATTCTAGAAGGATAATAAAATCAAATATTATTCTAGAAGGATTATTCCATAAGTGATTTCTTTTCTTGGAGGAGAAGCTAAGGATTATTCCATAGGTGACTTTCCATTTTCTTGGAGGAGAAGCTAAGGATTATTCCATAGGTGATTTCTTTTCTTGGAGGAGAAGCTAAGGATTATTCCATAGGTGATTTCTATTTCCTTGGAGGAGAAGCTAATTTCAGACGAAATCTACCTTAATTTTAGGATTCTTTTATTTGGTCTTTTAGTATTTTCCTTTAATAATTTGTATTCCTAGGGTTTCAAAACATGCATTATAAATAGCATGGACTCATTGTAATGAGACATTGATCATTAATAAAAAAACTGGTGAGGTTTATTCTCTTTGGTTCTTTAAAGAACTACTTGAATTTATCGGGATTTCCCGTGGCGTTCATCTCGACTTATCAAACGGAAACTCCATCACCGTTTGTGGCGTCTTCCTTATACCGAGGTTCTTGTTTGTCATAAACAACGGGTCGAGGTCTTCCATTCGAATCTGTCCATAGAACGATCTTGGGTTCCCTTTCGTTGTTGGGTCTCGTTATTCTTGACGAGGTTCACATCATTATGTTTTCGGTTTTTCGTGGTCTTACTAATTATTCGTTCATTATTTTGCAAGTAAAAAAATCACATTTTAGCCTTAACCTGTGCTTTGGTTGCTAAATTCTATAGAAAGTAAAAGTTTATTACCAACATCGGTATTTTAATTGTCAATCGAGTATGGATTCTATTACTCTAAAGTTGTGAGCTGAATTAACCAGTTAAACAATTAATCGTCTAATTGCCTATGGAATTCCAGCTCGATTCTTTTGGTTCTACTTAGCTTAATACAAACGATGTTTTCTGTTCTTGCTTATAAATTTAAATAGAGAATCTGGTGTAAATTATGTTTTAATATATTTTAAATGTTAATACTGAGATGTCAATAGTGTTTTAGTTGCTGATATGATATCATTACTAATGTAATACCCTCCATCTAGGATCCCACATCAGCTTCCAAAGGTCTTATAGTAAAATTGGTAGTGTCTCTAGCATTTCTTGCTAAAACTATTTATTGCTACTGAGCTACAATGTTTTTGACATATTTTACGAGTTTTTAAGTATTTGTATTTTTCATTTTTTATTTTGAATACTTCTTCTTTCACATATTTTAGAAAAATAAAATCCCTATAGTATAATTCATGATTTTTGTTAGAAAATGTACTTCACATGTAATACATGTAGAAAACATAAACATTACAATACACATATGTTTATATTTGTATATGTTTGGAAATTATAAACATGAACTATCAATATACTTGTTATGGTCTTTCTCATATCTTTTTTTGTTTACAATATGATATCCTTATTTAGAATCAAGATTTTTGTTAGTATGAAAACACAAACATAAACAGTACCATACACATATTTTGTTATAGTCTTTCCCATATTTGTTTGTGTTTTAAATGTGATTTCCTTATTTAAAATATAAATTAAACTTTGTTTGACATTACTTCTGAAGTATGTTTGTGTTTGGGAAATGTCAAACGAATGTTTACACAAAACGTTCATTCAATTTTGTCTAATACACAATGTCTCTCATTTAACTCTATCATGTCCAACTAGCTTTTACAATTATTTAGGCTTCAAGTTAGGTCTTGACATGAAACTTTCTCCATAATCCGTGTTTATTATTGAGGGTGTTTCTTAATTTTATAAAATCATGTTTTCGGTTTTTCATGACCTTACTAATTATTCATTTATTAGTTTGCTAATGAAAAATCACTAGTTAGGCTTATCCTGTGTTTTGGTTGCCAAATTTTATAGAAATTACCAATATCAGCGTTTTGGTAGTCAATCGAGTTTAGATTCTATTGCTCTAAAATTGTAAGCGATATAACCAATATTAGAAGAAGAATTGGGTGAAGAGACTCCTTTAATAGTCTATGGACAATTTGGGTCTGTTCTTATGGTTCTATTCACCTTAATATAAACTATATTTTCAGTTCTTGCTTATAAATTTAGATAGAAAATTTGGTGTAGATTATGTTTTAATATATTTTAAATGTTAATGTTGAAATATTAATAGAGTATTTTAATTGTTGATGTGGTACCCTCCATCTAGGATCTCATATCATTTTGTAAGGTCTTGTAGTAAAATTGGTAGTGTTATTAGCATTACTCAATAAAACTATTTAATGCTATTGAGCTACAAGGTTTTTGACATATTTTACGAATTTTTAATTATTTGTATTTTTCATTTTTTATTTTCAGTGCTTCTTGTTTCACATGTTTTAGAAAAATAAAATCTCTAGCATAATTCATGATTTTTGCTAGTATGAAAATATACTCCACATGTATTACCTGTAGAAAACATAAACATTACAATACACATATGTTTATATGTGTGGAAAATATAAACATGAACTATCAATCTATTTGTTATGGTCTTTCTCATATTGTTTTGTGTTTTAAATGTGCTGTCCTTATTTAGAATCAAGATTTTTGTTAGTATGAAAATGTATTCCACATGTAATACATGTAGAAAACATGCATAAACATAACCATTACAATACACATCTGTTGTTATGGTCTTTCTCATATTTGTTTATGTTTTAAATGTCATTTCCTTATTTAAAATATAAATTAAATTTTTTTTTACATTACTTCTGAGGTGTGTTTGTTTTTAGGAAATGCCAAACAAATGTTTACACAAAACGTTCATTCAATTTTGTCCAATACACAATGTCTCTCATTTAACTCTATCATATCCAACTACCTTTTATAATTATTTAGACTTTCAGTTATGTTTTGACATGAAAGTTTCTCCATAATCCGTGTTTATTATTGCGGGTAAAATCATGTTTTCGGTTTTTCATGGCCTTACTAATTATTTGTTTATTAATTTGCTAGTGAAAAATCACAGGTTAGCCTTAATCTGTGTTTTGGATGTCAAATTTTATAGAATTTTGTGCTTCAGAACATTGGGTTCTCATATTGCAAGCACACTTCACAAACCATTTTGTGTTGAAATACCTACCTAGTTATGTAATAAAACCAATTACTTGGGAGTTGGATCGCTCTACAATGGGCATTACTTGACACAATGTTTTGAAAGAAGCAATGGAATATTAAAGAGTTCTTGCCTAATGGAAAGGGAAAATAGAAACCATACAAATTATTAGCTAGCTACCTGATTTGCTGCTACAGCTGAAATATGGTAACTATTCAATGAAAAAGAATACTAAATAGTATATTCTGTGGATAAGCTATTAAACTACACCACGGCATGAACTACGTATTTTTTGTTTAGAGGAAGAGATCTGGGATGGAAGACATTATGATTTATGAGTTCTTCTACCACGTGAAAAAAACAGAGGACAAATTGCACTTCCTCCTTTAACGATGGAGTCTACTTCAATCCCTCCTAATCTATAAAACCGAGCAATGTCTCCCTTGATTTATTGAAGATATGCAAATGACCTTCACCTTCTAATTTTTTGTAATTTATTGGATAAATTACATTGACACCCCCTTCTTTTAGGGAAACTAAACTTGCTACACCTTAGTTTGGGGAAATGACACTCCGCTCCCAAATTTGCAAAATAATTAACACTCAGTCCCATTTTCCCCAATTTTTAAAAGAATATTCTCCACTTAAACTTAAAATAATTAGAATATAATTTTTCTTTTTAAATGTGGTTAGTTAGGCATTGCTAAAAAAAATTAATAAAAAATAAACAAAAATAAATAAATAAAAGGGGGCAAAGTGTTCATTATTTTGCAAATTTGAGAACGGAGTGTCATTTCCTAAAACTAGGGTATAGTGAGTCTAATTTTCCCAAAAGAAGGGAGTGTCGGTGTAATTTACCCTTTTTTTTTTTGAAAGGGTTAATAGGAATTTATTAAGAATATGTTGAAATGAATTATTTACTCTCTTATTTAGGAAAACAAATATGATGTAATACAATACAATACAATTATATTGATGGATGTATAAAGCGGTTTATATGGAATCCTTATAAATTTAAACACGGTGTAAATTAGGTGTTTTATAAGGAATTGTTATTGAATTTAAACACATTTCTTTATAGAGTTTAAAGAGGACGTAAATTAAGGGTTTTACAAGGAATTTGCATAGAATTTATAGGATTAATAAATTAATACATAACACTATTACCTCAATAATAACTTCTTCTTTTTTGCTAAAACCCCAATAATAACTAAGTTGTATATAAAATTCAGAGTTTAATATAGAAATAACCTTGAAATAAAACTCAATCAAACTAAAATTTTTACGGCAATTTGCATTTTTCCCCTTTAATATATTTGGTCAGTTTCAATTTCCTTATTATCTATAAAATCGAATAATGTCCCTTCTTATTTATTAGAAATGTACGACTTACCTCAAATGTGTTTTTTTTTTTTTTGTTAAAACACTAAGGAAATCTAAGGAAAATATCTATAATACTCCAATTTAACACAATCCAACTCGGGTGTTTTAACCCAGATTCTCTCTTCAAATCACCACTAACCTCAAACACAGTAACATACCTCACCAAATTAACCTTTTTGCCGCGGTGGGCATAGAGGCACGTGGTCCAGTCATCTAGTAATGAAACAGATCAACCTTCTTATGTATTATCATTTTGAATGCTTTCCAAGGAAATGATTGTGGGGTTGGGAAAATATCGTGTCCCTGGGCAATCTGAGGTCATCGTTTGGTTTAGTTACGCGTTACTGGGTTCTAATTTTCAATGACTCAGTGCCAAATAGTTGTAATCTTACGAACTTATTTTGAGACCATTTTGGATGTATTATGACATAGAAGATCCTTAAGCAAAATTTTGTGAAACAAAAGATCAACTTTATTTTCTAGACATCGGAGTTCCAAACAACATAGGAATTCAAAACAAAAAACAAGTAACATAGGTTTGGATGGAACAAAAGAATTGAAAAGAAATGGAAATTTGCTTTGATATTAGAAAAGAAAGTTGCTCATGCATCTCCTTTCAGCTTAAAGCATGCTATCGATGCGAGATGGCAAAAAATTGATGGGTACTGAGGGTAGCTTGCTTCGGAATCTAGGATGCCGTAACCAAAATAGGCTTCCAACCAAAGCAACAATCCTAAAGGGATTTTGGAAGATTGGACCAAGTGCCCCTATGCCCATCGCGGCAAAAAGGCCCAATGCCGCGATCCACGACTGGACTGCTGCGATTTTGGAAGGATTGGTAGAGTATGGTTAGGGATTTTTGGGGTGGTGAGGTGTGTTACTGTGTTTGAGGTGAGTGGTGATCTGAAGAGAGAATCCGGGTTGAAATACCTAGGTTGGGTTGGGTTAAAATGGGGTATTATTAATATTTTCCCTAGATTCAGTTAATTTTAATAGAAAAATAGATTCAGTTAGGCTCCAATTGTTTCGCTATAAAACATTTGTGGATGTTTGTTTGCTTGTAAAATATTGGTCAAACTGAAAATGTTTTTACTTGACCAGAAAACTTAGTGCAAAATTTTGGAAAATGGTTTACGTCCAAATTTTTCATAAACCATTTCCAAAATCTCTCACACAGCACGTGCACCCCCCCTCCCCCCGATATGGTCTCTCTCACACATACCCCCTCCCCCCTCAAAGTTCTCTTGCACGAAACCCCCCTTCAAAACTCTCTTGCACAAAACCCCCCACCCCCCTTCGTCTCTCTCACAAGACCCACACACACCCCCCCAGGCGTTAGCGATCTCCCAATCGAAGGAGTGATAGTGGTCGTAGTGGGGTTACGGTGGTGTGGGCTCGCAAATTTGTCATTGCATGGGCTCGCAAATCTGAGATCAGATTTTAGATGTTTTGTTAATTTGTTTTTTGTTTTGTTGGTTATGGGTTGGATTTGGTTGAAGAATGGATTTGCGGTTGTGGTTGTGGGTTTTTGGTTGTGATTTGCTTGAAGGATCGTTGTGGTTTGTGTGGGCGGCGGATTGCTTTGGCTGGTGGAGGATGTGGTGGCTGCTGGATTTTTGTTGAGAATTTGTGGCCAGTAGTTTTTTTTTTTAATATTTTCCTGTACATTTTTCAGAATGCAATCAAACTCCGAAAAATAAACTATTTTCCTTGAAATTATTTGTATTTGAAAACATTTTACGTTTGAAAATTTTTTACAACGAAACAAATGGAGCCTTAGTGTTTAATAGAAAAATAATAGTTAAAGTAAGTTGCACATTTTCAATAGATAAGGAGCGACATTGCTCGGTTTTATACATAAAATGAGAAATTGAAACACAATAGATAAAGGGAAAAAAAATGTAATTTACCCAAAATTTTATATTCAATTTGACTTTTTTCAATTAAGGAATACTATTTATAACAAATTGTGAAGTTAATTGCTACATGCCAATAATGGCGTTTACCTATGTAAGGTAACATACAACTGAGAAACAGATTTCAGAATCAAATTTGATACATAAAAGTTAGAGTAAAACTTAGGTACAGTTCCTTAGGTTAAATACATTAAGTTCTTAGTTGAATTTAAATACAATGAATTTAAATATTTTTAGAAAAGATAACATTATTTGTATTTTATTGGTTAATGCAACCATGTGTTTGAATTCAATTAGAAAACCTATTATACCTCATGTAAGTTACTCTACCTGAATTTTATCCTAAAAGCTAAAACTGGCGTAACAGCCTATTAACAGATCATTTCCACAAAATCAGTAAAATTCCCTAAAAACCTTCTCTGTCTCCAACTCTTTTTTGATGAATATAATAACTTCCTACCCTTTGGCTCCAACATTCACATATTTCAACTAAACCATGGCTTTAGAAATTGAGCCCACAGAGAGACCCAATCATCGCAAGGACTACGACATCGACGACAACGACGACGTGTCGCCTATCGAGGAGGTACGTCTGACCGTTTCGAACGAAGATGACCCCAGCCTTCCAGTATGGACGTTTCGGATGTTGTTCCTGGGGCTACTCTCGTGTGTGTTGCTGTCCTTTTTGAACACGTTTTTCCAGTACCGGACGGAGCCGCTGGTGATCTCTATGATTTCGGTCCAGGTGGCGACACTCCCGATCGGACGGTTCATGGCCAATGCGCTTCCCACGACGAAGTTTCGGATTCCTGGGTTTGGGGACAGGGAATTCTCGTTGAATCCTGGACCCTTCAATACGAAGGAGCACGTGTTGATTTCCATATTCGCTAATGCAGGTTCGGGTTTTGGGAATGGAGCCGCTTATGCGATTAGTATTGTGGACATTATCAGGGCATTTTACCATAGAAAAATATCGTTTCTGGCTAGTTGGATCCTTGTCATTACTACACAGGCCAGTACCTTTGTTTATCACCCTCTATCTCTCTATGATTATAACGCCTAAGTACTAACCTAACGTTTGCAAATTGTGTTATGTTATGTTATGTACGTGGTGCAGGTATTGGGGTATGGATGGGCTGGGATATTGAGGAAGTACGTGGTGGATCCTGCGCACATGTGGTGGCCGACTAGTTTGGTTCAGGTCTCATTGTTCAGGTAATTTTCATCACTATAACGCCGTCGTTTTGAAAATTAGCAACACTACCAATTTGACTTATTGAAGTTGGTTGTGCTTATTTTTCTTATAACTATTTACTACACCAGTTAAAATATAGATAATATTATCTGTATTTGAGTGGTATAACGTGGTTCGTATGGAGTAATAATGTAAATGCGGTGTACCTAATAGTGACGGCTCTAGGAAATTTTTTCAGGGTATTCATTACAAAACTTAAATATAATAACATCACTAAAAAAAAAATGTAATTTTTCGAGGCTTATTTTGTTATTATGGGCTTAAACAAGTGTTGTTATTTGGGCTTATTTTGTTAGTGTGGATGTTATTTGAGTTATTTTTTTATTATTTATTTTTTGTCATTTGGACTTTTTATTTTTGGGTATGGTGAATTGGGTTTATTAGATTAAGGTGTTCACAAATTATTTGAGGGTGTTCACAATTTTTATTTGAGGGTGTTCACAATTTTATTTAAGGAGAGAACATCTATATAAAAATAATTTTTTCCATTGATTTTTCAAAAAGTTAGGGTGTGCAGCTGCACACCCTGCCTTCAATGTAGAGCCGCCCCTACGTAACAATTGGGTACTTATACTTGGTCAAATATGGACTTCAGTCCTAGGCGCCGGACCAATAGGTTTGGTAATCGCATTCCATTATGTTCATCTTGAATGTGGGATTTCACAATGAGAAAGTCTCGCTAAACTTGCCTTTTTATCTTGCTATACGCCAAATGTGCATGCGAAATTTATGGTCATTTAAGGCGTACGTTACGCATTCAACTATATCTCTATTACTTTGTGCAAAAAGACCTTATGCAATTAGCATCACTTAAAATTGAGTGACTACACTATCATCATTTTGACACAAGCTATATATGTAGCTAATCTTGCTTTCATGCATTATATCAAAGAAGAAGAAGATACTCATCAACTGCCTGCCTTTTGATTTACATTATTCAGGGCTCTGCATGACAAAGACAACAGCCGCATGTCACGAGGGAAATTCTTCTTAATTGCTCTGATATGCAGCTTCTCTTGGTACGTAATCCCAGGCTACCTTTTTCCCACTTTGTCAACAATTTCATGGGTCTGCTGGGCATTCCCCAAGTCATTAAAAGCCCAGCAGATCGGATCAGGCATGCGTGGACTTGGTCTTGGAGCCTTTTCCCTTGACTGGTCAGTCATAGCCTCATACCTCGGTAGCCCTCTTATCAGCCCCTTCTTTGCCATCGTCAATATTGCTGTAGGCTATATCCTACTCTTGTATGTGTTAATTCCAGTAGCCTATTGGGGAGTAAATATGTATGATGCCAAGAATTTTCCAATCTTCTCCTCACATTTATTCACTGCCAAAGGACAGAATTATAATGTATCAGCCATTGTGAACAACAAGTTCGAGCTGGACTTGCCAACATATGAACAGCAGGGTCGCATACACCTCAGTCTATTTTTTGCTCTCTCATACGGTATTGGTTTTGCCGCCATTATATCCACCCTCACTCATGTGGCACTTTTTAATGGAAGGTAACTAATCAGAAGCTATTGTATTTAGTACTTGTATTATATTATCGAATACGCAACCTTTTTCACAATGGCTGAATTACTTTCACCTGGATCCATCACTGAATTATGTCAGTAGTTGTGAAAAATGTTGTGTACATACATTTGTTGATTGAGACAATATCCTTGAAGTTCGTAACTCTATTGGCAAAATAGATTGAAATGGCTGTTTTTAACAGGGATATTTATGCGCAATTCCGAGCTTCATATAGTGGAAAAGAAGATATTCACACAAGATTAATGAGGAAGTACAAGGACATACCTAACTGGTGGTTCTATGTGATGCTTGCGGTGTCCTTGATACTCTCTTTGGCATTATGTATTTTCATGAAGGATGAGATTCAAATGCCATGGTGGGGACTCATCTTTGCAGCAGGACTTGCATTAATTTTCACACTTCCGGTCAGTGTCATCACCGCCACAACCAATCAGGTAACCAAGTCTGAATTTGAACCCATCCCATTTCTATCAAAGCGGACCAGATATTGCACTTAACATGAAATTAGAATAAAGAAAAAAAATGTATGTACCAATTATATAATTCTGATTCATAACTGGGTTTTTCTTCTAATTGCAGAAATTAACTGAATTTGTCCTTATTGAGACTTGAGAGTTTAGGATTTCGCACTAACACTATGAATTTTCCCCCATTTCACTGTCAGACACCAGGACTAAACGTTATCACAGAATATATCATGGGTGTCATATTGCCAGGTAGACCAATCGCCAATGTCTGCTTCAAGACCTATGGGTATATAAGCATGTCACAGGCAGTTTCCTTTCTGAATGATTTCAAGTTAGGCCATTACATGAAGATTCCACCAAGATCAATGTTTATTGTCCAGGTAAATGTTCTGTTCAGTGCATTTTAATTAAAACAAAATAATTAAAAGAGCACTAAATAATATGCTCCATTGGAAAGCATTCCCTGATTGACATAAATGAGCATATGCAAGACAAAAATTGCCTTGTGTTAGTGGTATGGGTATGAATTTTATAGATTCATAATAACATCCTAGTCATTGTCAGCTTTTGTGGTAATAATAATATCCCCCTTTACACATGTTCAAACAATAACAAGAAACTCAAATTGATTCAGACATTATCTAACTCCCTGGTATTTAATTTCCTCTTTGCTGTTCCACAAAAGTTCATAGGAACTATGATAGCCGGAACAGTCAATCTTGGAGTGGCATGGTGGCTGTTGAATACTGTTGAGAACATATGCCAGGATGAACTTCTACCTCCAAACAGTCCTTGGCAATGCCCTGGTGACCGTGTCTTCTTTGATGCATCTGTCATCTGGGGTTTGGTTGGACCAAAAAGAATTTTTGGCAGCCTTGGTAACTACCCAGCACTCAACTGGTTCTTCCTTGGAGGTGCAGTGGGACCTCTCTTGGTATGGCTGATGCAGAAAGCTTTCCCCAAAAAGAAATGGATTTCACTGATAAACCTTCCAGTACTTCTTGGAGCTACAGCAGTAATGCCACCTGCTACAAGTGTGAACTTCAATTGCTGGATTGTGGTTGGAACAATATTCAATTACTATATTTTCAGATATAGAAAGGCTTGGTGGCAAAGGTACAATTATGTTCTTTCAGCAGCATTGGATGCAGGGTTGGCTTTCATGGGGGTGCTTCTCTACTTCTCGCTTACCATGGAGGACATAAGTCTAACCTGGTGGGGTGCTGATGGTGAACGCTGTGAACTGGCCACATGTCCAACTGCCAAAGGAATTGTTGTTGATGGCTGTCCTGTGTTTTAGTTCTCATTTCAGTTTGCATTTTAGTTTCTTAATCATTTTCATTTTCTGCCCAAAGTATTTCAGCAATTTCGTTTCATAATATCAGAAAAATGGTCTTTGTAAATATCAAGGATTTGATTGTTCGTTAAGTGTCAAATTAATTAAAGTGAAGGCTCTTTGTATTTTTGTGATTGGTTGAACTATGGATTTTTTATTATTATTATTTGGTTTCTAATATTTCTCTCCATGTCCTGCATGTATATGAACTTGTGAGTTATGAAGTGGAATACCCTAACTAGACAAGTACAGATAACTAACAGAAACTACAACTGTCATAATGTATTATTAAGTATTATTTTCTTGATCATCTATGTAGAATTTCGAATGCCAGCTTACTGCTTAGGTCACTTAAAATTCTTGTACCCTTAAAATCATAAACCAAAATTCAAAGTTGTATGTTCAGAAAACTCTGAATACACAGGGTTAAAACTTATATATTGACATACATGAGACCCATCCAGCCATCCTGCGCATATATCAAACACTAAGATGGTGAATCCCATGTTACACATGGACTTATCACAAGCAAGTTCCACTGCTGTATAGGTAGGAAGTGACTAATAGTAAACAATAAAGCGGTGCTAATAGTGAATCATATGAAAATTAATAACGACTTGGCACCTAGTAAATAATAACAAATATTGTGTATGTAATATTATTTCTTTTTCCTTTCTAAGTAAAAGCAAGGAACCTAGTTTCATCAAAAAAGTAGGGAACCTAGTGCAATACCAACCTAAAGGATCCAGGTGTCAATTCACCTAAAAGTCCTTGGCAAAAAAGTAACATCCTTCTCTACAAATATTATTTTAGTTAGTATGTGCTCTAAAAATATACGCATTCTTAAGTAATATAGAGTCTTTCTCTTGTCTCATATGATATCTTCAAATTAAGGAGAAATTAAATATCCATTATGAAATGGATTCTCTTTATTTTAAAATAAATGATCCATTCTACGGCATTATTCAAAATTTAACAAAATTCTAAACTACAAATATGTCTATTCCACCTCTTTTCTAGTAGTTTACTAGAGGGTTCTTTTGTGGTCAATTGTTTTAAATGATAGCTTAAGGTGGATATAAAGTCTTAAGGACAATAATTTTATGAAAATCAATATAAGTGCGGACTTTAGTAATTTACTCAAATCAATGTAAAGTAAGCAAGTACATGTATTTGTAAGAAAAAAAAAAATTGTAAATCGATTACAAAAACTTGTGGACCATACTCCCTCTTTTCGAGTACACTCGGGCCACTCGGCTTGCCTTACACAAACCAGTTCACGTTACAAACTGGGCTGTACAGCACGAGTCCCCCTCCCAAGCTTGAAGTTAGGCCCATCTAATCCCATGTTCAAGTAGGTGGAGCTGGCCTTCGTCTTGAGTTGGGCTGAGCTCCGAAGCCCAAGTTGGGTTTCAATTAGATTTTTAGCTATTGGCCTTTTTTTCCCACCGCATAATCTGATCAAAGCATGCCCCATTGTTTCTACCCCGATCAGATGACTTACCTGAATCATTTAAAAAATATTTTAGATTTTAGAAAATGACACTCCGCTCCGTATTTTTTACAAAATAAAAGGTAAAATGTCAATTTTTAATAAGAAAAGAGGACAATTATTTTACAAAACCTCAAGGGGATTAATATAATTTATCCTAATAAATAAATAAATAAAATTTGGCTATAAATCCATACTTTTCTCCTAACCAAATTATTTCATTAGCTTAAAAAGTGGTAGACTGAATAGGGTATACAGGTTGAGCATGGAAGAAACTAGTAAACTAAAATTCTCCATGTTACATGCTTATTAAATCCTTTCAACTTCCAAGCCCAATACACAAATGAACAGTCCTTTTCTGTCCTTTTTTTGTCTCCAGCAAAATAAGAACACATGATCTTCTTGCCAGCTTCCTATTCTTTGTATTGAATTTGAAGTATCTGGTTCTGATGTTTTAATTTGGTGTTGTTGCCATAAAGATCGTAAAACCATTAAAGAGGATTTAGCATATATAGATTAACATTGAGCGTTGCACATGACTGGGAAAGACAGGACTGCAGCTCATTGGAGGTGAGCCGAACCTTATTTCTATCCCCTTGACCCTTATCAATCGTTGTTTGTGGGTATTAGACTATTAGTTGCGTGCCAGACGAAAAAACAAAGAGAAGCAGCCATTAGTGCATATACTGCCGGGAGATGCTATAATTCCATCGATATTTTGCATCGTGGTCCAGCCTTGTTAAATCATTGGTCTAATTAAAGTTATTGGTAAAAGGTCCCTTCATGCCATTGGGCTCACATTTAAGTGGTTGTGTTACCATCTACTACAGGAAGAAAATGGACATCACCGATAACAAACAAACATCTTAAAGAAAATTGATGTCACGGCTTTGCGAGACACCTTTTAAAATAATAATAATAAAATTCATTATTTTTTATAAGCTTAAATTTTTTTTACAATTGGTAATTTTTCATAGTATTAGAGATATAGAGTGGATGATTTTAAATTCAAATTTTGTCTCCATTTTATCTCTTATTTAAACAAATTAAAATCACATGTATTGGATGTCATTTATTAAAAAAAGAGTATGAACTCACGTGAGGGAAAGTATTAAAATAATGATTAAATAATTAAATTTATCATTTTTTGTTTATTAAATTTTGAGGATAATCGATAATTTATGACAATATACCCTCAATTAAATAAAAATTAAACACTTACACAAAAGCCAAAAAGACAATGATCTTTGCACAATCCCTGTAACATACACCTAAAGAAAGAACGATCAATATTTGATAGTACTCATAACCAAGAAACATCAGTAACACATGAGCTTAACATGATTGGAATAAGGCAAACCAGAATGACACCAACAATAATCATAAACATATCTGTACTGCATTTTTCATTGTCTGCACAAAAATAGAGTAACTAATTCCATCCAAGCGAACACCTTTGATGCTTCAATCAGCAATCAACATGGTACCAGAACATGAACAAGCCCCCTTCGACTCTCCAAGTTTAAAAAGGTTAAATATCCTCCTATATATCAACCAGCTTTCAATGAAACTTGTTACTTATCTCCAAGCGATTTTGATGAAGGGGCAGCATATCTAGCAGAGAACCCACGATGAGAAGATTCCTCATCATCATCATCCCAACCCTCATCAAAATTCTGAGCATAACTTAAAGGGTCATAGTTAAATCCGCCACCAAGTTTAGACACTCTCATCCTCGTATTAGTACTTTTCCCTCTTCGTTGTGCCCATGGAAGCTTCAACTTGAAACATCCCCAGCATGAAAGGAACCCTTTTTTATCTGTGCTTCTAGGACTTGAGGTTCTATCCATGACTTTGTGAGCTTTTTGAAAGGAAACTTTCAAGCTTGGAAATGCATATGAATTATCATATCAAAGGGTTGTGGTCTGTAGGGACTTTTCCTTTCTCTCCCTCCCTTTTCTTTTGTTATGGATTTAGAGTGTGTGGCAGATAAGATGGTATAAAATCATTTGGAAATAGGGAATAGTCTTTTCGCTTTTTAGAAAAGGAGGACAGTAAAAGAGAATAGGAGAGAATTGGCAGTATTAAGGGGGTGAAGGCAATGATTTATCATGTGGGGTTGATTTTAGTTTGACGAGAGAATCTCCAAGCACATCAGTTTGGTTGTTTTTGCACCATTGGAGAGTGTCAACATCTACTTGAACAAACCATCTGGTACAGGACAAATACATGTAGCTAATGCTATCCAAATAAACTGAAACAATTAAGTTTATTCAGTCACAACATTTTCATAACCGCTGACATGCTCGGCCCTGGGGTAAGCCCCGCAAGCCCAAGGGCTAGGGCATCCCTCCATGAGGGCAATAAGTGAAGAAAAAAAAAAAAATTGGTAGACATTAAAAAAAATAATAATTATTAGTATACGACTATACAAAAAAGGAAAATAAAAATAAAAATATTAGTCTACATATAAAAAAAAAAAATTATTAGTATACATTTTTTTTTTTATGGGCGTGTTGTGCTTTTAATAAGATATATGTGAGGCATATGTGATGTGTTTCAGTTTTCGTGTGAATGAAGCCGGTCTCCACGATGTGATTTATTGATTTGCTTGAAAATTTTGTTCCCACGTATATGTGGTTACTGGCCATGTGTTTTTGTTTGTAGGGACAGGTTTGTGGGGGTAAGCCATTGTTTTGTGTTACTGTGCAATGTGTTCCTGTGTTTATCTAATGATTTTTTTATGACTTTAAATTTCTTATTAGTATTAATTTTGTTGTGCTTTATAAGACCGTGATTTTTTTTTTTTTCTATTAACACTAAGGAATTTTTTAGTTAAAAAACTATTAGACATATAATTACTATAACCGGGATTACATTTTGTTTTAATTGTTTTTTTTCAATGTAATTCAAGCTAAAAACATAATGTAACATTTATTTTGCATAAAAAAAATTTTGGGACTTTTATGATGTTTTTTAATATTTAATAATAAGTGGGTAACTAAAATTCTGATGGGTTTGGGCAACCCAAACCCCAGAACCAGCCCTGATGGCTGATATGGTTAGTCGTGATTGGTATATTGTAAAAGTGGTTTCACAAAAGAATTGATGGTTGATGTAACAAATTTTAAAGGTTCAAATTTGACATCTCTAAAACTAAACACTCCAACCGATATGTCAAATTTAAAATTGATATCTACAAATTTGAAATTTGACTATTCTTTAAAGAGATGTCAAATTTTAATTTGACGCCTTCCATTTGATGCCAAATGACAGGTCAAATTTAACATTTCCTTTGGACACACAAAGGCTTTTTCTTTTCTTTTCTTTTCTTTTCTTTTCTTTTTTTGTTAGATGGGGGACACGTGAATTTGGCAGCATGTTAGGAGATGTTCTTAGTGATTAACCCATGTGAAAATAATATTACTCTAATCATAACATGTCATATGAACAATTGTGAAAAACGTTATGTCCTTAGTTTTACTCAAACCGAAAAGAAAAATATTATAAATATTACAAACTAATTAGAAATAGAGAACATGATCTTAAGCTAGCTAATGCCAAAATTTGCTAGTATACATTGGACTTGGACAGTATTCACTATTCAGTAGTTACATAGTACACTTACTGCATGACTGAAAATTATAGTTCTTCCCAGCTGGTTTGCCATATGGCTCACTAGAAATTGTTTGATGGTGGTAGACTTGACTGGCAGTCGTGGAATTTGGAGGTTTGTAATTTTGTGAAGAGCATATTCGTGGAATGTATCATCCGACCAATTCACTAGTTATGTGGATTCTGTGTCAAGTTGTGTGTGAATTGTGATTGAAAGGCTCATAAACCCAACCGTTTTTCATTCGGCGTTGTCACCATAAGATTTTCCAAACGCTCTAAAATTTTCTTTTCACACTCCTCTGTCGGTTGCCAGTTGCCACTTTCTAGTACAAATGTATTTACCACATGTTGAATTGTCACCGTAGGGTGGCACCAGCTACCATCTTTTCTGTGTACTAATTTTCTTCATTTGTCTTTTAATGGAAGAAGAGTCATTTCAGGGTGAATTTTTTATGAATATAAAAAAGTGTATATAATAATACCATATACACTTTTTGTTCAGTAAAAGGGCAAGTTTTTAGTGTGATTTGAACCATCCCCATTTTTTAGTGCGAATTATTTGGCGCACTTAAAAGTACAAATTATTTGTTTGGTTGTTGAGAAAGTGCAGGAGAAGAAAAGAAAATACAAAAAGTTTGCAAGACGCACTATGTATGGGTTCCACATAGAGGATGGTTTCATGCTTCATGTAGCCACTCTATAAGATAATTTTCCCCATATCACATCCAAGCCCTCAGAGAATGATGCATCAAACAGAAGAAGGCTATACATGCATTTTAGATAATATAATGGGAACTAATGAAAACCATACAGGGCAAAATAATGCGGCCCATGGTAATTTGCAATCACAGCTTTTTTACAAAAGTAATGTAGGCGACAAAACCTAACTTCAGCCTGCCTGGTTGTCCTAGCAATTACAGCTAGATGACAAAACCTAATTCCAACCTTATTTGACAGCCCTCTGCATCAGAGATGGATCACATAACACGCACTGCTTTTACTCATTCTGCCCAAAGTACAAGGGTAAACCAGAAAGAAATGTAGATGTGGTTACAATTCTTACACATACATAGTGAAAGCAACAGGAAAACATGCACTTTGCTTCTACCTCAATTAACAATGCCGACCAGCAATAATTCACCTACTACATGATCGTTAACAAAGAACTAGACAAAGGCCACAAACCAGGAAACTATAGAAAAAGAAGCATGCCAAGAAATCATGCTGCTGCATTAGTTTAAACTCCAAAACAGCAGTAGTTATAATAAAAATTAGTATATTATCATGCCATAAATGAACAAAAAACAAAGAAACAAAAATGGGCACAGCATATGTGTTTTGGCAACATTTATATAAAAAGGCAAGTGTAGGGTTAATGTCCAAAACTGACCAACTCAAATGGAACCAAACCACGTGCAGTGCCAACAAGAATACATAGCTGATATTTTAATGTAACTAGAATGAGTTTATTTTAGACAAAGGATGTCAAGCTTAACACTAGAAGTTTATTGGTAGGGAGTGTTAACCAACCATGTATTGACAACAGACAAAGAACTCGTGTTGCTAATGTAACCTGAAGTAAGTTTCAACATAGAATTTCATTGGTACAATGTAATAGAAAAAGTGGAGAGGGGTAAGTTTGCTATTGCAGCTTACTTTTTTCACTCACTGTTCTATCATTACACACACTGACACAAGCCCAAAAACTCATTTTCAGAGTACCATGTTTCGAAAGCGTAACCACATACATTAAGCTCTCTCAAACTTCAATAAACACTAACAAACCCTACTAAACATGGATGAAAATTAACATGGGCCGCAAACAATATCACCTCTAAATTTGAAACTACAAAAGCTAAATACAGATATTTAATCAGAATTAAGCATCAGATGGAGGTTTCTCATAATTGAGGACATCATTAGCATCATCAGTTTGAATATGGAGCGGAGGACACAAACTGATAACATCTTTTTTTTTCTTCAATTACATAGACGTTTTATTACGCAAAACAAAGACTTCAAATTAGGATCACAAGGTATGAGAGAGCCACTACAACTGTGTATTTTGCATTGTAAAGCACTATTTACCCAACATACCTTGATTTCTATTACAAATAAATTGTGTACACTATGCAACTAAAAGCTCAGATTCCTAAATGTGTCATAAGTTATTACATGATACACAGTATCTTTAGCTAAACTAATAAAACACCGATCTTAACAAGGGAACAGAATGTATCTGAGATATTCCAAATCAAAATTAATCAAGAATACCAGGAGAAGCTATAACATGTTCCATACCTCGATACAAAGTACTTTCAGGTAAAACTAATCAAACACTGCTTTTAATTAGAGAAAGGAATGTATCTAAGATATTACTAATTAAAATTAACCACGAAAACATGAGAAGTTATGATAAGTTTCAGCAACAACCATCTTAATAAATGTTTCAAGTCATTCCAATGTCATGGGTATAGCCTTATATAGAATATATCAAGGTAAACCGATCAAACACTCTACTTTATGGAAAAAAAAAAATGGAAAACATATGACATTCCTCAAATAACATTGGATCTCATTACCTTTTTTTTTTTTTTTTTTTTTTTTTTTTTTTTTTTTTTTTTTTTTTTTTTTTTGATAACGTAGGGAATCAAGAAGATCCATTAGGACTCGCCTCTAGACAGTAAAATCTACAGACAACTAACCCCACCCGCCAAAACTGGTTTTCGGGTAATCTAAGAGTATTCACTTCTGACGGGCTAAGCAGTTTATGCTCATGCCTAGGAGCAAAAATAGAATAATATCATCCGAAGCAATGACATTTTGTAACAACAATTTACATCAAGTTTGAAGTTGGTGATGGAACTAAAATAAATTTTAGTCTAATGTTTGGTGTGGTGAGGTTTCCTTGAAGGGCTCGTTTCGAGAGTTGTATCGTATTGCACAAGAGAAGGATGCCTTAGTAGTAAACCATTTACAACTTCATAATGATTATGTTCATTGGGAGTTAAATTTCATTCATTTGATTCAAGATTGGAGTTGGAGTTCATTTCGACTTTCTTGAAATTACTTTCTTCACGAGGGCATGGGGAGGATACAATTTGTTGGAAGCCTTCCTGATCAGAAGGGTTTTGAGGTTAGATCATATTATAGAGCCTTAACTCCCTTGGGCGTTGAGAATTTTCTGCGGAAAAGCATTTGGAAGCCAAAAGTCCCCCCCCCCCCCCACCAACATTTTTAATCTAAACTGTTATTTTGGGGAAAATTCTAACAATGGATAATTTGAGGAAACAAAACATCATATTGGTAAGTTGGTGTTGTATGTGTGAAGTGGATGGGGGGTCAGTTGATCATTTGCTTATTCATTGTTCTTTGGCTAGAGAATTATGGCCGGGATGCACGGATACTCCATTTTGGTCCAAGTACCTGATACTCGATATCCATATTGGTCCACATAATTTTTTTAGAAATGTTGTATCCTCGTACACGATACCATACCCGTATCAATGCATCCTTGATTATGGGTAGTGGGATATCATTTTTGCACTGTTTGGGGTGCAGTGGGTGATGCCTAAAAGAGTTATGGATTTATTAGCTTGTTGGCAATGCGAATTGGGACGACATCAGAATTCTAAGATTTGGAAAGTTATTCCCCATTGTTTGATATGGTGCTTGTGGTGGAGTGAAATACTTGAAATTTTTAGGGGTGTGATAAAAGTATCATAGACCCTGAAATTGCAAGTCCTCAAAATTTTGTTTGACTAGATGTTAGCGACTGGATTGTTTTCATTCTCTAATTTATTAGAGTTTATCTTCAGTCTCTAATTTATTAGAGTTTATCGATTCTTGTTCTTTTAGAGTTTAAATGTATGTTTCATCAAGTATACGTCTAGTGTACTTGGTGCATTTTTTTCTATCAATAAAACTTGTCACTTATCAAAAACATATTGTAACAACAATTATCACAAGAATTAGTTCCACTATAAGAGATAATTACTGCCTCAATAGCAACTAAAATGATGTATACATAAAGGAAAAAGAGAGACACAAGTATATAAATTTTCATGTGGTAGAAAGTATAAACCCAAAATCAAACATAGAGGATAAAGATTACATGACTAACTAACAAAACTGATTTTGGATTTCACTGCTTCCAACAAAGTAAATGAGAAAACAAAAGAAATTGGAGTCTTAAAGGAGTCATTAACATTGAGGCTATGAAATCCAAGGGCATAAGTTACCAGTGACCAGCCATCCAAGTGCAAAAAATGAACTTCATTACAGACTACATCCTGACTGCCACCTGTTCAGCTGAACTTTTCTTCACAACTCCTCTGGAGCACAACTGATTCAACAGCTCCAAAGCCTCCTTAGCTAAACCTTCATTAGCTATGCCTTCAATCAGAATGGTGTATGTAGCTTCAGTAGGTTTACATTCTCTAGATACCATATAAGCCAGGAAATCAATTGCACGACTGGTTTGCTTAGCTTTACAAAGTCCCAACATGATGGAGTTGTAGGTAATAGCATTGGGCCTGACACCTAATCTTTCCAAGTCATGAAGAAACTTGATTGCTTCATCAACCTTTCCTTCTCTACTTAGCCCTCCCACAAGAGAAGAGTATGTAATTATATCAGGTTTAAGACCCTTTCCACGCATCTCATTCAAAAGTCCTACAGCTCGATCTGTCTGCCCCATCTTCGAAAGCCCATCAATCACTGTATTATAAGTGATCAAAACAGGAGAGCAACCCTTGCTACTTAGCTGATTAAGTAGCTCAACTGCAACATCAACCTTCCCATCTTTGCATAACGCTGTGAGCAAAGTATTGTAGGTCACAATATCAGGGTAACAGCCTCTAGACACCATTACATCCAAATACTCAATTGCTCTGTCCATTTTCTTTTCTTTGCAAAACCCGTGAAGCAATGGGTTGTAACTCAAGGAATTTGGAGTACAACCATGCTTAGGCATCTTGTCCAAAATGTCAATTGCTCGGCCCAATAAACCCTTTCGACACAAGAAATTTATCAAGATATTGAAAGTAACAACACTAGGAGAACACCCTTTACGAAGCATTTCAGTTAGTAGTTTTTCAGCATCCATCCACCTCCCAGTGCTACACATGCTCCGCAATATAATATTATGGGTAATCACATTGGGTTGGCAACCATATGATGGCATGTTATTCAAAAACTTGATTGCTTCATCCAATCTCCCTTCCTTGCAAATCCCATTGATGAGAACATTGTAGGTAACCACATCAGGTATGCATCCTTTGCTCCTCATCTCATCTAAGAATTTCATTGCTTGCCCAACCCCACTTTCCTTGCAGGTTGCCTCAATCAATATAGTATATGTAATCACATCCGGATAACACTCCCTTTGCAACTGCTGATGAAGAACTTCCATCGCCTGCTTCAATTTCCCACTATCACACAAAGTACGCAAAATTGTATTAAATGTGACAACATCCGGAGCAATACTCATGCGGTCCAGAACTCGTAAGGCATTATCAATCTCCCCAGATTTGCAATACCCACTAATCAAAACATTGTAGGTTATAACATCAGGAACAGCCCCTGAACCTTCGAGAATGTCCATAACCCGAGTTGCCTTCCTAGTCTTACCAATCTTACAAAACCCACGAATCAGGCTCGTGCAGGCAATAACATCTGGAATATCCCCTTGATTAACCATGCTCTCAAGGAACTTAAACCCTTCTTCTAGTTCCCCATTTCTAACCAACTTTCTTAGATGATTATTACACTCAAATTCCTCGAAACTATGCGAAGAATGATTGGTGACAGATGAGGACTCTGTGCCATCCAAATGCCCATGTGGGATTTGCTCAGTATGTTGCATTTTACCATTTGAACTAAAACTTTCGACCTTTGAGACAGCAAAAACACAGTTTCGCCGTTGTTTCCGGGGCCGGGGGCCAGGGAGGACAAGAAGGCTTGCTTTGCAGCCCATATGGACTATCACTGACCTAGATTTGGAACCAACTTTACCCCTAAACCTAGCTCCAGAAGTACTATTAACATTTCTATTGCCCTTCACACGAAAATCTGGAAATGAGCAAAACCCTTCAGGGGCGTGCTTTGTGTGTACCATAAAATCCATAGCTTTTTACCTACTTGTATATAACCAAAGCTCAACAATCAAAAAGCATGCTCCAAAGAGAAGATAAATATATATAAATAATGTAAACCAGAAAGTAATGACTTCTTATCTTAGTTATCAGATGGAGGGTTTTAAGGATAGAGTGTGAACTGTATTGAAACAGAGTACTACAAGCTATTCCAAATGGGTTTTGGAGAGAGAGCTTACTGAGTGATTTTCATTTTTGAGGTGGGAGTGCCCTCAGGTTGCTTATCCGGTTTGTGTCTTTTTCTGGTTTGCGCAAGAAGAGCTGCTGCCTGGTGGCGTATATGGGACAAGGGAGGTGCCAACTATGTGTGGAAGGGCAGACCCAAGCTATCTGATAGATTTTACAAGGCCCAATATTGGGAAGGCCAAGATGGAGGCCTTTAGCCCATGATTTGGATAAAGTCAAATATTGGCATAAGCCAGAATTAGTCCCCCCCCCAGCCCATCAATCATAATATTGGTTCAAGTGCATTTGTGTTTTTTATGCATCCAAAACGTAATTGGCTTTGGCCTTTGGGTGAAAGGCTATGCAAGATCAGTTGGAAACTTGGAATTCCATGCAGCTGAGATGTGGACGCTTGGAGACAGTCATCATAATTAGCAAACAAAAAAACAAAGGTTTTTTCTAGACCAATTCTTTGCACCCAATCTACCTAGAGCTTGTTTGACGTCTGTTTTTCAGATTTATGTTTTCAAAACATGTTCTCCAAATGTTTTGAGAAATTGTTCGATCTCTAGTGTTTTTCAACCTAGGAAACTTGTTTGGCACGTTTACTTTTGCAATTTTTTTTTTTTTTTTAATTCTCGATCCTTTATCATGGAAAAAAAAAGAAAAAAAATAAAGAAATGATTTGTTTAATTTTAACAACCCACAACAACCCAATGCTTAGACTGTGATTTAACAAACACCTAGACACAACAACCCAGTGAGCCATTGTGTGTCAACAACCACCAACATCAACAAATCGCAACCTACCCACAACAAACAACTATGAATCTATATTGCAACAAAAACCCAAGACTCATCATGATTCATCGCAACAAAAACTCACCATGACCAGCAGCACCCAACCAATGTGAGAGAGAGTGACCAAGGAGATATGTTGTCGGTAAAGACGCGTTGGGGGAAGAAGAGATGATAAAGAGAAGAGTTTTGTTGCGAGAGAGAGGCTTTAAGAGAAGACAACAAATGCATGATTATTAATTTGAACATTAAACATATAACAAAAAAATGAGGGCTAAAAACAGCTCATAATTGTTTTGCAAAACTGTATTTGCGCAATGATTTTTTGAAACATGTTCTAAGAACAAAAACATGAGGTATGGATGTCAAACATGACAAATTTGAGTGGAGCTCGCGTTTTTAACATGAAAACATGTTTCAAAACACGCTACATTTTACCAAATTATTTTGCCTTTCTATTGATGTTTTAAAATAAAGGCAATTTTTCTTTTATTTTATTTTTTCATGGTAATTTTCACTAAAACCTCCAACTCATGTTTATGGCACAGAATAAGGTTAGCAAATTTGGATGAAATTGTTCCATCGATAACAAATAGAAGCTTCAAAAACCAAATCGACCAAATCCAAACTTCAATGAGAATTTGACAATAAACCCAAAGTTGGAGGGATCAAAATTTATTTTAACTACTTATATATGACTAAAAAATGAAAGCATATTGTGGATTGCAAGATTTGAGAACTACAATCAATGGACCGCATATTTTTCAATCCCTGATAACGACTCTCAAGTTAGATAATTAACTATGGATATGATACTCTCCTAATAGAGGAATTCTACATGGAATTGTCACTTTAATTTTATTACGAGGAATTTATTTCAGAAAAAAAAAAAAAATACAAAGTTTATCTATAAAATAATCCATACTTGGCCATGAGAAGTTACAAGGCTTTGATCTTAATTTAATCTAACAAAAAACAATCAATTACAACGAAAATACATAACTAATCCCTATATTTTTGTCTGGAGACTATGTGACTAAATGTGAAGGTGTTATGCATCTATTGCACTCAGTCATAATACTGGTCTTCTATCATCTAATGACTAAAAAAAGTTTACTAAATAACCGATTTTCTTCACGTATTTACATAATTGTCAAAAGAAAAATAATTACAAAATAAAACTAAAAAAATAATTAAGAATGAACATCATGCATACAAAAGAAAATCAGTCATTAGCAACTAAAATCATAAGAAGTTAACTCAAACAAATATGAAAAATGTTCTTAAATCGTACAAATCCTAAATTATGCATAAAATTCAATCACTATAATGCATGAAGATGTAAGACGCGTGAAGTTTTTTATAATGCATACTCATGATAGCATGTGAACATGTAATAACACAAATATATGATGATGCATGGACATGTGGTATTGTATGAGAAGCAGTTTTGATACACAAAAAAAACATCATTACATATATGAATTTTTATGTGAAATAACTTATTATTTATGCAAAAGATCATTATTTTGTGTGACATTAAACGAAACCAATCATATTAATATGCGTATGATGGTGAAATTTACAAAACGCAAATCCATAACATATCAGTGATAACATGTAAAATTATAAATCAAATCTTAACAAATTGAATACTCATGTGATATGTTTAATGAGATGGCAAATGAATACAATCACGTGGGGTCATGTTAATATGCGTGTAATAATAATAAGTTCTTAAGAATTATCATCTAAAATACGTGATGATTTGCAAAACCATGAATGGAAACCATAGAGCACGGAATAACAAAAAAAGAAAAAAAAAAATCATAATATAAAATATGGAATCATATGAAATGTCCTAACTCTAAGCCTTAGTTAGAACATGAAGCTAAACATTGTCTTATGTGAATACAAATCTAAAACACTAAAACATGAGATAATTATAAAATGTAAGATAACTATTAAAACGCTAATTTGAGATGTATTCATGTGATTTTGTTTATAAGTGGTCAATCTAAAATTTAATGAAATTAAGGAGGATTTGACATACTCTAAGACGGAACGATGATCAAAATATGAATTAATCGAAGAAAATAGACTAAAGACAAGCAATCAAGCACACAATCTGATTTTATGAAGTACATAATGCATATTCTAATGCAGGCAATTAAGTATTCTCATGGCAATTGGCACATGATAAAAACAAATATAACAAGACATAAAATAGAAGAGTATGAGACTTTACCTACATAAGCAACCTTTGTCATAAGGTCGATAGTCAGTCTCGATTATGAATTCAAACACATGACAAATATAAATCTCCAAGGTCTCCTTGATCGATAAACCTTCCTTAAACTCCTCATTATCCTTCCTCTACGAGCTCTTCCAGTTATCATTTTAATAAAAGTAAATAATTTTGAAGATAATCATTGTTCAATCTTATGTTGTAGGGATTATTTCATATGATCAATATTGTATTACGAACTCATTAGTGAACAAATCATATATAAGTATTAGGTAGAGTTTCATTAGTTCTTGTAAGGATCAATCCAATTAATTTAAAATAATCATATGTGAATTTTATGGAAGCATTAAACTTTTGTTAAGACTTTCTCCTATATAGCTACTCCAGTTTTAAAAGACGACTCTTCCAAATTTTAATTTTAATATGCCAAGTTAGAATAATTTCCATCTAATAGTATAATAATAAAATATAAGTATTAAACTTTTTCCTCTGCTGCCAAATCAAATTTTAAAAGCTCTAGTATTTCTACATAAGTAAGCTGAAATCAATTGGAAACCACTATTATATTGGACTAAAGTAACAAAAAACTAAACAAATTATGATAAATTACGTTTTGTCATGTCTAAATAAATTATAGTTAAAATACTTTTGGTATTCTCTACCAAACCAATAGTTTCGCCTTTTTATTTATGCTTATTTATCAACTAAATATCTATTATTTTGGTGGGTAAGAATCATATTGGATGACAATTTAGAAGCATTAAACCACGTGTCGATGAGAAAGAACAAATTGCTTCTTAGTGAGGTGAGACTTGAGAATGATACTTATCCAAATCAAAAGACCCGGATAAAAAATAATAAAGAGTACACGCGTTAAATTTTAGTATGAGATATATGTTAATGATAATGAACAGTGATGTTCTGATTTGAATAATTTTCTTCATATGCGGGGACAATTCTTACATTCAATTACCTTGATTTTATTGGCAGACCTAAGCTCCATACTTGACAGTGACAAAACCATCTCTTTGACATCATTAACTTGACAACTTTTGCACATGACATAAAGAATAACTCAAAGCAAACATGGGTAATTCTTCAGTTAAAAAAACAAAAGGTGTCTACTTTTGAATTTCACTCTACCTACCAAAAAATAAAGAAAAAAATTGTCACTCTAGAAAATATCTTGGTTACAAAGTCACTGCTAAGAACAAATAACTTCGTCCTTTATTATTATTATAGTGTGAGAATAATTGTACAAAAAAAAAAGTGTGAGAATCATTGAGTACATAATGCGGTACATTGGAATTTAGAACCAAAGTCCAAATAACCAAGAAAAACAAAAAACATTGAGTACATAATGCGGTACATTGGAATTTAGACCAAAGTCCAAATAATCAAGAAAAACAAAAAACATTGAGTACATAATGCGGTACATTGGAATTTAGAACCAAAGTCCAAATAATCAAGAAAAACAAAAAACCAGTGACCAATAAATCGATATTGACAACCAGGAACAAATTAACAGTATGATAAAGATGAAATTCTTAGAAATGGACAGAGTAAAGGCAGTATAGAATAAATATGTTGCAAACAAAATTATAGTAACAATGATAAAATCTGAAAACATTTAATTGAAACTGAAATTCATTTGATGAACTTTAAAACTTACAGAGATAACTTGATTGAAATACTTGATTAAGATTGACTTGAGTAATACAAAGGAAGGAAGGTTTTGTTTTGAAGGAAGTTTACAAAGAGTTTGCTTTGAGAGAGTTTGCTAGAGACTAAAGGACTTGAGGCGTAAATTAAGCCGTGAGCTTGTAGGGAATTTGCTAAAGACCAAAGAGGCTAAGTTAGGCTATGCCTTCTACAAGCCAGAAGGATAGCTTAAATAGAACTTGAAAAGTAAAATAAACAGTAGGACAATAATTTGATTGGGGCATTTGAACAGTAATCTTGGTAACTTGAAAAGTAGAATCTAGATGAAATCTGAAAAAATTTGTTTGAATCTCCTTGCCGAAAGTAAACTTGTCAGGAATCTTGTTGCTTTAAACTTGTCAATCATCTCGAAATGAACTTTGTTTGGAATCTGTCTTGGAACCTTTCTTATACTGAAAGAATCTTGTCTTATTTTGTCTTCAATCAATCTTCAGTCTTCTTTTAGTCTTATCTTCAGTTTTTAGTCTTTTTTAGTCTTGTCTTCTTTTATCTTATTGCATCAGGAATCTTGAAACAAATCGTGAAGCTTGAATTTTGCTTGAAATCGTTAGGAATCTAATCTTGGAATTGGAAATTTGCATCAAAGAATTCTTTATTTGTCTTCTAGTCAATGTCTTGCCAAGAATTTCTGAAATTTGCCTTTGTACCAAAAATGAACTTATCTTCTTTTGATCTTTAAGTGTTTAAATTGTGAATCACTTCTTCATCAAAATCATAGTCTTCATCATAATTTTCTTCTTCTAGAATTTCTCTTAAATGGAGTATCCAGAGTGCAATATACTTCTTTGTGATTGGACTATTCCATAATTGAGGTACTGGACAGAAATGAAAATTTGTCTTTCTAATTTATGAACAAATAGTCATATGGGAGTTTGTGTTATAATTCTGTGCATTAGGCCTTCTTGGAATCTTAAATATATATTATTTTGGTGGGTAAGAATCATATTCGATGACAATTTAGAAGCATTAAACCACGTGTCGATGAGAAAGAACACATTGCTTCTTAGTGAGGTGAGACTTGAGAATGAAACTTATCCAAATCAAAAGACCCGGATAAAAAATAATAGAGAGTACAGGCGTTAAATTTTAGTATGAGAATTGAGATATATGTTAATGATAATGAACAGTGATGTTCTGATTTGAATAATTTTCTTCATATGCGGGGACAATTCTTACGTTCAATTACCTTGATTTTATTGGCAGACCTACGCTCCATACTTGACAGTGACAAAACCATCTCTTTGACCTCATTAACTTGACAACTTTTGCACATGACATAAAGAATAACTCAAAGCAAACATGGGGTAATTCTTCAGTTAAAAAAGCAAAAGGTGTTTACTTTTGATTGTCACTCTACCTACCAAAAAATAAAGAAAAAAATTGTCACTCTAGAAAATATCTTGGTTACAAAGTCACTGCTCTGAGAACAAATATCTTCCTCCTTTATTATTATTTTAGTGTGAGAATCATTGTACATCAAAAAAAAGTGTGAGAATCATTGAGTACATAATGCGGTACATTGGAATTTAGAACCAAAGTCCAAATAATCAAGAAAAACAAAAAACCAGTGACTAATTTCTTTTGCATATTTTAATGTTTTTATAGAACTTTCTTTCCGCGATGCCTCTGGAAACGAATAGAAAAGATACTGTTTGAGAATTAACAATACTAAAATGCTAGGTCGGAGCATTGACTACGTGTTCTATTGTTTTACTTAATAAAAAAACATAGCAATGACTACGTGTCGAGGTTGCATTTGATAATTGAGCCACGTTATTATAATATAGTATAAAACCTAATTCTTGAGTGGCTTAGGTGAGTTTACGTGGTCCCTCGTATGATCGACACGTATCCCAGCGGATTTGCCCAAATATTTCTACCAAACGCGTCAGCCGAGTACTCAATTTACCTTTCTCTCGTGGGAAATCGATTAAAATTTACTTGTTTGCTATGATGAAGCAGCAAGCTGTCCCAAAAACAAAAAAAAAAAAGAAGCAGCAAGCTGTCCCTACTCCCCAAACATAAAATTGCGATCCAGAACCAACCAGAGGATTAGAAAAATCGAATAAATACAAAAGCCAAACTAAAAAGCAATAGAAGAAAGGAGAAGAACCAGAAAAGGACCCCATTTGATTGATTACGTGTTAGATCTAGTGGGGGCATCCCCAATTTTTAGTCTATAAATAACTTCTTTCTTCACATTACTTATTTAAATCACATTTATGTCTTAGATTTTTTCTGACTTCTCTCTCTCTTTCTCTTTCGCTCAACTTTTCTCTCAGCTTTCTCACAGCTACGATTCCCTCGTATTTCCTCATGATAAAGGTTCCCTCTATACCCTAATCCCTTCTACGTTTCACTTCTCATACACCGACTACAATCCTATCTCTTTCTCTGCCTGAAATTGCGATTTTCTTGACCTAGCTAGCTAGGGTTTCATTTCTGCTTTTCTAGCGTGTTTACTTTGGGTGTTCGTTCACTGAATCACTGTGATTCTGCTTCTTCAAGGTTTTTACACGATCTCAATTTTGCTATTATTTTCTCGTTTTATACGCTGGGAACTAAAATGACTTTGACACAGTTTCTCTTTTAGGATCCGTTTGGCTGCCGAGAAACCGTGGGAAAGAAAAACTTCAAATAAAACCTGAGAATCGTATCACAGTCACGTTGCTGGCCCTAGCTCAGCTGTCGTAAGATTCCTCATCTTTGCTTTCTACTTTTGACATTTATAGTTCTAGCGGCCGAAACATTGCACTGAGAAATGTTTCAGCAAAACACAGTAACACATATATTTCATGCTTTATTTTGTTGTTGTTGAAATATGTATTTCGTTTTGGAACGTTTTCAGATACTAATTGGAAGAGAAGCGTGATTTGTTGGAAAGAAGATGTCATTTTAGCCTTCAGGTTAGAATTACAAATCTCTCTCTTTTGTTGTTTATATCTTCTTTTGCTAGTTTTGATTTGGTTGGATCGTACTGTTAGTTTTTTAACTTGCTTAGTACTGCTTTTATGGCTTTAGCCTTTAACTTGAATCTAAACTTTACTCTATTGGATGCACTCACTTTTTTTGTTCTTCCCTTTTTCAACTAGATGTGAAATTTCTTGTCATGTGATAAACGTTTTGCTCCTAGTTACTAAGTTTAAATAGAGTGATATTTCTGTTGTAATTGTACCATTGCCATATTTTATGTGCTGGGGAATCATTATAATTGCGACTAACGAGTTCCATACGAATAATTGATGCTTTTTCCAGTTATGTTTATCGTGGAAAACTGCATAAAATATTTTGAGTGCTACAACTTTTTTTTTTTTTCCTCCTAATGTTTTAATTAAACACATAAGATTCTTGTTTACCATGTGGACTAGTTGGATCATTTGGTAGCTATTTTAGTTGTTAGATTTACATGATTAACACATACGAAATGGCACAGTTGCCATACTGTCCATGTTAGTAATTGATAATTATATGTAGTATGTTTTTTCCTCTATTATCATGAACGTAGTACTACCATCTTGATTTCATCCCTTTCTTTTAGTGTGGAAATACAATCATTTAAGAATACAATAATACCATAACATTTTGTAGTGATATAATAGCAAAACTGAATATTAAAAATTAAATCATTCTTTTTTAATTATTTGGGATATGTGTAATATTTTGTTGTTTCAAAGAGAAAAAATGTTTTATTTAAGATCATATCATGTTAATTTTAGATATGAAATCAAATATTAAATTTTTAGAAAATAGAAAAATGATGAATATAGCTCAAATCTTTCTTTTTTCTTCTCTCTTTTAAATGAAATCAATCGTTTATTCTTCACAATTGGGATAACGTATTTAGAGACTGAGTGTGTGAATCTACCACTATTGGGGGTTGTTTGTTCTAGAACGTAACTCCCGTGGGGGTTAGGAATAATGTAACTATGGTATGCTTTGTGGTTTCAACAATTTTAAGTTAAAGATGGCATTATAGTTGCGAACCGATTATTTGTTAGTCATATATGTGTAATACCTTAAACTGAGCATTCACTATTGGAACTCTTCGTGTCCACTTATACAGCTCATAATATATCGACCTAGTACATGCTCAATATAGGACCTATTGGGGGTGCTCATGGGCTGGTTGGGTTCAAGTTTAGGGTAAACCCGTCACTCGATCCAAGCATGACTGAGTTCAAAACTTAGCACTTGGTGTTCACGGAAATGCATCGGATAATCAACTAGTGGCAGGTTTCAGATTGACGGTTGGGCAGGCTGGTTTCATCAAGTGCTGGGGAGCGACGATACTTCAATTCAAGCATAAATAGGATTCACCAAGGTGAAAGATGTTTGAATAAAGCACAGTCGGATTCACGAATAACTGCTAGAAATTAGGCGGCAATGGCATTAAATCATGTTTAATGAGAGAGAGAGAGAGAGAGAGAGATAAGGGAGGCTGGGAGGGACACTTCACAAAAGAATAGAGGGTTGAGATCTTATGCACCCAATGAGATCAAGCCATGTGCGCAACATATAAAGCTAAAAGGATCAATTGGGTTGGTTTATTAGGTTTTAATTCCACCAACCCGACATTTGATTATGAGAACTTTGAGATTCAAATTTCAAATCCCGTTCTGATTAACCAACTAGGCAAAACGGCCTAAAATTGATTATATTGGATTGAGAGACATTGTTGGTGGGTCGGATTTGTCCATGCAAGGCCTTTACAATCCAAATCTACACAATCGTTGGCATCCTTTGCCTTGATGGGGTGTCCTATCTCTCCCATTCAAATCTCTAACGTTCTCGTTAGGGGAATTTCCATTTCACTATAGTGCCCTTAAGTCACACATTGCATTACCAGGTAGGCTCTAGTACCAATTATCACTGTTGGAATATTTTGTTGAATATCTCGGTATATTTTATTCTTCTCTCTAGGAGGTAGATTATATAGGGTACAATAGATCTAAATAAGGAAACAATTAATCACAGCTAATTACACGATTAACTCCTACAATTACGCTATACAAATATATACTGACAACACTCCCCCTCAAGCTGGAGAGTAGATATCAATGACTCCCAGCTTGCTACAAATAGAATCAATGGCATTCTTAGGAAGAGCTTTAGTGAAGATGTCTGCTAGTTGACTTCCAAAAGGTACAAACGGTGTGATGATGTCTTTCGATTCCACTTTAGAATGAACAAAGTGACAATCAACTTCGATATGCTTGGTTCTTTTATGGAAAACTGGATTACTAGCAATATGAAGGGTTGCTTGATTGTCACAGTAAAGAGGTGTCGGACCTTGTGTTAAGAGTCCGAATTCTTGAAGAACGGTTCTCAACTAGGTTAACTCACAAGTGGTATGGGCCATGGCACGGTACTCTGCTTCAGCACTAGAGCGAGCCACAACTGACTGCTTCTTACTTCTTCAAGTGACAAGATTGCCACCTATGAAAGTGCAATAACCAGTGGTAGATTTTCGATCTGAAGGTGACCCTGCCCAGTCAGCATCAGTATAACCTTCAATGCGGAGATGACCAGATGATCGATAAAAGAGACCACGACCTGGAGCATTTTTTAGATACTTCAGGATGTGTATGACTGCATTCATATGAGGAACTCGAGGGTTGGTCATAAATTGACTCACAACACTAACTGCATAAGAAATATCAGGTCGAGTAATGGTTAGATAAATAAGTTTACCCACAAGTCTGCGATAGGTGTCTGGATCATCAATAAAGTCACCCTCATCTGGCATCAATTTCAAATTGGACTCCATTGGTGTAGCGACAGGTTTGGAGCCAAGATAACCTGTGTCTTGCAATATATCAAGGGTATATTTTCTCTGGGATAAGCTTATTCCTGCTTTTGACCTAGCGACCTCAATACCAAGAAAATAACGAAGCTTACCCAAGTATTTAGTGAGAAAACTCGAGCTGAGATGATTAATCAAGATCTGAATACCTTCCTTGTCACTCCCAGTAATAACGATATCATCCACATAAACCACAAGTATCACGATACCAGTTTTTGTCTTCTTAAAGAAAACAGAGTGATCAGCTTGGCTCCGAGTCATACCATGAGAAGCTACTGCCTTACTGAATTTGTCAAACCAAGCACTGGGAGATTGTTTGAGGCCATAGATATACTTATTCAGATGACACACATACTCCCCCTTGGACTCAAACCCAGGTGGTTGAGCCATGTACACGGTCTCATTAAGATCACCATGTAGAAAGGCATTTTTGACATCAAGTTGGTGAAGTGGCCAATCAAGATTAGCAGCCAGAGATGTAATGATGCGAATAGAGTTTAGTTTAGCAACATGAGAAAATGTCTCAGTGTAATCAAGACCATAAGTTTGAGTAAAGCCCTTAGCCACAAGACGAGCTTTCAGACGATCAACAGTGCCATCAGGATTTTGTTTAACTGTAAAAACTCAACGATAGCCAACAATAGATGTACCTGCAGGTTTATGAACGAGATCCCAAGTATGATTCAAGTCTAAAGCATGCATCTCTTCTTCCATGGCCTTACGCCAACCAAGGTGAGAAAGTGCTTCCCTGTAGGACTTGGGAACAACAATAGATGAGACTGACAAAGAGAATGCTTTAAAAGAAGAAGATAAATGATCAAAGGAAACAAAGTTAGAGATAGGATGGTCGGTACAAGTGCGCTTACTCTTACGAAGGGCAATAGGAAGATCAAGATTTGAGGTAGACTGCGGAAGAGGTGGATCTGCAGACGTCGAGGCGGATGAGGGAGGCAGTGGAGGGGACTCTACTTGTGGTGGAACGAGAGGTACACCTTGATGTCGGCGACGAACATAAACCTGAGAGATAGGTGGAGCCTGTGGAGCAAAGGGAATAGGTGTGGGAATAACAGGACTAGAGAGGATAGAGTCCTGTAACTGTCCTCCCTGAGGAGAATAATAAGGAACATCCTCAAAAAATGTCACATCAGCACTAACAAAATGTTTTTGTAAGGAAGGACTGTAGCACCGATAACCTTTCTGAGTGCGAGAATAACCGAGAAAGATGCACTTGTGTGCACGAGGATCAAGTTTGTCTCGACTAGGATTGAGATTATGGACAAAAGAAACACAACCAAAGACTTTAAGGGGAACAGAGAAAGGACTCTTATCAGCAAATAAAATCTCAAAGGGAGACTTACCTTTGAGAACACGAGAGGGCATTCTATTCAAAAGATATGTAGCAGTAAGAACTACATCTGCCCAAAAAGGTTTAGGAACATGCATTTGGAGCATAAGAGCACGAGCAATAGCTAGAATGGGCCCATTTTTACGTTCAGCAATGCCGTTTTGTTGAGGAGTACGAACACAAGATGTTTGATGAATAATACCCCTAGACGTAAGAAATTCTTGAAATGAACTTTATGTATATTCACGAGCATTGTCAATGCGGAAAGCAAGAAGTTTGGCATTAAATTGATTGGAGATTTCAGCATAAAAAGATTGAAAAGTTGCAAACAATTGAGATCTATCTTTAAGCACATACACCCAAGTTAAACGAGAATGATCATCAATAAAAGTAACAAAATAACGTGCACCACATAAACCAGTAGTGTGAGCTGGTCCCCAAACATCAGAATGGACCAACTCAAAAGGATGTAAACATGGCTCATCATTACGAAGTTTAAAAGTAGTTCTATGATGTTTATTCAGTTCACAAGTTTCACAATTAAAGCTAGAAAAATCAGATAAAGATGGAACTAACTTTTGAAGATTGAGGAACGAGGGGTGTCTAAGACGGCAATGCCACTGATATGGAGAGACCGAGGAACGTAGAGCAGAGGGAATCGAGGTGTGAAACGGTCGAAAGTAGTAGAGTCCATCCTTCTCAAAGCCCCCACCAATCGTCCTCTTCGTCTTTAGATCCTGAAAGACACAATAAGATGGAAAGAAGGCAATAGAACAATGTAAGGCAACGGTAAGCTTGTGAACAGATAATAAAGTAAAAGGAAACTCAGGTAAGTATAAGACATTGGAAAATGCAAGATTAGGAGTGCTAACAGTACCTATCCCTTGGACAGGGGTTTTAGTGCCATTAGCAACAGTGACAGAAAAAGGAGAACAAGGATTCGAAATATTCGAAAGAAGTGAAGAATTACTAGTCATATGATCAGAGGCTCCCGAGTTAATAACCCAAGAGGGACTAGATGATGAATGAAGACAGGTGTTACCTGAGGCGACCATGGAGGAGGATGAGGCACGTTGGAGAATTGAATCATACTCAGCCTTGCTTATAAGAACCTGCTCCTCAGAAATAGGGGTGGAGTTATCCCCATCAACAGTAGTATGATTAGCCCAAGCTGGTTTGCCATGAAGCTTCCAACAGAAATCAACTGTGTGGTTAGTGCCACCACAATGAGTACATTTCCTAGGGCCGCGGTCACCACCCCCACTACGACCACCTCGGCCACCACGACCATTATGGGTACCCCGACGAGAGCTATGATCACCACGCTCCCCTTGAGGAGTATCATAATGCCCAACAAGAGCAGATCGCTCGTCTTTGACACCAGAAGATGAGATAGCTGCTCTTCTAACTCGAGCATAAGTCTCACGAACAGTAGGTATGTCCTTTCCAGATAGGATCTGAGAGATAATGGGATCAAGGTCTGGCTTAAGACCAGATAAAAACTTAGCAACTCGAAATTCTTCCCGATACTTTTGTTGTTTCTGCAAGTCAGTGGACAATGGCTGATACACATTAAGTTCATCCCACATACCTTGGAGAAGAGAGAAATATTCCTCAATTGAGCGATCACCCTGCTGGAGAGAGAACATATCTTGATAAAGCTCATGAATTCGAGTAATATTTTCTTCAGAAGAATACATGAGATGCAGTGTATCCCAAATATCCTTAGAAGATTCCAAGTACGACACATTGTTGAATACATCGGGTTCCAGGCTGTTCCATAACCAAGTCATAATCTGTGCATCCTCTTTGATCCACTTAGAAATTTGGTGGCATCAGTGGGTTTGGTAGTCGTTAGATACGATTCTTTGCTACTACCAGTCAAAAAAACAAGAACAGCACGTGACCACTGAAGATAATTGGAGCCCTTTAATTTGGTACTAGTCATAGAACCAAAGAAAAGGGAATCCTGCAAGTCTTTAGTGTCACCCATAATAAGAAAATAAAGGTACTGTGTGGTGAGCAAATATATAACCAAACAGTAACTTAATATCAAGGACCAAGGTTGAAAGTACTGTTTGTATGTGAGACAAAATAGCCAATAGTAACAAAGCAATAACAAGATAGGAACTCATTAAGTGATATTGCTGTCTCAAAAAAAGGAGAAATATGATACCAAACCTCCACCACCGAGTCTGAGAGAAAAATCCAAGAGAAATCAATAGTGAGTGCTGGCGGCGGCGTGAGAGAATGACCGAGAGCAGTAGATCGAGAAAACCGAGAGCAGTAGATCGAGAAAACCAAAGAACCACCGGAGTAAACCTTGTGGTGCGAGAGAATCCGAGTGTCACCGCAAGGCCAGGTGAAAGCTAAGAAGCCGAGGGGAAGCCGAGATGGTCACCGGCGTAGCCTGGTGAGCCGAGAAAGTCCGAGATGCCGAGATGGTCACCAGGGATGCCTGGTGAGCCGATACTGTGCGAGCGGAAGCCGAGATGGTCACGGGCGAAACCAGGTGAGCCGATAGAGTCCGAGATGACCACCGGTGATGCCTGGTGGTCTGAAAAAGATACCGGAGAGGCCTGGCGGCGCCGAAATCCGAAAAAAGAGAGAAACCTTAAATTTTTAGGGTTTTCAAAAAGAAACAGGTAACCTGCTCTGATACCATGTTGGAATATTTTGCTGAATATTTCGGTATATTTTATTCTTCTCTCTAGGAGGTAGATTATATAGGGTACAATAGATCTAAATAAGGAAACAATTAATCACAGCTAATTACACGATTAACTCCTACAATTACGCTATACAAATATATACTGACAACAATCACGATTTATAGACATGTTAGTTACACCTGCATAACATCCCCCAAAGGAGTAATCACAATTAGAGCTTCTCACGCCTACTTATCTAATCCAAATTGGCTTAGTACAATTTTGACATGAGACTCAATACACGCCTTTGCAATGCTTTCACAATCTAAATTCAGACAATCCTTTGTCTTTTGCTATAATAGGGTTTCATGGTTATTGATGTTGCTATTTAATTGGAACAAGTTTTAATGTACATCACACAAATGCTCTCGCTCCTACTACGTGCTTGTATATGTGCGCATTCACATACACATGGCAAGTATGGATGATGGGAGGCAGGAGAGTTTTGTTGATTAAGGGAATGATGAATACAATGTAGGGTTGAAATCTTATGCACCCAATGAGGACAATATGGTTAATGTTGATTTGAGGAAATCCTTTGCTATGATGCATGGTACTAGGAGTGAAAATTGCTACAATAGGTAAAAATTACATTAAAAATTGGAATAAAGAGAAAGGTAGATAAGAAAAGATGATTTATATGGTGATTTCTAATAGTGAAGCGATTCAAGTAAGGCCTAATCGACCCGCTTTGATACCATGTAGAATTTTGTAATAAAGAGATATAGAAAAGTGGAGAGTAGACATGAGTATTTATGTGGTTCAGCCTTGTGGCCTACAACCACGGGACAAGAGCTCAAAGGTTTACATTTTCTCATACACTCTTCATAATAGTACGTTACAATAATATCGATATTTATAATGGCGATTACATACAAAAGTCGATGATAATTTGAATTTGCATTGCATATTGATTGCCTCAACCCCGCAATTATCTCTAGCAATCAATCTCTTGATTTAATAACTAATTCCATGATTTTTTTTGGCAATGAGTGTCTTGAATCTTGATCAATGTATTGGTTTGATCTTTAATAAAATGGAAATTGAATATACTTTCCAACAACTATCATGAGAGAATCTCTTGTGGCTACAATCTCTTTTGTTCGAGTCTTGATATCATTTACGGCCAATCTTGACTGGCTTCTATATCAAGTAGATGTCAAAAATGTATTTCTTCATGGTGACCTACTTTATGGAGGTATACATGGAGCAACCGCCTGGGTTTGTTGCTTATAGTGAGTATCGGGGCAGTGCGTACTAGCTGATGGAAGTATTGGGCATGGTTAGAGAAGTTTTCTGAAGTTTTTAGACAGATTATTCAGTTTTCCATTACACACTGATGTTAGATACATACTAGTTTATGTGGACGAAATAGTGATTATTGGGGATGATTCTTAAGGCATCACCAGATTGAAACAATTCTTACAACATCACTTTTACACCAAAGATCTTGACAGTTAAGTTGTAAAATATGAGATATTAGAGTTAATGGGAGGAAAGCATTAAGGAGAGAGGGATTTGAGAATATATTTAGGACTTAATGAATCAAGCTCGCACCTTAGCACCCAATTGATCATTGGAGCGAACATAGGGATTAACAATGTTGCCGCATCAACAAATTCTGAATGAAGTGACAATCAACTTCAATATGTTTGATACACTCATGGAAAATAAGATTGTAGGCAATAAAGATAGCAACTTGGTTATCACAAAACATTTGCAGAGTAGGAACATCAATACCCAAGTCATGGAGGAGAGAGCGAACCCATAACTTGTGATTGTTGGACCTAGGTGTTCGTACTGACGTTAACGTTAGCATGATGTCATCGGACAAATGCTAACGTTAGTATCCCCTGTTATCTCACTTATCAAAAATAGATCCCCAAATACCTCACAAAAATTTCCAGATTGTTTTGAGAGCTTTTAGGGTTGGATTGGTACATTCTGATAGAGCTTTTAGGGTTGGATCGGTACATTCTGATACCAAGTTAAGTCGTCAAATAAGAGATATTAGGGTTAAAGAAGAGGAAAGAGTTATGGAGAGAGATTTGTGAAAGAGTTTAGGAATTAATGAATCACGTCCACACCTTAGTATATATTTATATTAAAGTAATATAACAAGATTATAGGAATACCTTTATGTTAATATAAAATAACACGTGAATCGAAACATAACAATAGTAGCTAACATTGACAAACTTTGGTGCTTCTGGGAATTGAAGTTGCACGACTTTCTCTCTTGGATTGCTTCTTTGGGGAAGGTTCTCACTATTGATAACTTGCGGAAGCGGGATCTCATTATTCAAGATTAGTGCTGTATGTGCAAGCGGAGTGGGGAGAGTGAATCACCTCTTTCTGCATTGTTCCGTGGCTATGGATCTCTGGGCCCTGGTATTTGGCATGTTTGGGGTTCAGTGGGTTATGCCCCAATCTGTGCTGGAGCTTTTCTGTAGTTGGTTGGGAAATAGGGGGAGGCATGAATCTATCCTGATTTGGAAGATGATTCCTCACTGTTTGATTTGGTGTCTTTGGAGGGAGCGTAATTCTCGTCATTTTGAGGATTCGGCCAGGACTGCTTTTGAACTCAAACTGTTCTTCTTTCTTACTTTTTTGATTGGGTTACAGGGTTGGGTGTCTTTTCTATTCACTTCATTTTGGAGCTGATAGATCATTGTACATTTTGATTTCTTTGGCCTGAGTATCCTTTTGTATGCTTAGGTCTTTTCTTAATAAAATTCATTATTTATAAAAAAAAAAAGAAGTTGCACGACCTAAGTTGTCAATTCTCTCAAAGGAAATATGCACATGATATCCTTGATGAGACTAGATTGTTGGGTTCTCGTCTTATTGGCCTTCTTATGGATCCAAATCAAAAACTCTTAAGGTACAACGGAGACTTGTTTTCATATCCTAATTTATATATTCGATTGGTTGGAAAGCTCAATTATCTCACTAGCATAAGGCCAGATATCTCATACACATACACAGTTAGTGTGGTGAGTAAGTTCTTAGAGGGCCCAAGATTCTCACATTAGGAGGTTGCTATATGTATGATTTGATACCTCAAAATAGCTCCAAGTTGAAGCATATTGTTTAGGAAGAATGGTCTTCTCATGGTACAAGGTTGCACTAATGCAGACTGGGTGGGATCATGTTCAGATAGAAGGTCCACCACGAGGTATTGCACATTCTTGGGAGGAAATCGTGTAAAATGGAAAAAGTTAGAAGGAAATGTAGTTTCTAGGTCGAGTGCAAAAGCATAATACAAAGCGATGATACATTGTGCTAGTGAGCTAACTTGGTTATTACGCTTTCCAAGAGTCCTCAATACCTACTCCTATCCCACTATTCCGTGCTAACCAAGCTGCTATACACGTTGCTTCCAATCTTGTGTTCCATGAAAGAAATAAGTACATTGAAGTAGATTGCCATTTTGAATGAGACAAGATATTAATTAGGGAAATAGCTACACTATTTGTGAAATCTAAATAGTTATTGTGTAGTAGTCAATTAGAGTCTATTTGTTCCAAGGGCTTATGACATTTATGCTCCATCTTGAGGGGAGTGCTAGAGAGAAAATGCTATGCTTCTAGAAGACTCCGTTGGTGAGGTGTCCTTATTCTAGACTCTGCTAGAGGCACCATTAGTGGTGTCCCTATTATAGCTGTCGACATCAGAATATTTTTTTTCCATTTTTTAAAATTCTTCCCCTATATATATGGAATGGATTAGCTAGCTTTTGGTGGGTAATTCTTGAGGGTCATTTGATATAATTTCAGTAAAAGGGAGGGGATAATGTTAAGAGTAGATGGGGAGGATAATTCAGGTTAGGAGAGTTAGGTAAGGGTTCGAGTCCTTTAATTTGTGAAGCGCTAGCAATATCTGGTTCTACAAGGGAATAGAGGTTGGATTTTTGTGAAGTGGGAGGTCTTGGAACAAAAGACGTTTTAGGTTGGTACTTAATCAAGTAGAAGAAGTTAGCCAATTTCTTGATGTTTCTAGTGAAGGTTTTGAAGGATATGTTTCCGAACTTGTGTGGTGCTGCAATGAGCCTTTGAAGGATATGTTTCCAAACTTGTATCACATTGTTTGTGTTAAAGAGGCTACAGTGGGAGAAAATACCGTATGCAGCCAATATTAAAAATATTGGTGTAGATAAGATGTGTTGGAAGCCTTCCCTGACTAAACGTTTTCAGGTAAAGTCTTACTATCAAGTGCTTAGTGCTAATAGAACTGGGGTTTTCCCTTGGAAGATCTCCCCCCCCCCCCACCCCCCAGGGTTGCGTTTTTCTCTTGGACAACCGCTTTTGGAAAGATTTTAACGGCAGATAATTTGAGATGACGACACATTGTTTTAGTGAGTTGGTGCTGCATGTGCAAGGCTGATAGGAATCCGTGGATCATTTGTTGCTTCACTGCTCTTATGCTAGGGAATTATGGGATCTGGTGTTTGCTATGTTTGGGTTCATTGGGTGATGCCTTGACGAGTTATTGATTTGGTTGGGGGTTGGGGAGCCAGCAGGGTAATGTCATATGGAGGGCTGTTCCCCATTGCTTGATGTGGTGTATTTGGAAGAAACGCAACGCGAGAACCTTTGAGGGCTGCAAACTAAGTGTAGTTGTGTTGAAGCTTCATTTCTTGCGATTCTTATTTGATTGGATGTCAACCACATGATAGTTTTTCTAATTTGTTTGAATTTTTAGATTTTTGCTCTAATTGATCTATTTGTATTCTTTCTGCTATGACAATGCCATTACTAACGCTTACATTATCCTCTGATCAAGAACGAAAAAAAGAAAAAGAAAAATAGAAGATGCTTAGCACCTGTTTTTACTCTATTCATGTAGTCCTGCAGAAATCTGCTTAGTCATATGTGTACATATATTGTCTTCTTAGGCTAGTACCTTGGTGTGTATTTGTGTGGGACTCCTGCACTCTGATGAATATTCCTTTGAAATACTTCCTGTCTTCTCATAGATAATCTTGGAATATGTTTGCTGAGTTGAGGTTTTTGGCAGATCTGATAGGATCGTCTTCATGATTTTTATTTTTTTTTAATTTAATTTTTATTATTATTATTATTTTTTTCACTCACCCTGCAAGTATTTTAAAAGATTTGAATTGTATGCCTATTATACAACACAGTTTAATCAAGCTGAATCTATAATTCAAATACGTGCTGAACAATTTCAAATTTTTCTAGGAGACCAATGAGCTCTAGCTTAAATGGCACCTCCTGCCCTCCCCTTGTAAGAGCGAGGTAGAGGGTGAGGTTGTGGGTTCAAAATGCACCTAGTGTGTGCATAACTTACAAATCAAAAAAGGTTTTTTGAGAGTATTTTTAATTGTCTTAAAGGAACTGCCATGACAGCATATCCCTTAAATATAAAATGCATTGTTTCTCCTACCAATATTCTTTTTAATTTTTTCTTGGAATCAATTTTAAATTTCTGGCCAAGTACTACTTTTAAAGGCACTCTTTTCTAGGAAAGTTGAATGCATATATAATTTTCCACTTTTTATTTTTTGCAATTTTTGCTTTTCTGCTTTAAAAAGTCCCTCTGGAGATATGTTCAAAATTCTTGCCAAATTTGCCAGTCACTGGCTTTTAATCTCTTTATTTGTTATGATATTATTTGAGTTGGAAGCTCAAACTTGCATCAATGTTTTTTGAAGCATCTCAATATACTCGTAGATTATCAGTAACAAAATTTTTGTGGATGATTTTTGAATACCTGAGCTAATGACTTTGACCTCCCTTTTTAAAAAAAAAAAAAAAAGGTTTTATAAGTCAATTAACTTCTTTAAGAAATTTAGTGTTTTTTTTTTTTTAATTTAATATTGCAAAATGGTTCAGAAAAAAATCTTTTTTTACGCATGTATTCTTGGTTGAGAGCTGGTGGGACCCTTTATTTGCAAGCTGTGCTTAATAATTAAACTGAGGTCCCAGATTTATAGTAATGCTGATTTTTTTTTTTTTTTTTCCTGTTCCCAAATAAGTCCTGAGTCCCAAAAGTGTCGTTCTTATGTGACCTTGCTTTTGTTAATACGACTTTGTCTCTATCCTCGACGAGCAGGTGCTCTTATCCCAGTCATGGATCTTGTCTTGTAACTTAATCTTTTTTGTGCAGTTTAAATTTGGTAACCAAGCTATAATTTGGACCGTGACATTTTGAACGAGTGGCCAATGACGACCAATAAAGCTGTGTTGTTTTAAATAAACCGGCACTGATCACTGTTGCACCAGTTAAACCTCTGGATTCTCTTCTGATTTTTGGATTGCACAGACATTGAACTTCATCCAGGTAAATGAAATATTACGTTCATAAAATTTTTAAGCATCTTGATAAAAACTGGTCCATTCTCGTTTATTTTGCCGGTAGTTATCATTGAAGATTACCAATTTTAATGTTAACAAACTCTAGGGGTTTTGCTTCCTGACAGCTTAATAAATTTTCAGTGGGCTTATTAGTTTAGTTAGGTTCTAGAGCTGCATTTGTATCATAAGACAGAGCAGTGGTGCATATTGTCAAGTTTCTGTCCCTTTTAACCCTTTATGTAATTTGAGTTTTCTTCTAGTGTGGATCTAAAGTGCCTTTTGTTTTTGTTTTATCACTTATAGTTTGTATTGCAGTATTCTGTCTCTTTATTTAAAGACTATAGAAGGCTGTATCTCTATAATTAAATGACCTTGGAGCTATACCTTCTTTACCACAACGGGGATCATGAAATCACTTTTTAAAGCTGTTGTCTAACATGGGCCAAGGGAACAAGAAGGTAGGTGCTACAAAACCTTGTTTTTGAACTTCTTAATTGAGTTGAAATATGCAGTTTTGTTTCATTAGTATTCTGTTTGAGATACTTCTATAGTTATGCTTATGTGACTAGGTTACAATCTTAATTGAGGTGCTGGTGTCGTACGTTTTTTTTTTTTTTTGATACCCTCTTTGCCAACAAGATAACTGGTATCAACCTTTTAGCTGGTTTGTCTGTTTCATGGATAATGACTTGAAGACTGCTAAAAAAATGTGTTGCACATGCAGTGCATTCCAATTGTTCTTTATTGCATTACATCTTATCGTTACACAAGTAGTTAGTTTCATTCCTCATCACACACATGCTAAATTTGCTTTGATTGATCATTTCAAAATGTCTTTTTACCTAATTGTTTGTGGCTCTTATACCATACCTCATTGATAGAAGCATAAATCTATAGCCACAGGCTATTTTATTTATAGGACCAAGTAGCATCCATCTCAGGTTGCAGCTTCTTCACTATTGCAATTGTAGTCTGCTGCAGTTAACGAGGAAACAAGTTTGGGATCATGATTTTGGCAAAGTACATTTGTATTTATGACTGAAATATTTAATTTTATAGGATAATATACCCCAATTTTGTAGCTCTTGTTGGTGTCTCATAGTTTTGTTGCTGGGGCTGGCTAAGCTGGAGATGGACAGGTTCATGTGGGTCCTCTCCAATGCCAAGACCATCTAAGAGAAGGGAAGTTCTGTTTGCTCCATTTGCATCCCTTGTTCCATAGACCTGGTATCCGAAACTTTTCTCTTCAGGGTGACTATAAAAAATCTCAAACTTGGCATAAGTTTCAGGATTGAATTATATTCGTATTATAAGAGATAGTTGAAGTTCACATTATTTTCTTAATTAATACCTTCTTATATAATTCCTTGTTTTCTTGACGGATTAGGTTTACCTTCTTATACAGTTCCACATTTTCTTGGTGAATTTGGTTTCCCTGCAACAAGGAGGATGAAATTTAGCTGTGAATAGTATCCGAAATGAAAATGAAATAAGCAGCCATTGTTTCCAGCGTTGACCTTTCGATTTAATTCTTCTATTTCATCCATTAAAATTTGGTCCTACAAAAGTAAACAGTTATGGTAAGTACTATGCATGTGCTTTATATTCAAGTATTGGAATTCTAGAGAATGAGCTTTGCATATTGGAAGTGGCATTCAAACCTTTTTCATACGAACACCCCGAAGACTCATTTCCAATTGGTTCTCCAGATTCTGCAAATCTTTGATGCCCAAACCAGAAAGTTCTTCACCCATCATTTGCCTGTTATGTTGATAGACATTGTTTAAGCCTTCAAATTTTTATCTTGAACGTATCAAATTCATTGTGAGGTACACTTGTGATATTCGAGAGACCATATCTTTCAACTATAACATTACTGGTACTGTTGATAAATGCCATGCATTGAGCTCTGATGATCCTAAGAGTTACCCTTAGATCATACTCTTGCGTTCTTATTGATGGCTTTTAATTACAAATGCAGATAATCTTTTGTGAGGATCTAATTGGTCCAGTCCTCATTCTTTGCAATGCAAGTTCTCTTTCTAGTATGTATGAAAAGTTGTTGCATTCTTTCTTGACTTCGTGTGTCATGATACCAAAAAAGACTTTGTATGATGATGCCATATGAAATCTATTTCCAAAATTGTCCATAGTACTTTCTGTATTACAGAGTATACTGGATCTCCATATTTATCTCATGATATTTAGCTTTGTTGTAGCTTGGGATCATGGAACTCATCAACTAGGTCCAGCATAGTGTACCCACTGGGAAGTAATGACTGTCTACATGCTTGATTCGATAATCTTAGAGAATCTAACTACTTTTTAAAGTCCTTGATGTTTCTAAAATTACTGGAGGCACTTGTCAAGGTGTCAATGGTTTAAGCATGGTTTTGGAAAAGTCTTTGGGGCTTTTGTATGGAGCTAGCCTCAAGGCAAGACAAAAGAATATTGCCTTATTGAGCAGACTTGGATGCTATAACACCTTGAAATTCTTTGTTCTGAAAATTGAACTCTTTTTACTAACAATGCTAGGTAGAAATGAAATCATGTTACTTTAAAACCCATAATTTATCTCCTTCTTTTCCTTCTTGTTTGTAAAAGTTTTTAAATATGACAAACATACATTCAGATATTACCAAAAACATTGAATAAATAACATGGATCTTTTCTTTGAGGTAATACTTGACTTTCTCCCTTTTCAACAAACCAACCTTGAATTCATTTTGCTTTATAAAGTAGCATGTACGTATCTTTAAGTCCAATTTACTGACAAGAAGATAATATAGAATGTAAATCCCTACTCTTCAACTCTGATTTTGACTTCTTCAGGAGATAGAACTAATGTATATTATCTTTCTAACTTTGAATTGGTTTTGAATTTGCTTCTTTTATTGCTTATTCTGCAACTTGGTTTGAATTTATCAAGCTAAGTTAGAAATTGATGTCTGGTGCTGTGTAACTTATGTGGACATAGTAACATTTTTGTTCTAGTAAATGGCTATCTACCAAAAACTAGAGAAAGAAGGGGACATGAGAAAAATGTGTCCTCTGCCAATGACTACAAGGAATAGATGTATGTTTCTTCCTAAGGAAAGAGCAATATCCTATAGTAGATTTCCTATCTGAGGGTGATCCTACCTAGTCTGAGTCTGTAAAAGCCTTTACATGTAGATGGCTGTTTTTTTTTATAATCCTCTACACGCAAATGACCAGGTGTCTCACAATCCGAAGAATAGCCTCATAGTGTGGAAGACGAGGTGCCGCCATGTATTGACTCACCATGCTAACTACAAAGGATATTTGGTGGGGTAATGGTGAGGTAGTTTTGTTTATCAACCAACCGACAATACCTCTCTGGATTAGGGAGCAACTCTGCCTGACCTAATACAGTTTGACGTGAGGATCCATAGGAGTCTTTACAGGATTTGAACCTACCAAGTCACTCTCTTCCAAAATATCTAATGCATATTTCCTTAGTAACAAACTAATTCCTTTCTTGGAATGTGCTACGTCAATGTTAAGGGAATAACGTAGCTTTCTAAATCCTTGTCTTAATCCTTTAACTCAATAATCCCTTTCTAGTCATCACTAGTTATGATGATGTCATCAACATAAACTATCAATAAAAATTTTCCTCTCTCAAAAGTATTAAGAGAAAACAGAGTGATCAGATTAACAACTTCGAAATCTGATAATTTCACTGAACTTGCCAAACCCTATCAACTACCAATAGTAGACTTTCTAGAGGAAGAGGTACCAAATCCCATGTGCCATTCTGGTGGAGTACTGACATCTCTTCCATTGTTGTTTTCCAACAGGACTAGACAAGGCTTTTTAGACAAACTTAAGAATAACCACAAAAGAAATGGAGGTGATAAAAGCACGGAGAGGAGATAAATGAGCATCTGAAACAAATCAAGAGATTAGATGAGAAGTATAGGTACAGTTAACTTTATGCAATGCAATAGGAAGAGAATTGAGTATTTGAGGTTGGTGGATCCGTAGGTGGACTAGTGTCTTAGTAGGAGAAGCAATATTAGAGACGGGTTGAAGATGAGCAAGAGACAGATCTGTAGGCAGGGACAATACTGACAATATCTGAGACAGGTTGAGGATGAGTAGAAGATAGATCTGTAGGTAGGGAAGGAGGCTCAACAAGAGGCGACCGTCAATGGCTATATATCTGTAAAGGTTTCTAGTGGCTGGTTAAGTAAGTGGGATCAATTGAGGAAGGCAAGCAGAATATGATTATCCATTTTAGAAAAAGAGGAAGAAAAATATGAAGTAGACTCAAAGAATGTGACAGTAGTATTAACAAAATGACGTTGAAAAGTTGAGGAATACCTTTTATATCCTTTATGAGTACGAGAATACCTAAGGAAAACACGCTTAATAGACTTGGGATCCAACTTATCACCCTTGAACCTATAGCATGGACATAAACAAACGTCGCCAAAGATTTTAGGTGGTAAATTGAATAATGGTGAATTAGGAGATAGTTCAACATTAGGTATTTGACCACAAAGAACTGTAGAAGGCATACGATAATAAGGTAACACGTCGTTGGTATGTCACCCCAATATGGTTTTGGAACCTTCATTTTGGATAAAAGTACACGAGTAACTTCCAACAAATGTCGCACTTAAGCTATATTACCATTTTGTTTTGGAGAGTGTGGACAAGAAGACTAATGAATTATGTTATTATCATCAAAGAATGGATTCTAAGATGTATGAAGAATTCACAAGCATTGTCAGATCTAAAATTACAAAGTGATCATCAAACTGATTCTTTATTTCCATGTAAACAAATTTGAGATTGGAAGATTGCAACACAGTTAAAAGTTTTGGTGAGCTTACTAAAAGTCAACATACAATAATGAAATTTATGGACATATAAGACAGATAATGAAAGAGTGGGGTAAGATTGGCAGTGCCCAAATTAGAAATGTAAGTGGTTGATCCATCTGCCAATGTGACATGACACTGATTATTAGAATGATGAAGGTCTTAAATCAAACCTGAGTTACCAGTCATGTGATCATTGGCTCCTGAGTCAATAATTCAAGGTTCTTGAGTAGTAAGAGAAGCATAAGAGGTACTTGTGTGAGCTAAAGTAGTAGCAGAATGAGGTTGCATAGACACAAGGCGATGGTAACTCTTCCTTAGGAATAGATACCACTATGGTGGCTGTAAAGGACTGTAAGGTAGATTGTTAGGTATTTTCTTCCTCTTGGAGTCTGACATGATGAATTGTAGATTTCCCAGATTCCAACAAAAATCTATAGTATGATTCTTACCCTGACATGATCATTTATGAGGGGGTTCCTTGCCTCTACCTTGGCCTTCCCCATGATCGCAGCCTCCATGGCCTTTGTTACTACAACCTCCACGACCTTTATTGCCCCAGCTTCCAACAGCAGTAACTAAACCATATCGATCAGAAGAATGTGTAGTAAGACTAGTATTAGAGTTGGATAATGAGGCTTGACGAAGACGAGTAAAGACATCGCTTAAAGTAGGAAGCTCCTTACTGGTCAAAGTTTGGGATTTGACAGGATCGAATGATGGAGGAAGGCAAAAGAGAAACTGAGCAACACACATACACCCCCTCTTATGTTGCATTGATTTTAATATCCGTGGAGATGTGCTGATAGATATTTAGCTACTGACATATTTTTAAACTTAGATTGATAATCTTTTTTTTTGATAAATGTTTTATTGGTCAATTGAATGGAGAAACAATTGTGGTGAAGCTGATAAATTGGGTGAAGATTGCTCACATCGGAATATAACTCTTGTTTGTTCCCACACAATTTTGGCAATGTCTAAGAAAACCTGGGTACAAGTGATGCGAGGATCCATACTATTCCACAAAAAAACTACGAAGCATCCTTTGTTGTAACCAAATACTGAAATTTCTTCTTACCCAGCAAAATTACTTCCACATTCACTGATGTTTCCCATTGATTATTTTTATTTAATTTAATTGAAGTCTTTGAAAATAATTATGGAGAAAAAAGGAGACCAAGATCCAATTCTTTCTTTCCATGACAACAAACAATTAAGAGATCAAACACAAGTAACCCATATATAAGAAGAAAGTAACCAACCATGCAAAAACCTAATCAGAACACCTAATAGAGTCATACGAGGGGCTACCAACACACAAATGTACCACTGAATTAAACAACACTACAAAGCATCATTAATCAGTCTGATTTAAACCAGGGAACTAGCACTTCGAGAAAGGTGTGGCTCCTTAGAGAAGGCAACTAACCCAACGTCAAATCAGGAGCCAGCGTTGCAATTGACTATAGTTCACACAAGGACTAACAAAAACAAATGCTAAAACTGTTGCCAAATCGAACTTGGAATATGGGCTATTGAATTGGGTTGAGCTCACCGTCGTTATTGTGATGACAAGATCAATCACAATGAAGTGCGAATCGAATTTGGTATCAAATTGGGTGGAGTTCTCCATCTGTATTGTGGCTACAAAATTGATTATGATGAAGGGCTAAGGTGGTCGGTAATGGTTGAAGAAGTGGTCGACGATAATTAATTGACGTTGATTGGTGGTTGCCAGTGGTTGAATGTGATGCATGGGTTGTCGACAATGGTTGATTATGATCGACGATGGTCGATTGGGGAGTATAGATAGTCGGCTAGGGTCAATTGTGGGTGGCGGCAGTTTTACAGTTTACATAGATGCCATGTTACCATGTAAACTGAAATTTCAAGCTTTGGGTTAAAAATTGATTAACCCAAACACAAGGATGGTGACTTGTTTGAAAATGAAAATGTTCTTCACATTTGCATTGAAAATGTGGTGATTTGTTTGTGTCTAAATGAACTCAAACACAAGGATGGTGGCATCATGTTTACAAGTTTTGGACCCATTAAGTTTCAATAACTCAAAATTGCATATAAAGGACTTTTTAATTATGAATTTTGCTTTTGTCATTGTTTCTTGATTAATATGTTCTATAATAAATACATATTTACAGGAAAAGGATTATACCGATGATTTTCTTGCAAGTTTTGCAATTGTTGCCTTAACATCACTGCCTCCCTTTGCCAAAACTAGCAAGTAAAAAGGAAGAATTGATTAACATGACTATACTAAAAAAATAGTTGTTTGTTCAAATATTACCATAAAAACATATCTGAACGAATTGAATTTGATAAATCTGCATAATAACTCTAGAAGTAGCAATACAATTTAAAGAATGAAATTTAATAAGAAAGTTAAAACTTCCAATCACTGCATGATTGTAGCATCTTTATATACAGGTACATAATACATTGATGTTTATGTGAATGTATATATGTATGAATGTATGCTTATTTATCTTCATGTCTTTATGTATAAGTATGCTTCTGTCACTATGCACACAACACACAAACACTAATTTGGTGGTTTTGTAGTTTCTTGCTTTGCAAGGCTGTAACAAAACACTTCCTTTTGACAATCTAGAGCGCACTATATTTAATTAAAAGGATTATCAGTTTGGTTATTGACTCTGTGCTATAGGAGGGTAGAGGTGACATAGGATAGATTATTTCAGCACCCTAAAGAGGGTTTTTCTTTGTTTCTCTGTAAGAAACTATGATTTCGATACACAATTGAAGTAAATCCTTGTGTCATCGCTCATACATGTAAAGATCTTCAGGTACCAAAACCGAAAATCAGTCTAAAGATGGCAACATCCACGGCTGCCTTATGAGGTTCCTGGCTAGTTCTCTTTTTGGACCCTCTAGGATATCCTTCTTTGTATTCAGTAAAAGAAATTTTCTATATATTCTTCTACTATTTGTTTTATACAAATTTGGATTGAAGTGGGTAATTTGGAAGCTCCTAACTTTTTATTTTGAAGGCAATGCATTAAATAATGTCTCCTGAAAAGGTTATATTTTTAAAATGGACAAACAATTTGGGATGGAGGGAGCATTTTGTTTCCTTTTGATATGGTACACAACATTTATCATGCAGACTTCTCCTCCCTTTCTCATTTATTTAAAATTGGACTCATAAATTAGCAATATAGTTCAAATACAGAATTTGGGAATTTTCATTTACCTAACTAACCTTGAGCAGATTCAATATAGAATAGTGGATAACCTTGAGCTGATTCTTTGAGTGTTTTTTTTTTTGGTATAGAGTGCGATAAATCAGTTGAAAACTATGGACCAATTTTGGTTTTATTGAAATTATTGTAAAATGTTTCTCTTGATTTTTTTTTTTTTATGGTTACACTTCCTCTTTTATATTATTTGGATGCCTCTACAATATGGAACTCTTTCAGAATTTTGAATTATAGTACATGAAATCTTCTTTTAAGATTACCCATAAGGCAGATATGATATGAACATGACCAGAAGCCACAATGCATATGATTGAAGTATGGGAGGAGTTCGGAGCTATGTCTTTGTGATTCACTAATCTGCAAAAAGACTGCTTGTAAGAGCAAGGTGGGGGGTGAGGTCGTGGGTTCAAGACCCACTGAGTGCATGTGTAATTACCATTGAAAAAAATGAAATCTGTGGCTGGTTAGTTATATTTAGTTAATATTTATGTAGCTCTTTAATTGTAACTAGATGTTAATGCTGGAAAACTCTAATGACACCATGATTTGTAGTGGAAATTCAAGTTAATTATTTGAATTGGAGGCATGTTATTAGTGATGGGAATCCAGATATAGGTGTTTGTAGGAAATGTTTGCTTCCCCTAGGAAATAAAGAAGAGAGAGAAAGAAAATGATTAAAGTGGTGAAGCATTCTAGCACGCATACAGTTAAAACTTTGGTAGGAATGACAGAAGAGACTTTAGCAATTCATGTTCTTGCCGACCCTAGTTCCACTTCCTTCTGGACTTTAATTCACTTCTTAAATGGATGGAAAATTTTAAAGAAAATGATGATCGTTACAGGAAAGTTTGGTAATGAAACACCTCTTTTGCTCCTTTTCTTCATCAAGAGGGAACTCAGTTTCAGAAGCAATTGAAACGAGAAGTAGCTTTATACATTTTGGAATTAACTTCCATGCAATATGCATATGGGAACTGAAATATTTGACCGTTTGTTTCAGCCGTATATTCTACTCCCTTATGCTTTGAACTTGGGAGGCTACCATGTCTTACCACTTCTCTTCCATAATTCTCTTTTGAATTTGTGCCTGAAATTGTGTTATTCTTGCTCTAATTATCTGTCAAGACAAACGAACTATCTTTTAATGGAATTATTTTGAAATATTGGCGCAGCTATCAGGAGATTCTTCTTCATGTCTCATTTAGTGGTTTTGGGGCTGCTTTTCCTTATGCAATTGTGAATGTAATCACCCTAGATCACGGCCTCAGCTTATGCAAACGATACTCTGACCTAGGTTACAAAAACTATACTTATTTTGGCGCACTACTCTGTCCATTATCTTCCTATTATCCTAAATGGTTTTTACATTCTTATCCTTAAAGAAACATGAGAAATGAACAGGGAGAAGAAAAGGAGAGAGGAGAGTTCCTAAACTGATTTCTTTCTGAATTGAGAGCAACTCATTTTGGTGTGAGTGCTCCACAACCATGGTTTCACCTATCAGTTCACGTAGAAGACTTAGATATCACATTATTTATGATATCCATGGATATCCCTTGTTACTGCAGTTTATTTTTCTGGAACCAACTCTATAATTTATTTGGTGTAGGAAAAGGTGCCATTAGGTCAACAAATTGGAAAGCACAAACTGGGAAACACTTATTCGAGACATGGCATCCTGTTGAGATTATTTCTCTGGCTGTATAGAAGCAACTTTTAACGGATGCTGGAGAAAATAAATGGATATGCACACACATGCATATCCATTTATTATATAGGTGGGGACACCAATCAAATTATCTTTGTTGTTTCTGTCAAGTGAGCAGCAGGAGGTGATTTTATTTTAAACATCATGAGACAATACTTCTGATTGGTCATGTATTTCCTGAAAATTGGAGAAACATGTGTTTTATTCCATCAATCATATATGTTTAGTTTAATCTGCACTTCTATGGTTTCTTTCATATTTTCGACTAATGATGCGTTTTCATTGAAGTTCTGACTGATAATGTACAAGGGGCTGAAATGAAGACTGAACTGAGAGTGAAATTCATCAATTGGTTCATAGAAGAACACTAAAAAGGGCGACATGATGGGGCCTCATTTTTTCAAAATACACTGAGATGTCTCTTCCCAACTTGACCATAAGTTTTAAATGAATAGAGACGGAGAAAGGAAATAGTAACAAAGCAGTGGAATCTTTTTTTTTTTTTTCCTTCAAATTCTAGTCTAGTGTCTTATCTTTGGAAGTGGGGATAGAGTCTAATGCCTAGAGTTGGATTTGGGGATTAGGCGGCTTCTGAATGTGTTGCCAGAAAGAAGCCATCACTTATTTAATAAGTGATTGAAACCATTGATAGATCAATATCTATGCAACTTTGCTAGTTGAATCCTATTACTAGAAGGTAATGCTGGCGGTTTCCAGGCAGCAACCCGTTCTTTAGATTTGATCGAGACAGCGAGAGTCTGCTTCAGTCCATTGTTTTAGTATGTCAATGTTTTGTTCCATGTCCAACTATCATGTTTCTTGTATTATCTACATTAATAATCATCCTTCATACCAATGTGTTTTCATTTATATAGTGTGATTTGTCCTATGGACCTATGGTCGAGTTGAATATTCTCCATTTCTTTCCAGCATACTTGGATATATATGTGTGTGTGTGTGTGTGTGTGTGTTTCTTGTTGCCTAGTGCAGAAATGAATTATATGAAAGATTTTTATTTTTATATTATTCTCTTCAATGTAAAAGCTTTATGGTATTCTGTATGAGTTGTGGTAACTCCGCCTGTGTCTAATGTCTTATTTTTGCACAGCTGGTCCCAAGCCCAGATGAAGGAGGAGGGTTCTTGTAGGTAGAATGTCAACAAAAAATGATCTCATCATACCTTATGAACATAGATCCTATGATTGAAAAGGGTTTGTACACAAGGTTGTCAATACCGTAACGTACCAGCGAGTACAGCTGGTATTTATCTTACCGGTCAGTGAACCAGTACTAAAACCCCCCTTGAAACATATCGCTCTAAATACCGATCAAGACCGGGAGTACCAGAGAAAATCGGACATCTCGGCCGGTACAAAATATTAAAAAAGAAAAGAAAAAAGAAATCAAACAGCAACCCATTACCCATAGCCCACGTTGCCGCTAGTCACCAACATGTTGCTGGTTGTTGACAAGTGTGCCTCCTCTGCCTCTTGTTCTTTTTCTCTGCCCCTTGTTCTTCTTCTTTTTTGTTTTTGTCAGCCCAGGCCCTCTGGCACGCATTGGGTTTTGAATTTTCACACAACTTCTCAACCATTCATTCCAATTTGTACATGGTTTGGCGTGTCTTTTGGGTTTTAATATTTTTATTATTATCAAAGTGGTGTCTGTTTGGTGTATCTTTAGGTTTTATATTTTTATTATGTTTTATCCAAATACAAGTGTGTTATTATTATTAGTATTAGGATTGACATTTAGATTAGAGGGAGGCATATTAGATAAGACATGGGCTTATAATTTTAAAGATTCCTCATAAATTATATTGATATTACTTATCAAAAAAATAAATTATATAGATATTGACCAATAAGCACACACACATACACATATATCATTTAATTCTATTTCTTCCAAGGCAAGGATTCAACAATCACTTAGCCAAAATCAAGTAACTATTCGTACGTTGTTGAAGAGGAATAAAATCCTGCCTAATTCACTAATTCATGGGAAGATACTGAATTCTATCAATAACTGCATGCATTGCACAGTGGATGTGAAGAAGTAGACCATTATCTCAGCAATAATGAGCCAAGCTAGTATTTGCAGTGAATCCCCCGGTTAAGTTGTTGTACACATCCTATTATGTGTCTTTCTCTCTTCCTTTTCTAATAAAATATTTACTTATAAAAAGAAGAAGATGTAGTTAGAGTGAAATTGATACTAAACATTCTTAAGACAACTTGGACATAAGGTTCTTGATGTTGATAACAATGAAAGGAAAGTTAGTAAGCTTTCCACTCAACGTTTTAGAATCTAATTATTAAGTTTGTTTTGCACTCTCCCACCCCCCCCCCCCCCCCCCCCCCTCTGCCCCAAAGCTGAGATAGGGTTCAATTGTAATAAGGTTGACAAAATATTCTTCTTTTTTTCCTTTTCCTCTTCATACATATATTCTTTGGTATAATTAATAAATAACGGGTCATAAATTGCTTGCTGCACATTTCATTTACTTATATTATTTTATTTTGTTTTCGTTAAGAATAAATCATGGGTTTCTACAGTGTATATTCTTCATGGGGTTACTATCTGTATTTTTCGGTGGTCTTTATTTCAATTAACCTCACTAAGAAAGGGAAAATTTAGTTTATAATGGTTCTACTGATTCCAAGCATTAGATAGCAAATAATGTGTTATCCTGAGGCTGATGGCAGCATCGATACGGATTATATTAGCATTAATGATGATTCCAAGCTCTAGATCCTTGCATACTGTATTGATTGTTATGCTTTTGGAGAGTTAGCAATGCTCAAAAGAATGGCGAGTTGTAAAATTTTCCAGATAAAGTATGCAAATATGTTGGAACATAATATGTTTCCCTTGAATGTAAATTCACTGAAAAAATGCATGGACTGGGTACTAAAGAATACCTTGACTTCTGAGGTCGGGTTCCCAAGTTGTTGATGTTCCTCTTTTGATTTGTTGTACCTTTCAATTACTGACTTCATGCTGGTAAAAGCAGATTCAAATTGTATCAGAGATGGCACTCGTTGCTCACATTTTTACAGAACGACTATGGCACATTTTCATGAATCACACACACACACAATCTAGTAACTTTATTGTGCTCAACAGATGAAATTTAACTGTATTTGCGCTTAAGTGTGGTTAAAATTAGGTCAGGTAACATCTTATAAGGAAATTCAGCTGCAAGCGCAGACATAATTGAGGCAGAAACCTGAGATGAGTTATTTATTTATTTTATTTATTTTTTGTATATGTTTCCATCATTTTTTGTTATGTTCTGACATAGAATTGAATCTTGATCTACCTGAAGTCAGTTTTTTTTTTTTGTTTGGCCTAAGTTTTAGATGTGATTTGTTTTGCTGAAATAATATATAATCTGAGAACTGCACTGGTTTAATTTTTATATGTTTCACTACATTTTTACTTTTTTGCCCTCTCCCTTTCATATCTTAAATTAGCTGCCTCTTGATTCTATGATTGCCCTATGAGTTGAAGAAAATAAGTCAAAGTAACTGATTTAAAGTGATGCTTAAAAAGCATGTTTGTATTGCCCCGTGTATTGCATATAGATCCTAATTATGCAATTAGTAATGACAATTTCAATTCCATGATCAATAAAACATATAATCAGATTATTTTTTTTTCAATCTATGTAAAATTTTTCACTCTGTTGCTGTTTCAGCACAATTGAAAGTTCTAACATTTTGTATATGTTGCACATGACTTGGGTGGGAGGATTATTCATACAATCATGCACCAATTTGGGTAAACCTAGATGTCTAAATCACCTTTTTGTTCTTTACAGAATTATGGCAAACAAACAGAGAAGGGTGTGGGGGGGGGGGGGGGGGGGGGTAGCTTGGGGTGGGTGGATAGATACACCAAAGTTTAGACTGCATGCATGAAAAGTAAGGTCAATGTAATCAAGAAAATCTTCAGCAATGGTAAAAAAGGAAATGTCTTTAAGCTAGATGGTTTTCAGTTAGAAATTTTCTGATACGTGGTTCTTCTAATTTTAAATTAGACACTATCGAAAAGAATTCAAAATTATCAATAATGAAGGATTAGAAAATGCATATTTAGTAGAATTTAGTCTGTCTTGAAAATGCATCTTATGGACAAGTCAAGATCTGTCCTATATGATAATATGTAGTTATGATTTTCACTCCATTCCTAACAGAACTATTTCCCTTCAAGAGGTTGATCCATCCACACTTGGTACATATGAGACAGCCAACTTACGGAAAAATTCTTGGTGGAGATCCATTTTGCGATGCAAGGATTGATTAAGGGCTGTCTTTGCCAAGTATAGTCTACAGAGCCATTTTGCCTGGAGTTATTTTGTAGCTTTACTATATGAAACTTAGTCTTTATCTGTTGCATAAGTTCCATTTATATGAGTGCATGGGTGCTCAGGAACATATATGAGAAAATGGGAGAAAATATCTGCTGCTCACAGATCATTGACTTTTCTACTAGTTGTTGATGCTAATTTTATATTTGTGTGCATGACCAGGATCAGTTAGGCTTCAGTTATGTTTGTCACTGACCATGGCAGATATGTTAGCAGGACTAGATTCGTGCAGCTGATCCAAAAATATCTGGGACGAGGGTAGGATTATTATAGTCGCAATGAAGTGGTCCAAGTGGAAGGAACATTTTCTACCAACGAGCGAGAGCTTTCGATATCTTGGATCAAATTTTTTATATAGATGGAGAGATTGAAGAGGATGTGAATCATTGGATAAAAGTAGGGTGGATGAAGTAAAGAAACACTTCGGGAGTATTGTGTGATCGTAAAATACCTATTAAGTTTATGGAAAAATTATAGGAGTTCTATAAGACTAGTTATGTTCAATGGTACTAAAATGAGAATGTTTAGATAAGTAGAAATTCACGAAAAGAGGGGATTTGAAATTAGGAAATTCTCTCAAAGGTAGGTGTGGCCCTAATTCATGAAAAGATAAAGGAGAGTCGTGTGAGATAGTTTGATTATGTTCATAAGAGTGATTAATACACTAGAAAGAGTAAGTTGATTCAAGTTAAGGGAACAAAATAAGTAGAGCTAGTTGAAAAATAACATTCTATAGTAAGAAATGATATGTCAATTGAGAATATGACTTTTGATAGAATAGAATAACGAAAAAGAATACATGTGATCTACCTTGACTAGTCTGTTAAGAATCCATAGTTGACCCTAGAAAGTTTGAGACTAAGGCATGGTGTAATTGTTGTTATTGCTTCAAATTGTCATGTAGTGATAGTGATGACTGCAACAAAGAGGACATTTTATGGCCAAGCATACATTTATGCTGGCATTCAATTAGGGAGCTTGGTAATATTCTTACACATTGTTCCTTAGCTATTAATGTAGAAACATCTTGGCAATATCTATATTGGTTCCACTGGAGATTGTAGGATTAAAGTGGATTGTTATAATGAATTTGCTTCATAAATAGCAATGAAATATCAGTATAAGGTGGTAGGCTCAGCTTCTTGTTTGAAGCTTTTAGATGGTACCCTGAGCTTCGGACAACACCACCTCTCTTTTCCTTTTGTGTTTCGAAGTTTTGTGGATTTGGGGATGTAGTAAGGCTATGATGATTGTGTGGAGTTGCTATGGTGTTTGTAAATGGATGGTTGCATTGATTATTTTGCTGGTCATCTCATAATCTTGAATTTATTTATTTATTTATTTTTTATGAGAAGTTAAACAACTTTATTGATAGAAGGCAAAATGTACAAAATATACAAAGGGGAAACAAAAAGGATTGGATTAGAGAAAGGTGTTCGGCGATCACTATTCTCGTACTTTTGAGATGCTAACCAGAAACAAAGGAACTTCCAAGTGTGATCATCGGCCTTGTCCACATGAACCTTACTTTTATATGGTGTGGGGCACATTTGAGCGATAATGGGGATTGTCACATGAACCCACAACTCTTTGGACTCGTAATTGTGATGGGTCAGAGGGGCTTCCTACCATCAGGCCACCTCCCCAGATGATGAAAGAAGAAAAGTTTACCAGTAAAGGTGATGGTGTGGACATATCTAACCTCGTCACAAGAGAAAACCCATCAACATGCTAGCAAAACCAAAACCAAAACCACAACTACAAAATTTATTGAGACTAGATCTACATTAAACAAATGTACATTGTACAAACATAAGATCTATAGTAACATTAGATCTACAACACTACTAGATCTACAACAAAATGCATTAAAATAAAAATACAACCGCGACCAACGGATCCACTAGGGCAGACCAGATTGACGAGATAGCGATGCATGAGGCACAAAAGTGGAAACAAAACCCACCGGCCGGGCAGAGACGAGCGCACCGTCGAACAATACTCACGAGGGAGCCAGATCAAGCTCGAATGATTGAGCGGCAGACAAGACCCACAAAGGGTTGATCCCCGTCGGGGCGAGACCCACAGGGCTAGATCTAGCTTGAGCGAGCGAAAAGAGAAACCACCGCGAAGAAGTTCTCACGTGGTGGCAGGATTGCTTGAGAAGAACCTTGGACGCACGACAATAGCGATTACTCGTGCGTTGGAGATCTTCAACAAGTAGTGACGGTTACCAAAAATATTGAGAGCTATTTTATTGAATTAGTCCTTATCATACAATGAACTTTACCAATTCTCCTACACACACCAATTTGAATCTCAAACCCCTCTCATGCGGGATGCAGTTTTCATCTTCTTTATTATCATTCCCATCTTTAAGACCACCTTCTTGTATGTCTCGGGGTGTGCAAACACCTTCCAGAATCTCCTTACGGGCTCCCACTAGTTCCCATCGTTGAAGAGCTTGTATATTGAATTAGTCCTTATCATACAATGAACTTTACCAATTCTCCTACACACACCAATTTGAATCTCAAACCCCTCTCATGCGGGATGCAGTTTTCATCTTCTTTATTATCATTCCCATCTTTAAGACCACCTTCTTGTATGTCTTGGGGTGTGCAAACACCTTCCAGAATCTCCTTACGGGCTCCCACTAGTTCCCATCGTTGAAGAGCTTGTATAACTTGCGACAAATCTTCAATCATTAGTCTTATATCAGTCATCTCTATTTGTTGGCCTTGATTTCCTTTACCCTTATGATCTCCACCATGACCAACTCTAGCTTAAAGTTGTAACCTTGGCTCCTATCTCAATTTTATGACATAGATTTAAGACTTGATGGGGTTTAAGACGAAATTCCAATGACAAACAAGATTAAAGTAAAGAAATAGATAATAATATCAATTTTTAAGCACTTTGGTATGCAGCGATCAAATCCAATGAGTTTTCTATTCATTGACCATTTCAGTTTTAGGGAGTAGGAGAACAAGCACATGTTTTGTGTCACGTGTAGTTGGTTATATCATGTATGCTATAGTTTTTACTTGTCCAAAAATTTCATATGTTGTTAATAATGTTAGCAAACATATGCCTAATTTTGGTGTGACAATCTCATATAGCCTTCTAGGAATAGTAACATGTTGTTAGATTCGTATATTCTAAATATATTGGTGATTATTTGGATAAGAAGAGATTTTTTATAGACTCTGTACACACAATCTTTTTAGATAAGTAATAAGAAATTTATTTAAAAAAACAAGCAAGAATTATGTACACTAGGGATATACAAGATGTACATCCCCTAAAACACCTAAAAAGAACGAAAATCAAGAAATTCTAAAAAATTTGAACAAGAGAAGCACCATGAAGCTAACCGCCATTCAAAAAATGTTTTAAGGAAGAGTAGTTTTTCAAGTTAGACACATTTCACTCATACCCCTCAAAACTTCGATTGTTTCTTTCCCTTCAAATACACCTCATCAAACAGTGAGGAATGCACTCTAGATCACACTATGTTCTAGTTGCCCAAAGTGTCCTCGCTAGCAAGCTGAAAGATCTATCACCTTTCGAGGAATCACCCAATGGATGCCAAAGAGGGCAAGAACCATATCCCAAACCTACTTAGAAAAAAGAATAGTGTAATAACAAATGGTCGATTGTTTCCCCATTTTCATCGCATAAACAACATCGACAGAGTAAAATAATATTCTATTTTGGCTTCTAAATGCTTCTCCACGGGAAGGGAGAATCTCCAACTCCTATAAAATTCTGTATTATGAACTAATCTTAAAGCTTTTTTGCGGAGAAGGCTGCTAATAAATAGTATCCTCTCCATGACCTTTCACCTTAGTAGAATAAATTAAGTCTAGGAAAGAAGAGATTATCTCCAATTCCCATTCCAAAGCAGTACGTAGAAAATCCAACCTCCAATGAATTGAATCATTACAGATCTGCAAATAATCTGCAACTAAGGCATCCTTATCCCATGCAATACAAAAAAGCTCCGAAAAAGCCTCTTGTAGGACATCATCCCCACACCATAAGTCTTGCCAAAATTTGAGTCGAATGTCATTACCCGACATCAAACTTGATGTGACAGGATAGTTGACCTATCCCCACCTAATATACCCCCCCCCCCCCCCCCCCCCCACCCCCCCACCTTTGGAACCATACTTCAAATCAATCTCTTGCCCCATAAAGCCTCTATTTCCTCCCCAAAATGTCATACTTCCCCAATAACATTAGACGGTTTCAGGACCCTGATAGCCAATCCTTTGCTTTGAACCAGATATGGGCTCTCTGACAGTAGCAATACACCAACACCCCCCCCCCCCCCACCTCGAAACCATACTTCTAATCAATCTCTCGCCTTCATAAAGCCTCTCTTTTCTCCCCCAAAACACCATAACAACTTCCCCAATAAGGCTAACAGCTAACCCCCCCGCTTTGAACCAGATAATAGATTTTACCTCATTTCACTAAATGAAATTTAAATTCATTGCCCATGCCATAGGAAATAGGGACAAGAAATATGTTAGTAAATTCAAGAGATAATCAATGTGAGACTACCTCCCTTTGATAAATACAATCGCTTATTCACTTCTAACCCGTGAGTCTACTCTCCAATTTTTCCTAGATCTCGTTCTAAACTAACTGTACCATCCATTAAAAAGCAATAATACAATTGACAATTTCATTGTCTTCACATTTTATAACGAACTAGTTGCGAACCCGTGAGATGAACGGGAATTATATATATAAGCTTTTTAATTTTGCGTGAACATCATAATATTAATAATAATAAAAAAAAAGAATCTTAATTTTGATGAATAATTTTGAAAATTTGTTATAATCTGTTATAATTCTAAAGAACAAAAAATAAGCACTTGAATTTAAATGAAAATAAACAATAGAAAACCCAATTTGATTTTAAATCCAAACACACAATCCCATACCACAAAACCCCATAAATTCAATAAAAAAAAATACAAAATTAAACATGGGCTTCTTTTTTTAAATATGAATTTTATTTCAATTTCTTGAAGATAATACTAATTTATAGAGAAAATAATGCTAATTTATAGAGAGGATAATAGTAATTTTGTAATATGTGGTTGCCTCATCATATGATCAACATCAAGTTTAGTTATTGGAATGTCAAGCACTGACAAATTCCAGCCACCCCTGGCGCAGTCCTAAAGACGATGAATCAAATAGGGAATAGGGTTAGATAGGCATCCAAGGAATCCAGAATTTGCACCACATTCTCTTCCTCCAATCGTTGTTCATTCTTGTTCTACGGAGCTTAGTGTTTGGTTTATTTATAAACCAAAAAATTAATTGGTGGATTTATAACTGAAGTGAGGGGGAGAATAAGCCAAAAATGCAAGAAGAGAGTTATTTCTTTCTTTGCTAAAAAGAGGAGAGAGTCAAAATAGTAATGAAGGTAGAATTAAATGGAAAATTTGGAAAAAAAAAAATGGAGCTTTCAATGCTAGCTCAAATATAGAAAGAGTTAAATAGATAAATGAATTTGACAGAGAGAAGAAACCGAAAAGATGGAAGAGAAAGAGTTAGAGTATTAATGATGAGAGAGAGAGAGAGAGAGAGAGAGAGAGAGAGAGAGAGAGAGAGAGTTAGAGTATTAATGATGACAAAATTAAATGAATTAAATGGGGAAGAGAATTTTTAGATTATAGAATTTTTAGTAGGGAGATGATTAGCCGAAGGAGAGAGAAAATAGAGGAAGGGGAAAAAAAAAAAAGCTTGATGAAGAGAGAGCATGAGGTGGAAATAAATCTAAAAAAAATTGAACGCTAGAGTTAATTAAATAGATTTAAATGGAGTGAGTGAAAATATGGTTGAATTGAAGAGAGATAGTGTTTGATGAGGAAAATTATTTCGTAGTCCCAAACTACAAATAAATGTGTAGTCCTCCCTCTTATAGAGTGGTGTGCCCTACCATGAATTTAATTAGTGGGACCCACCATTCATGTGAGAGGGGGACTATGCATTTATTTGTAGTCCTACTGAATAATCATTCGTTGAATGAGGAGTCATGCATTAGAGAGAAAGGAAAAAATAATCAATTTGATTGTTGAATTAATTGTGGTTGGATATGAAATAGAGTTTCGGGAATATCCCCATTCATAGGTCTAAGATCCACATCTATGAATTGAAAGGTTCGAATGATCAACTTTGCAATCAGTTGTTTAGAATCAATAGGTTTTCAAATTGTTCATTTGAAAGATAAGGATAAAAATAAATGAGTGAAATAAAATAAAGAAAAAATTTGGGAGGTATGAGTCTGACATGGATTACTATGGGAAGAAGAAATCTGACGTGACATGTTTGAGATAATGTACTTGTTATTTCAAGTAACATTTGCATGTTACTAATATTGAAATAACACAAGATCCTCACGAGAGAGATGCCTAATACTTTATCATGAGACACTACTTTCACACTACAAAGGACGACTTCCTTCAAACCTCCGGTTTATGAGGTATGATTTTCTTCATATCTATGGTTTAACATTTATGACTTGATTCAACTTAACCTAATTGAGGCAAAATTAATAGTCGTGTATCCTATTTGGTCAAGGACTTTGAATCTTTCTCCCTTTGTACTTTTGAAGTATTATATACGTATGTACTTAGCTCTTTGATTTTGCCCCTAAGTCGTTGAGATTAAATTCAATACAGAGCTGGTGTAGAAGTGTACTTTTACACCCTCCAATAACATCATGCCATATCAGCATTTTGCAAATAAAAGATTAGGGATTGCGACACACAATCCCACCTTATTTCAAACACAGAAAAAAGAAAAAAAATTAAAACCCAAACCATGCTTTTTAACATACACCCCGCCGAGCAGAGAATCCTCCGGCGACGCTGCTGGAGTCTAAAAAATCCGCTGGAGCCGCCATGAGAGGGGTGATGACATGCTTATAGGTGTTGCTTAATCGGTAGAACCTTTGACAAGAATTGCATCTGACTTAAGTCTCTGCGTGGATCTTGATCAAGAAGAGTTTGCACCCACCAATGATAACATGGCTTCTAAAGAGCTTCTTTCCACTCCCCTTAAAGAGAACCAATAAATTCTACCACAATCCCACTCAAGTGCTTCTTATAAGTTTGCCATATCTAATTGCCTTACCTTCTTTTTCTTTTTTCCCTTCTGAAGTGGTCCGAAAATGGTGTCTATAATCTTCTATGTTTGGTGGATTTTGTTAGAGAAAAGTTAGGCATGGGAAATATATATTGAAGTTGTCCTATCACGGCAGATCTGGCGGCCTTTTAGATTCCGACGACATCTCATTTCCGACACATTCTTGGCTTGGCGACGTGTATGTGAAAAAACTTGGTTTGGATTTTTAATTTTGCTATGTTTGAATGAAGGTGGGATTGTGTTTGGTAATCCTTAATCTTTAATTTGCAAAATGTTGACATGACATAATGTTATTGGAGAGTGTAAAAGTGACTTTTACACTAGCTCCTTATTGAATTTACTCTCTAAGTCGTAATCATCATATGGTTTGAAGCATAGACTTTTACACTAGCTCCTTATTGAATTTACTCTCTAGGTCATAATCATCATATGGTTTGAAGCATTCTCTGAGGCAATGGTATAAAAGCGTCAACACTTTCATAAATTGGCATGGTTTAGAAGTGACTATGATAGTTGTGTGTATCATATAAAACTTTTAGATGGTTCTTTTGTTTACTTGTTATTATAAGTTGATAATATGCTCATTGCAGCTAAGAACCTGGATGAAATAATAAGGTAAATAACTAAACCCAGTGGTGAGTTTAAGATGAAATATTTGAGCAGCTAATGCCTACATTGCATTTGTGGGTATATGAGTAAGTAAAAGATTTTGAGAACAGAGATTCACAGAAAATGAAAGTGGGCAAATTGTTTTTGTCACAGATTAATAACATTGAGAAAGTACGTTAATGTGAAGATATGCAACGATCTAAGCCATTACGTACTCTATTGACGGCATATTTCAAGCTTTCAGCCACTCTGTCATCGTTGCTAAGGAGAAAGAGCACATGTCTCGCATTCCTTATGCTAATGCAATTGGTAAAATGATGTATGTTATGGTTTGCAATCGTTTAGATACTTCACATGTTGTTAGTGTGGTTAACAAATATATTGCTAATCCTGAAAAAAAATGAAAATATTTTATTTATGTAACTGGACCTTAGCATTGGGTGGTAGCGGTAGAGGGATGGATAGAGTTGTGGCATTCACAAGACATGAACAATACATGTAGGTTGTAAGGCGATTGTATTAGCGATTGGAACTACTAAATTCATCCAGATTTGTGACTTTTTTGTATTTGTTCTTAAATTACTTTATAAAGAACAACTATTTCTTCAGTGAAACCAAGTGCAACCTAAACTTTTAAGTGTTAACAGATAAGTATTGGGTTTCTTTTGTTTTCGGAAAGAAGTGGGAGAAGTGATCGACAGAACTCTCAACGTCACAAATATGTCATGTTTTCTGCAAACTCACGCATAACCTAGGATTTAAATTAATTTAGGACCCCAACCCAAATGAGAGACAGTACTACATATCAAAACCAGAGGCAACTGTAGGTACTATTACTTTTCCCTTAAGAAGTTAATTGCTTTATATTGTTCCAATTATTGGCTCAAGCTTTTATGAGCTTAGGACAAGAGCTGATCTTGCACTTTTTTTAATAATGTCAGTTCAAGATGAAGCCACTTAATTTGATTCCATCTCTTGTTATTTTAAACACAAGAAGGCATCAAGCGGAATTATATATCAATTCTTTCATTATCAAGATAAGGACTGATTTTTTTTTTTTTTTTTGAAAAACTGAAAAGGACTGATTTGAAAGTTGAAACACACCATCCTTCCAATTTCATTTTCGATTTTGTACATTCAGCGCTTTACAAACTGGTCTTTTAAAACGTTTTTAGAAAAATTAAGGAGTATAATTTGGGTTAATTAAAAATAAAACATTTTTTTTTTTTTTTTTTTTTTTTTTTTACAGTATCATAACAAGGCATATGATAATGCAGACTAGAGGGGGGGTGTTTTACAATCATTTTAGAAACTGATGAACCTTCTTAAACACATTTACCCAAAAATTCCTCGGCATCCAAAGTATTTAACATAATCTAATGCAGACCAAAACAGAACTATAAATAATGATACACACTTGTCCTATTATCCTAGATACTAGATATATTATTTGGCGATGGGCCCGTCAGTTGATTCAATTTACATCTCTTACGTGGTAAGCATGTTTAACGGCTTTTAGATCTTTAATTTGAGCATACGTATCACGAAAAAGGAGTGCCGGGGTTTCAATTGAAGTGGAAGAATTTAGAATGCAATTTAATATTATTTTAGGTTCCAGTTCAAGACTCTTTATGGCTATAAAAGATTCATTTACAACTTTGATAAAGTGTTACAAAGTTTTAATTAAAATAAAAAACTTTTTAAATATTTTACATTCTCGCCTTAAACAAATCACTAAAAGTAAAAATTCACATGAGTTAGAACTTGATATATATGTTATGACTAAAACCTATCTAAACACACACACACACAAATCTTACCAAAGAGAATTTTGCCATATGATTCAGTATATTACATTAAAATTATTAAGATAATTAAAGTGAATCTTTATTACTAAAGATCAAATAAGTTTAAAATTTTATTATTAAAACTCCATAACCAAAAGTTTTAAGAAATTTAAAAGGAGTTTCATTATTTATTTTAATTATTTTATAATCTATTATAATATTTGGTTTTTGATAAAAAAATAATAATAATAATCTTATACGATGTGCATTCTTCATGTAATTTAAAGTAATTTTTGTTCTTTTAGTTTTTATCTATTTTATTATTAACTTTGAATTATATTATTGATGTGTTTTATTTTGATTTACAAATGAGTCTTAACTAAGTCATGCATTGCCGGGATAATACTAGTTAGTAAATGTTTTAAGGTTGATTTACAAGACACGTGTATCTTCTTTTATTTTTTTTAACGTGAGTGTCCATAGTTCTTTGAACACTTAACTATTCCCCCCAAATGTGTATAATCTCCTAATCCCACACACACCAGGTAGTTACAGGATAAATCTCTTAGGATGGTTTCAAGATGTTGGCTAAAAGATTTAAACCTAGAATCTCATAAATCTCATGAGACCGAATCAATATACCAACCCCTTGAGGTCAAAGGGACATGCACTTGACTAGTAGTTTTGTCAACTTTTATTAGCATGACTGAGGCGACCCTAATCATGCTTTCAAATTTCCATAATCTCATCTTTTGATTTGATTCGTTAATTTTTTTCTTTTCAACTTTTCCAATCTCACCCTAGAAGATTCGATGATGAGCGTCAATATCAACAGTGACAATGACACAAATCAAGACGAGGAGGGACGAAGACGACGCAAATCAAGATAAGGAGCGGCACCATCAGGGGTGGCGATGACGTCATCAATGATGAGGAGAGAAGACATCAATGGCAAAGATCGATAAGAACCGTTTGGCTTGTGAGCACTTTTGGGGATCAGTAGGTCCAACTTCCATGCCTCAAATTGCTTCTTCTTTTTTTTTGTGGGGGGCGCGGGGGGGGGGGGGGGGGGGGGGGGAGCGGGTGTGGGTTTAAAAACCGGATTGGTGGCCAATTGGCAGTTAACCCGGACCGACCAATTAGTCTAGACCAAATTTAAAAACATTATTCTAATCACTAATTGGTTATCTCTAACAAGAAGATTCTACTATTTTAGTTTTGATTTATGGAATTATAAAAAATAATCCTAATAAAAATTCAACTCACTAATAACAAAACATACCTAAGGATACTCTCCTTATAAGAGTAAGGTGGGGTGAAGTTGTGGTCAATACCCACTAGATGTGTGTAAATTATCAATAAAGAAAACCATAGGACATTTTTTTTTTTATAATTCAATAAGCCTTCTTGGCAGTAAATTAATTTAGTACGTTATATATGCACTTTATCACACACAGGAAAAATCTTAAAATCCTAAATTTTAGCAAGCATTCCCCGTCACAACTCCAACTGCTCATCTACCGGCTGTTTTTCTCGTAATTTAACTCAACACGTAATAAAAGGAAAAAGGAAAAGCATCTTGCACATGCATGCAAGGGGAGTATCCTTCACGTTCGTAGGCAAGACTAACAACCATAGGACAACGTTTCACTTATAAAAACCTTAATTAATTACCGGCAATTTTAGTTAACAAGCCTGTAATCCAGAAGAATGAAATTACTTATTATTAACAGTGGTGATAAGTGCCTGGATACATGAGACAAGTGACTTTTGGGGCATATTGCTTCCATCTGAACTCCAAACCTCAAATTTACTGGTACAATATTCATCGTTACATCAACCTTATCAGTCAACACTAGTGATCACCCTTCAGCAAATCTATGTTAGTATCTTCAACCATTACCAACTATGAATCGATCAAAATACCGCCATACACCATTCCTTTACCATCACTTGTCAAATGTCTAATATACTTTGTAACTCCATCGATTATCATCTTCCTTGCCAAGTGATCTCCACTTAAATTCTTACCAACTCTCTTACGAATCAAGTTGTACCGTTCATCATCATTGTTCAAAATATGTTTTTATGCACTGTTCTCTCCGGCAGATTATGTCACAATATAAATTCACTAAGGTGAACTGGCATAAAATGTTAACCCAGCTCCTAGTAAATTAAAATAACTTTTTACATAGTTGGTCATATCTAAGGCTTTGAAAAAATGGCATTATTGTGGTCACAGGCCGGCCCTGGGGTAAGCCCAGCAAGCCCTTGGGCTAGGGCAACCCCCCACCCCAGGGCAACCAATGGGAAAAAAAAAAAATTATACGTATACATTAGAAAAAAAAAATTATATTCATAAAAGAAAATTTTTATTGAGAGGGCAAAAAAAAAAAAAAAATATATATATATATATATAAAAAGGGCAAAAAAATAATAATAATAATAATAATCATAAACCAATACACCCAATAGAACAACAGATCAAGATTTTATTTTGGATTAAGACCAACATATCAAAATTTTAGTTTGGATTAAGAGCAAGAAACTAACAGATCTAACTATAAACTAAACCAAAAAACAAAATACAAATAAAACAACACAAAACACAACTACACAACTACGGGTTACCAAACGTGTGAAAAAAAATCCCTAATCCTTCACAATCCAAAAAATCCCAAATCATCCCAAACCACCTTGAAAGGCTGAAACCATCAGCAGCACCGCAGTGAGCCAACGACGCATGGCGCACGGCACCCTGACAGGCAAACCCATGGCGGCACTGCGGCAGCATCGACACGACGACGCCTCAATCCTCACGCGGTCACGCCTCCTCCGCTCCTCGCCTCCTTGCTTGCTCAGTTGTTCCAGCTCCGGTATTTTTCTCTCTCTTAGATGCTATTTTGTCTTTCAAGACTTCAAGTGTTTAAAAGTGTATGAACTGTTCTAGATTTTTTCTTTTATGCAAATTTGTGGTTGTGAACTTGTGGTGTGTGTGCTATGTCTGTGCTGCTACCTACTTTACTACTGAGAAATGACAAAATTTTTTGTCTTTCTTTCTTTTTAATTGAATTTACATTACTTTTTACTCTCTTTTCGGCCGAAATATTGTGATTTGTGTGAGTGCTGTACTGACTGTGTGTGTGAGTATTTATTTGAGATTTTGAATATTGTGTTGTTGAGTATTTATTTAATTCTTTAAATTTTGTGTTGCTATGTGTGAATGTTGTGTGGTTGATTATTTATTTGAGATTTTAAATGTTGGCATGTGTGGTGTGACTATGATTGTATTGATCAAATAATGTAGTGTTATTTTTATTCTTTGAATGGAAGTGTTGTGTTAGTGTGCTTTAAATTTATTTGTCTGCGTTGTGTTTTTATTTTTATTTTTTATGGGAGTGTAATAGTGTTAGTAACACTAAAACATTTTTTTAGTTAAAAGACTATTAAACCTAAAATAATATTAATAAGTATTAGTTTAGATTTTTAGGATTGTAATATAATTTTTTATTATTTGAACGAGATTGTAATATCTTAGGTACTATGACAAAGAATTTGGATAAGCTAAATTATGATAACTTAATTGAAGAATTTGCTTCAAAAAATGTAAGGAGAAGTAATTTTCTTGGAATCGGATGGTGCTAATTATAAAGCACCATAACCGGTTAAACGTACAATGTAACCTTGATTTTTCATTAAAAAAAATAAATAAAAATTGGACTTTATGTTATTTTTTTTTAATATTAAATAATAAGTAGGGCAACCAAAATTAGGATAGGGCTAGGGCAACAGAACTCTTGGGGCCGCCCGGTGTGAAAAATCTTAATCTAATGATAATGGAATATAAAAGTGATTGAGAAAGAGAATGGAGGCTAGGGTTTTTTACGTGGTTCGGCTATGTGAACTTACGTCCATTGGATGCAGCCAATGAATACATCTTTATTATATTTTCTCTTTGATATTTTTGGATGATTACAATTTGTTATAAGGTGTTCTATTTATACATAAGACTATTAACACAACTCTCATATCTAGCCTATGTGAGATTCCTTAATATTTCCTCTTAAATTTAAGGTATAATTTTAATGAAACCTTTGAGTTTGTTTACAAAAGAATAGCTCAAATATTTTGGCTCAACTTGGCTTGGCTCGTATCACGACTTGATAGCTCTGATCTTGGCTCAGAGGTTCGGTGGCATGGATTTTGGCTTGGGAACTTCGATCTCGGCTTGGCTTAGTCAGATCATGGGATTCCTTAAATTTAGTCTTATTTATACATAAGACTATTAACACAACTCTCATATCTAACCTATGTGGGATTCCTTAACATTTCCTCTTAAATTTAAGGTGTAATTTTAATGAAACTTTTGAGTTTGTTTACAAAAGAATAGCTCAAATATCTTGGCTCAACTTGGCTTGGCTCGTATCACGGCTTGATAGCTCTGATCTTGGCTCAGAGGCTCGGTGGCATGGATTTTGGCTTGGGAACTTCGATCTCGGCTTAGCTTAGTCAGATCATGGCTTGATGGCTCGAATCGCAGCTCAGTGGCTTATAGGCTCGGATCTAGAAATGGTCTTAGCTCGGGATCTCAGCTCAGTGGCTCAATGGCTTGGCTTGATCTTGGCTCATTAAGATAAAATCAAAAAGTAAATCCCATAATTTTTTTTTATTGAATTTTCGAATTTTGAAATTCAAAATTCGAAATTTGAATTTTTTTTTTAATTTTTTTGAATATTGCAAACAAAAATAAATAAAAAAAAATGCAAGCAAAACATAAAATAAATTTTTTTTTTTTTTTTTTCTCACTGGTTCTGCTGTTTTTTTTTTTTCAAATTTTGAAATTTGATTTTTTTTTTTTTTTTTCTCAAAAGCATAGGATTGGATCGGTATATGGGTTGGGCAAACCACGGGTCGAAACCGCGAGTTAAAGGATGATGTGGCGCCTTTTGATTGGTGACATGTTTCAGGAAGAACAAGGAGGCGCTTGTGGCGCGTGAGAGAAGAGCATCGGACAGCTGGAATTTTGACAGGCGCGTGCGTACTTGGATTGTCCCGATTTTGCGGTGGTGAGTAAACTGGCCTCCGATCTATCAAATGGAAGTGGTCATCACTTGAATCGGTGTCTAGAAGAGGTAGAACCGAGACTTGGTGATGCAGCGGCGCGTGAAAAGATCTCAGAGTTTTTCGAAGCCATAGGCTGCGCGTGGGAGCGCGTGCAGGCTTGGATTCTGATCTGGTAACTGGGGTTTTGCCGATCTTGAAGTGAGAGATCAATATTTGTGATCAGTTTTCGGAAAAAGAAAGATTTGTGGTGAGGAGCTTTTTGGATGAGATTTTTTTTTTTTTTTGAAATGCGGAAGCGGAAGGATCGAGTTGCTCGTTAGAGTTTTAGGACTCTGATACCATGTGGAAAATCTTAATCTAATGACAATGGAATATAAAAGTGATTGAGAAAGATAATGAAGGTTAGGGTTTTTCACGTGGTTCAGCTATGTGAGCCTATGTCCACAGGATGTAGCCAATGGACTACATTTTTATTATATTATCTTTTTGATATTTTTGGATGATTACAATGTGTTATGAGGTGTCCTATTTACACATAGGACTACTAATACAACTCTTCTATCTAACCTATATGAGATTCCTTAACAATTCGTAGTCACTATAGATGGTTCAGAAAACATTATTGGGCCACTTGGATAATATCCAATATGTTCTAGAAAGTTTTTGAATATCTAGTAACTATTAAGTACGTACAAGGGTTACATGATAGAGATAATATTCCGATTGATAAGTTGCTTGCTATTGACAAAGCAAAAGCTAGCATTGATGTTCTTTTGATATATCTTCTAACAAAAGAAAACCACATTCATTTAGAGCTTGAATTTGAGCTTATACTTGAAAGTAAAGAGCATCAATGCATCACTCTATTTAGTATAACTCAAAGAACTGAGCCATAATCCTTCTATTCTAGCTGATAACTTATTAAAGAGAGAGTCTAATCTCATATTGACAAAATATTATTGGGTTGTATCCTATTAGACTTTAAAATAACTAGAGATGCCAGTACTAGATAGAACACTTCCAATGAACTTCCTTGTTCATGAAACTCCAAAGACGTACTGTAGCACTCACAGCTTAGAACGCTAATTCCAATTATGAATTAATTCCTTGTTCATAAAACTCCAAACAGTAAATCACCACCTACTGTAGCACTTACAGCCTATATTACCAGAACTCTTCCAATGAAGGTTTTTGTTCCTTGTTGCTCTAACCAACATTTCTCATGATCAAACTCGTAGAGCATACCATACATTTTTCCCATCTATTTGACACTGATCAATCAGTCATTCAATTGAAGCTTGTGTGGCTTTTCCTTGTGAACATTAACATTTTATTTCCTCCGCATTACTACGTACACACCAAAACGTTCTCTAATTAGCTAATAAAGCTATTGACGTGTAGAAGAATTCGTAGAAATTCGATAAACCCCAGGCCACCCCGTATATCTTAATGAACACAACACTAAACGACCGTGTTACATTAATATATATCAAGCATTTTAGTACGTGTGAACAAATAAATAAATTAACAAAAGTATATATTACGCCAAAAATAATTTCAAGCATTTTAATGCATGCATGATCATGTGCTAGTTTATCCATCATAAAATCACAAATCCAACTCTAACTCAGCTCATTGCAAAGCATTTAAACTTCTATAACCTTGTAATAAATTAATCAAATTTTATATCCTTTTAATACAAAACATATTGGATTTATAATAATTACCAATTATAAACAAACACGTGTTGCATTCAAGTAAAAAAAAAATTTCTTGAAATACACAAATCTCAAGCTATGGGACTAATGCCATTATCAAGAGCAATAATAAAAGCAACAAAAACATATTATCAAGGAATTAATAATAAGATTAAAAAGAAGAAGAAGATCTTAGAGAGCTAGGACCTGGTGCTGGCGTAATCATAGAGCTTGCTAGTGCTTGAGAAGATCATGACTCCGACCTCAGCGTCGCACAGGATCGCCAGCTCCTTCGCCTTCTTCAGCAACCCGTTCCTCCGCTTCGAGAACGTCACTTGCCTGCTCGTCGAATTGTCGATCCTCCTTATCACAATCTTTCCCCTACCCATCCTTTAATTCCTAACCCTAGCTTTTTCCTTTATTTTCTATCAAACCAAACAGAAATTTATAAATATATATATGTAAGAGAGAAATTATTACTCAGTGAGCAAGAGAGGGAAGCAGGAGAGAGAGACTGAGAAAAATTTTCTTTCTCTTTCTTTTCTTTATTTTAGTTTCCGTTCTAGATCGGATGGTAGAGAAGATAAGAATGAACGAAAATCCAAAATAACAGAAACAAACAGAGAAATTTTCCGAGAAACGTTGAGAATCTGGAAAGAAATAATAAATTTTGCAAGCAAATGAACGAGAACCAAAAAAGGAAAAAAAAAAAAAAACAAAAGAAGAAGAAGGAATAATAATAAAATGACTTACTTGGTGAAGGTTTGGACTAGTGGAGACAAACCGAGGTTTCAAAATCGTTTGGCTTTGGCCGTACTGAAGAATAACATCAGCACAAAGCTATATAAGGAAAGTGTATGCGGGGAGCGAGACTTGTGGTTTTTATTGTGTATAAAACCGCTAGTGGTATTTTCTGTTTGGATTACGTGGACGAATCAGGTGCGTTGCTTTTGATAATTATATATGCGATCCTGGCCAATTAGCCGTCCTTCTTATAGATCACTGACGCGTGGGTCTTTGGATACGTAGACCGTAGTTCCTATTTTTGGGAATTTTGCTTTTCCCCAAAAATAATTGGAAAGACGATATTGCCCTTTTAGGTTTAGAGAATGACCATTGTGTCCGTGAAGTGTCTCAGTAGGAACTAGGAAGTGAGGCTAACCTGACAGGAGGCTGTCACTTTCGGGAATCACGACCAAATCAAATTCCTGATTTTTTGTCTACTTTTCATTTCTGATTTCCTGGCAACCATGGATATGTGGTCCAGATACCAATGCAACCATTTATGGTTTCGTAAGTTACATCTGTGAATAGGAAATACCAAAGATGGGTTGGTCTTTAGGTAGAAATGGCAAAAAGCCTAATCCAACTTTTGTTAGTTTATAATTTCGACTAGTTACCTCGTGGACTCGCCAATATAAACAATTTTATTGAGATGATTTTAGTTTAATGTATCGAATGTCGTGGTCATTTGGTTCTGGCTTTTAGTATTAAAAATGGTTTAGTCCATTATAAGACATAATGACTTTGACGTGGAGTCCATCCATTTGTTAACTTTACTTCAAAAATGGTGTGTAGAATTTTTGTGGGATTGGTTCTCTTATCTCGATTACATTTTTTAATTTATTTGGGACACTTTATGTTAATAGTAAGGTCATTGTCCCACTCCAAGCAATTTACTTTGCAGAAAATGATCATATTTATTTGAAATAAATTTATACTATAATTCTGATTAAATATTACGGATTTATCAATATATAAATTGTGCAATATTGAATCTTGGAGATAAAATCTTAAATGTAAAATTGATGAAATGAAGAAAGATTTAAAATAGAGAAGATCATATTCCCTAATTTGCTAAGATCGCAGGTATGAGAGGTGATATTAGAAAGCGATTTGCTGGTAATTGTTTGTGCTCTTTTGACAATATAACCATATCTTTTAAAGGTGGATCATATCTTAGATAATGCGAGAAGGAATCTTAGTAGATGGGAAGTAAATCACATAAGTAGAATACTCCTATGTTGTTAGATGTAATACTCTATGATGTATTGGTAAACAACTTAATAAAACATCATTTTTTCACAAATAAAAAAGTTAGGGTGATACAAAAAAAATATATATTATATTTTTGATTTATCAATATTGCTTTACTTATTTCAAAAGGTAAAGGTTTAGGATTTGACCGATAGTAAATGAAGATAGTTGAGTTTGAGATTATTATATAGTTTAGTGAAAAAAAAAATAAATAAATAAAGAATAACACTCGATGTTATTTCTCAAAAGAAATAATCAATCTTATCCTATGTTTCATGTTGATAAGAATGGATTAAAGTATTGATATTTAAAATAAAATGTACTTTTTTCTGTAATAAAGGAAGGAGAGATTAATAGTCAAGACTCGAGAAGGAGTAAGCAATATTAAGCAAAATGATAAAATGCATTAAGACTCAATGAAATTTTATATTATTATAATAAGACATTTTTTACTCTCTTTTTTGAACCAATTTAGTACATAAACTTTAGTACTATTACAAATAGATCACTTGTTGTCTTCTATCTAATTTTTTGTACCAAATTATTAAAAACACAACAAACAGATCGAATAGAAAGGGATATTATTACAATAACATAAAAGTTTAGGGGTGTCTAGGAAAGTATTTATAACGATTTTGTGCAAAATAAACGTTAGAATAAACAAAATGAATAGAATGAGTCTATTTGCAATAGTTCTAGAATTTACGTATTAAATGAACAACCAAAAAAAATTAAGAAAATCTTACTACAACAACCCAAAAATTTAGTTCATCTTATAATACAAATCGATGCAAGTGGATACAGGCTTCATAATCAAAATTTATCATGGCGTATTACTATGTTAAATCCCAGGAGGCCATGATATGCTATCTATTACTATCATTAACCTCGTTGGTCTGTCACATCCAACTATGATTAAAAACAACTAAATACTATGTTGACAAGGATGGACATTATAGTCATTTACAATAAGTAAAGGTTATATTTGATACTCTGACCAATGAGAAAGGCACGTGCGTCAGTCGAGGCATTTCTTCCCAGCCTACCCACTAAGCTAATCCAATGCGCCACGTGTCACTACAAACGAGGAGAATGGAAAGTGAGTGCTGGTTCCTTTTCCGTTTCCTAAGGTTTCCAAATTAGGAAATTGATGAGCGTGCCTCCCATGCAATACATTGTATGGGCTGCAATTTATTTGAAAGATAGAGATTAAAAATTAAAAATTTAACTTTTAATTTTAGCATTTGAATAAAAAATAACAATAATATCAAAAAGGTAATATAATAAAAATACATAAAAATAAAAAACAGTTAAAGAATAAAAAGTAAATATTGTAGTCATGCAATAAGTATTGCACGGGATGTGAATACGCAAAATAAATATCCACATGTAAGTACATGATCTTTTATGTTTTGGCAAGAACCATGAAACACCCGATTCTCTCTGACCCTTTGTGCCTCTTCTGACAAAACAGGTTATGTTGGCACTGTCACACAGACATAGTTGCAATATCTCAATTCTTAAACCCACAAGGACAATTAATCATTTTATATGCATGATTCCTTTCTATAATTGAGTGAAAAGTATTACCTACCCAAAGAACCTGGCTGATGGCTGGCATGACTTTCTATTCCAAAACATGATGTAAGACAGAATATGATCACTGTTATTTATTAAGTTTTAATTCTTTATGTATTTTTTTTAGAAATTTATATTTTAGGGACTTATTTTTTTTTTATTGCAAGTTGTTTTTCATATGTTGTTAATCAAAATGGATCCTAATCTAGTAGTCCTTATTCCATATTGTTGGTAATTTATTCTATGTTTGAAAAATTAATAAACACAATATATAACTTTCTTAAATTACGTTTTTATTCTTTTTAAAAAGTTAATACATTTTCTTCATTAGAGTTCAAATTAAGAAGATAGTTTTCAAAACTTGTCCTTTTTTTATTTTATTTTTGTTTTTTTAAAGACTATTAAATAATGTTCACTAAAAAAGTTAAATTTTTAAACAAGACCAACTCAATAAGAGTTCCTTAGGAATATTATTTTCTTTGGAAATATATCTTACAGAGCCGACAAATTAATTCCTTTGTTATCAATAAATTTCAATCGGTTTTTTCTTTCTTCTTTTATCTTATGGATTCCAAAATTCTTCATCATGGATCAAGGAGCGCATTCCTTCTAGATTTAATGATTTTTGTCTAGTTAGAATGAGTCCAATCATCCTACACTTTACAAGCAAAATAAACCGATTATGTTTGCAATGCAGCGCAATGCAAAATGACTGTCTTATGCTGTCATTTTTGCACTCCTAAAATGAAGGAAATAGTTTAAATCATGTTATTATTGGTAATTTACATATAGACTTGGTATGGATGATTAATTGCCTAGAACTCAAAAGTATAGCATATATACTACCATCACATCCTAATGATGTTTAATTATGTGCAATATCTTTGCTATATTCTTTATTTTCGCCTTCTAGTTTTGGTTAATATTTTCGAAGGACGTTACTTGGACATTCAGCCCAGTAATAATTCTCCTCCCAAAAAATCTCACTCCTTTATGAGGGTGTGAGTTCGATCCCCAAAATCTTCAAAATATACATGCATGTGAGTTTAAATTATAATTTCTATCATATAAAAAAAATAAAAAATAAAAATTTCGAAGGACGAGCATAAATATATATATATATATTAGATTGCTACTTTGAGTGGTGCGAACTGACAAAGTTATTGATCAAGTTTCCTGTATGGAATTGCAACTTGAGTCTTACGTAAGGACAAAATAGCAGGTGACCCATCACAATCTACTTACCAACTTGTTAAAAAGCCGATAATTCTTTATAACCATTATTATTATTATTATTATTATTATTTCTGGTCCACCATAATGATAATTGACTCTAATGATACTTTAAAGCATACTTTGGCGGATTTATAATTCAGTGAATGGCTGAATATTGGGAGGAGGGAGCCAATGGTAATTTTGAAGTCAAATATCAAATTGAAATTAAATCAATAAAAAAAATACTACTAAAGAACTCATAATTATAGTACTTACTTCTTTTAGGCATACAACCCTATAAACAATTTCAACCATTCATTGTTTTTCTTTTTTTGCTGAGTAGCTTTATCTATTCTTTTGGTATGCAAATAAATATATTCTTTTGATAGGCAAATAAGCCTGCACCGGCAGACTTGCAGATGATCTTGCACTAGATATTTACTAAACGATATAAGATATTATATATATTCCACTCATTGACCTAACATGATTACATTCAAATGAAACCTTATCGGTGATTATACAGTCACAAGTTGATGAAAGGTCCACTTATTGTTGTAATAGTATGCTCTTCGACTAATTTATATAATCAAAATAATCTTCAGCCAATTTAACTACCAATTAACTTAATTGAAACTTAATTTTTTTATAGTCTCAAACATAAAAAGAAAGTTACTCCTTTATGGATGATGATCTAGCTAGTTAAGACAGAAATGGAGGTCCCCACTCCCACAATTAGTCAATATCCCCGCGCTCCATGCCGTGAAAGGCAACCTAGGTTGCGTTGGATCACATAAACGTTAATAAAAAGGGGTAATTATATAAATAATTAGTTAATTACTATATTATTTGATCTAGGTTTAACTTTAATCTTGAAGGTTCATTGCAATAATAAAACACTATAGTTTTGAAATCAGCGTAATGTGTGTGGTGTAGGATTCTTGAGATAGGAGAAAAGCGCTTTAAGAAGGGATTAATGCTCGCTGAACCTGCAAAACAGAAATAAATCTTCGTCACGACATTGGTCACCCTTTGGGGTTGGGATGACTAATGCAAAGTCGTTTCAATCGTTAAGTTAGTCACACGTTTTCCGAATTATAAAGCTCTAATGTATAAAGTTGTGTTTTTCATTACACGTTTTCCACTACTTATAGGCTTTTGATCTTCTCTTCCTGCCTAAACACATTTCCAAAATTTGGGGATTCTGGGATTTTGGGATGAAGCGACCTTGATCATTTCATCTAAGAATCCTACATATTAATTACTGAGGTTACCTGTTGAACTGCGTTTAATGTTGAGGATCTCATAGTCCCATCGAAGCTTTGTCAGTTTGGTTTATGTTTTTAGGTCATGGTTGGTAAGTATTGTTGGACCGACTAGGTCGTGGGGAATTCCAACCCCCTTCAATTAATATGGATTTTCATTGAGTCACAACTAACTAAAAGTAACAAAAAATTATATAAAGCACCTGAAACTTTTCTAAAAGCTAGAAATTTATTGTGGTATTTTAATGCCAAAAAGAAAAGAAAAAAAATGAAGCCCACAAAATTAAGATTTTTATTAAATTGTGTTTGCTTATTAGTGTTTTTTTGTTTGTTAAATCTTAATATATAAATATATATATATATATATATATATATATGTAAGATTAATAATGGAAAGACCCATGACAGTTTTTTGTCAAATCTAAACGGGGAGAATGTCATCATTTCGACTCAAGTTTGGGGTTTATCCGTATTTTGCAAGTTGTTTTATAAGTCTTAGGTCTAGAATACCATCAAAGAGGAATTTTTAATGGCTATATAGATTTTAGGTGCAGTGTCCATTACTTTTAATTAATAAAGAGTTAATTAAATGTTCCATTACAGCTATTTTGAGATTATATGTAGGAAGAATTAAATTAATGTTGATGCAATTGGAATTTCAAGGTTTTTATTTTTATATTTTTTTTATTTTTATGATCATTGAGGGAGCTCGCTGGGCTTCATTGAGGTGCACTAGTATAGTGGCAAAATGACTAACACTATCATTGTGCACTCTTTTTTTTATCACTATCATTATGCACTTTTGACACATGCGTTCTCCTCAATTACAATAATACTTTAATACATAATTCTAATTTTATGTCCAAAATATATGGATAATGAGTTAATTAATGTTTTCTCTCTGGTAAACATAAATTATTTTTTATTTTTTATTTTTATAAAAAAAGTAAATATAAATTAGTTTTCGATTCTTTTTAAAGTTAAACTAAATATAAACAAGTAAACCATTACATAGGGAAAAAAAAAAAGACAGTAAGATTGAAATTGACACCATAGCTCAATAGTCAAGTGTCCTTATATATATATATATATAGGTAAAACGATAGAGAATTTTATTTCAAGCAATATTGCTATTGATGATGGGAAAGAGAATGAGAGTGCATTTCTTAAAATTCCTAGTAATATAAGAATGTAAGAGAGAAGAGAGAGAGAGAGAGAGAGAGAGAGAGAGAGAGAGAGAGAGAGAGAGAGAGAGAGAGAGAGAGAGAGAGAGAGAGAGAGAGAGAGAGAGAGAGAGAGAGAGAGAGAGAGAGAGAGAGAGAGAGAGAGAGAGAGAGAGAGAGAGAGAGAGAGAGAGAGAGAGAGAGAGAGAGAGAGAGAGAGAGAGTGAGTGTTTTCAAAATTCACTATCAAATCATTAATGAGTAAACATTGGCATGTGGACAGATTAACTAGAAGGACACTATCATTAATATTGAAAAACAAGAAGCAAAAAGCTCCTATTTCTGAAACTCACCATCAAATTATTAACGAGTGAACTTTGGCATGTGGACAGGCCAACTAAAAGGACAGTAAGACACTATAGTTAATATTGAAAAACAAAAAACAAAAATCCTGTTTTTCCAAAACTCACTATCAAATTATTAACGAGTGAACTTTAACATGTGGATATACCAACTAGAAAGACACTATAGTTAACATTAAAAAACAAAAAGCAAAGAGCCTGTGTTTTCAAAACTCACTGCCAAATTATTAACGAGTGAACTTTAGCATGTGGACAGACCAACTAAAAGGACATTATAGTTAATATTGAAAAACAAAAAGCAATCCTTGTAATTTTACACTTTCTACTATACTAACCTTATTTCACTGAACTCTATGAGAACTCTTATCGTTACTTCTTTTTTTTTAAAAAAAAAAAAAAACTTTACCAATATATTTTGAAGCTTATTCAGTTGTGAAAATATGCTAAATTATTTTTATTATTAATAAGTTACATGAGTATGTAATGAATTGTGAATCTATAGTTTCACCTTCTACTAATTTAAAAAAAAATCGTTACTTTTTTTTTTTTTTTTTTTTAAACAAATCTTTACCTATATATTTTGAAGCTTATTCACTTGTGAAAATGTGTTAAATTATTTTTATTATTAATAAGTTACATGAGTATGTAATGAATTGTGAATCTATAGTTTCACCTTCTACTAATTTTTTAAGAGAAAAAAGTGACATTTGTATTAATTTCTTGAATGTAATGCGATAGCCGCTAGGATGGGTTATCGATTTTCTATATATAATTATACTTAATATCATGATATAAATTTGTGAAAGATACATCCAATTATAAAAACATGTACATTTGTAAGAAGTGCACAAAACACAATTCTAAGATTCCTCTAAACAAGGAATCCTTAGACAATAATGTCCTAACCTAAATGTTATTGTACCTTTTTCGTAATTACTCGATGTTGATGTTCAAATTTCAACAGTTAAAATTTGTAAATTTGTTTTGATTATTTAAAGTTAAACCCTGAGAACACATGGGAGAGCACACAACTCTACATGTTAAGAATAAGATACGATTGACTGACAAGCACGTGAAAGCGACGTCAATAGACAATCGAGGGTGCCCTTTAGCTGTAATTCGCACACCTATCTAAGTTAACCCCCACTGGCGTTCCAACAGCTTTGGACAAGACCCTTGGACCTGTGTGAACCTCACCATAGCTATAGGACTAATTAAAAGGGGATTCACTACTATTTTAGGAAATTTGTACTTCACTTTAACATCTTGTTATATATTCCATGTTTAATTTCTTTAAATGCTTGAAGGCCTGAATTTAACACACAGCACATTATCTAGGGTTTGAACTTTGAAGACTGTTACTTCAGCTCGGCTTTCGATTTGCTTAAGCCCACGTGAATAACATTGGCTGGACCAATAATTTTAGATCTTGTTGGAGAATCAACCAATGGGGAGCGTTCAAGATTGGCAAGCCGAAAATCAAGGCACAGACTATATATTATATAATAAGCTAATATGGGGTTACACGTCTCCAACTTAAAAGCATGGACCATGGACAAGTGTCAATCATCAGCCAAATGATATGAGTACTTAGACCAAGAAAAGATTAAAGTTGGTTAACTTGCATTTCTTAATATGCAAACAGTGGAACTGTCTATTCATCAGTCATTTTATATTTGAAAGGTTACTTCTTTGTGGGCTCTTGTGTTTATGAGTTATGCCTTTGTGGTATAGAATAATCTAGAAGCAAATGACCTTTTAATCTCTTTTGATTTTTAATTTTTTTTTTGTTTGAGGTTGCAAAGACTAGAGTTATGACTCTTTTTTTTTAGCCGAATAGAGGTATAACCTTTTTGGTGGCTAGGTCCAACCACATGAACATTTTGTAAACGAAGTTGTTACTTTTATGAGATAAGAAACATAAATCCTTGTCCGTTGTGCATTGATAATTTGTACAAGGAACTTGGGAATGCGCAAGAAGAAATTTGTTTTGTTTTGTTCTCTTTTGGTTTTCACTCCGAATTAGGTTCTTTTAGTACAAACAAGATATATCATTATTCTGAGGCTTGTCTTTATTTAATTGGTAAATCAAAGAAGATTTTTTTGTTAATAAGAAAACAATACAAAACCAGGTCATAAGGCCCTACGTACCTAGCTAGCTCACAAGTCACAAACCAAATAAAGTAACACAAACTATCCAAAATTACATAGCGAATAATAGAGAGAGATACTACCCAGGCTACTTAATACAAAACCTATGTACGTAGTGCAGCTCTATTCAGTATTTACACAGTAGACCAACTAGAAGTCTAGAATGATACCAAGAAGTAAGAACTGAGAAAAAACACACACAGCAGATCGGCCAGAAAGATAACAGTAAGGGGTCAAACAAGTTGTTTTACTATGATAACTTGTGTGGATCCTGAATAGAAGCTGAATTTAGGCTCCAATTGTGGCAAAGGGTAATGTTTAGGACTGAATCATTAAATTTAGTTTTGGACTCCAAGCGGCCTTTGACATCCTTATGGATTATAACACTTCTCTGGAACCAGATGTAATAGATAGTAGCGGTCCAAAGAGCAAGTTTACAAATAGAAAATCTCATCTTAGTACCTTTGAGCTTTTTAATATTCTTTTGGTAAAGGAGCATTCAAAATTAAGTGATCTCTGCTATCTATGCAACTCCTACAGAATACACACAAACAATCACCAGTGTATCCTCACTTTGATAGTCTTTTTTCTGGTAGATATCTTATTTTTAATTGCCAATAAATGAATGCCCATTGCCCACGAATAACAAGTTGAAAGTTGAAACCAAAGCGATTTCCACTATTTTATCACCTCTGCGTTATTTCTGAGGCTTGTCCGAAAAAAACCTTAATATAATGAGACACACTAAAATTAATTATGTCTACCAAATTTATCGGAAATTGATAAGGCCCATTCCAACATAATCATCTTTAAAATCCCCTATTGTATATTCACTCTGAGAACACCACTTGCACATTTCTTGAACTGGTATAAATGGAAGTATGATAATTTGTTATCAATCAACCGTTGTTCAGAATGCAGTTGAACGACCATTTTGATTTATGATGACGATTTCCAAGTGGTATTACTTAATTAAAAAGTTGAAAGTAAAAAAAAAAAAAAAAAAAGTTGAAAGTATAATTGTTTAGTCAATTGTGGCTTGCGATCATTCTGTGGATAGGAAAAAAGTGACACTTTGTACTCCTTTTATAATTGCATTCCGACCTCCATCACGTACGTTTGAAGCTTTGATTTAATTAATGGTTTAATTTTTATTTTTTATTTATGAAAATATGCACAAGAAGTAATATATATATATATATATATATATATATATCGATCTTCCTTAATTTTCATAAATGTGAAATTATAAGAAGTGTAGATCCAATTTTGAAGGTCTTCTTCCCTCATATCTCTCTCTCTCTCTCTCTCTCTCTCTCTCTCACCAAGAACCCATATTATGTCTTTTTAAAAGACTTTGCATGAATACGGCTATCCGTTTTCTATTAAAATTAGAATATGAAAGTGAGTTAGGTTCATCACAGGGGTTAAAGCTATTATGGACTACAACAAAGTGAACTTTTTAAATAATTTTTCTTTTCACGGTAATTGAAAAATGTTTATAATAGCATAATTTGTTAAATTCAAAGATGTGCATTGATTTAAAGGATAAATAAATTGAGTATAATAGATTGTCAATTTACAACCTAACATTTATTTTGTGAAATGGATATAAGAGAAATGAACATCATGGTTTAAATTTTATTTATTTATTTATTTTTTTGATAGTTACGATAGTATTTGAACCTATGACTTCTGTTTTATGATAATTGTTCTTTATTTCTTTATTTAGCAGTATATAAATTGTCACATCATTTCAAATTTTATATAACATGATATTATATACATAAATCCCAACAATAATTGGCACCCCTTTCCAAAACAACCAAAACAGAAAATTTTAAAAGTAGCAACTAAACTTGACCGTATATATATCTATCATTAGATAATGCATACAAATGACCCAACCAATTAAGCAAATGGAAATTGGTAGGTAGTAAAGAGAAACAACCTGGCTTGATGTTTAAGGATATCCACCATAGTGGACACTTTCAAACAAAGCTATATGTGTAAGCTGCTGAACTTCCTTTTTCAATCTAATGGGGAATGGAAGATCTAGAGGGTGAATAAATAAAAAAGAGAATCTCTTTCAAGGTATTTTGGTTGTTAAACCTGGATTTGTTTTTGTTGATTACAAAACTAGTTTAACGTATTTCACACATCACATAGAGCCCCTTAGAATGTACATATGTATACGTATGCTGGAATATAACGTGTTCTATAATTTGCGAAATGTGGGCACAATCCGGGCTAGTGTTTCTTGCAAAGAGTTTTGAACTTCCAATCAATTTAAATCTAAGTTTTTCTGTTAAAGAAAATGTAAGGAGAATAAGCGCGCACAAAAAAAAAAAAGAAGAAATTATTATTTTTTTTTTTTGAGATGGAAATTAGTATTTTCTATTATAAGAGCATTCACATCTTGGTAGCTAAAGTCACCTTTTAGTAAAAGTAATTACTATTGTAGCTTAAAAACACACAAAAAAAAAAACCCCTCCCATCCCGTCCTTTACTTTTGCTCACAAAAATACATCATGCTACATTACTCGGTAACAATTGTTTATTCATTCTCTCTCTCCTCTCTCAGACACTCTCTCGCATCTCTCTTCCCTCCCTCTTCCTCTTCTTCCTCACCAGCCTAACGGTTAAAGGAGCTCAATCTCGCGAAGGCTCAATCAACGATTCTTCGGCCCTGACTCTCCAAGCTACAACACGCTGGACCCTAACTGATCCACTTGTAGGGGAGCTTTCGTGGCCATTTGTCCCCCTAAACTGATGCCCCTACTGATGATGGACACTGTGGGCTTACTGGGTGGATCATTTGTTGGGCTTTGGAGATCAGATTGATTTTGTGTGCTGGTGATAGCGGAAGGTATGAGTTTGATCTGCTAATTTTGTGTTTGATTGTTGGGCTTTGGAGATTGGATTGATTTTGTGTGCTAGTGATAGTGGAGAGTATGGATTTGATCTGCTAATTTTGTGTTTGATTTACTGCATTTGTGGTGGTTGGACGTGGGTTGTGGTGGTTGGATTTGTGTAGCCGGCGTGAGGTTTGGTTGGGAAAGTGAAAAAAATAAGAAAAAAATAATAATAATTTTATGATATTTTAATAGGATGTAATTTAAAATAAAGAATAAGATGTGAGGTATGTTGGAAAAGTTGATAGATAAAGTAGAAAAGTGAGATTTTAAAGAGATCAAGTAGATAAATTATTGTTAACGAGATGTAAATGCTCTAAGTGTTAGCTAAAAGGAATAGAAAAGTAGAAAGAAACAAAATATCTTTTATTAAATTCCTATTTTAACCTTAAAATTGAAATGTTTTTAATAAACTAGAAGAATAAGATTGTGAAATCATCTATGTGAGATAATTATATCCTATTTTTCTCTCATTTTGGGAAGATTAAATAATGATCCGATAAAAATTAATCATATCTAATTCTTTCCTTCATTAAATTTTATTACTCTACAAAAAAAAAAAAGAAAAAAGCAATTTTATCTTCTATTTTCTCTACCCTTTCTACTCATCTCACTTTTGTATCATACAAAATATTACAAAAATGTACGCATAACATGTTAGGGTTCACCAAAAGATAAAATCATAGCACATCAAAATTCATTCCTAAGGAAACTTTTTAGGTTCCAATCCTACTATTGTCTCTACAAACAGAATTTATAAAAGAAAAAAAAAAAAAAAAGTGGGCTCATGCATACGCTACAAGTCCATTAAAAAGCAGAATAGGTGGATCAGCCCAATATTAACATCAATATCACTAAAGCCCATGGTCCCAACCAGACCTCATTTGATAAATGTCTCACATTAGATTAGCTCATTTTCATTTTCATATATCTCATTGAAAGTTCAACCCGAAATTGAAAAAAATGGGTCTGGTGAAGAGAGTGCGGCTCAATCGCTACAATGAGCGCGTGGGGATTCAACTACATCGCTAAATAATAAATTTGGACTCCCCGGGTCCCAAAAGTCTTTCACCTAATAAAGTCATCTAATCAAAGAAATCAATCATAGCTCTTCGTTCGGAAAGATCAAGAAACAGAGAGAGAGAGATAGATAGATAGAGAGTCCTAAATCCGAGGCTGCTTGGTACGAGTTTAATCCTAGTTTTTCATTATCCTTGGTAATTACGAACTCTTCTGCAAATTTTGTTTCCTTAAAATTCATACTTTGTTTTTCTTCATAACAGAATTTTTGATTGGTGAAACGACGTCGTGGTGCGTTTTCTTTCTCTGCATCGCCATGGCAATTGTGTCCGATGAATCCTCAAGAATATGCACTCACTGGTAAATTATTATGAACATTCCGACTTGTATATATAATCCATTAACCATTATTATGATTATGATTATGATTTTTAATTTTTAAAGATGTACGGATTTTGTATCATTTTTATTTTATTTCTTGTTAAAAGCTGTGTGTTAGGTCTAATTGAATTGGTTTATGATTGCATTTTTTTTTTTTTAAATAATTTTCAGCAGAGGGTATTGGGTAAGAGCACATTTTTGGATGAACATTATATATGTAAAAAATTTAGGGAATCGGGTATCTGAATGCTGATAATTTTTTTTTTTGATAAGTCTAAATGCTGATAATTAATATGAAGGGTTTTAATCATTTTGCATTTATGAGTTTTATGAATGCATGCTTACTCATTTTCACAAACTTTACTAATCACTCAAAGAAAAATGCCAAAAAAAGGGGTTGGTATGGGTCTATAATACAACAACCAAGTCAGTCTCAAAATTTTTGAGGTCGGCTATGGATCCTCAATAGACTAGTCGGGGTCGGCTATGGGATTTTTATTGTTTTCTTCTCTCACATTTGGTCACATTAGCTACAGAGATTTTTATTTTATTTAAATAGCTGGAAGTTTCCGGTGACTTAAGGCTGTGCTGCTGAGTAAGACCCTTGTAGCAATCCCTTTGTTCATTAAATTGCAAATGTTTAAATTCATGGTATTGGGTTCAATTCCATCATGATTATTATCTGATGGAGAATTGGGCTGAAATTTGCGTGATGGATCTATCAAGCTCAACTTGCAGATCAAACTGCCTTTTCTTTTTGTTTGGTAGGTGACATTTCTATGTAAAATAAACCTGTAGTGTCAACTTTCTTTAGGTAGATTAAGCATCTAACTAAGTTCATGTCAATCTCTTTTGTTGACTCTGGATATCATTACATCTTAATTCTTCAAATCACTATTCCTTTTTACCATCAATATGAACTAGATTGTTAAGTACAACCACAAGTGACATGCTTGAGTAAGGATTATTTCACTTGAATGTACCAATTAAAAAAAATGATTTCACTTGAATGCAAACTTTATGTTTGTCCACTTTGACTAGATCAGTTTAGATGGTCCCAAATGCTTAATATAAAATATCTTAAGTCCAAAATTTATTGTTTTGTTCAAAACATATCCTAATGTCTATTTTTGTGACATTCTGTTGAGCAATTTCATTTTATGTTTCCAGTGACAAAGCTATCCCTTCTTCAAATATCGATTTGCATTACGCGCATTGCTCCCGGAATCTAGAAAGATGTAAAATTTGTGCTGATATGATTCCAAGAAAACATGCAGAGGAACACTTCTTAAACACCCATGCTCCGGTATGTGATTTTTTATTTTATTTTCTTCTAAATGCCTCTTTTGGAAAGTGTCCTGTACTGTTTAGCACAGCTGAAAGGGTTATCTTTCTTTTCTAATTCTGGTGTGAAGGTTTTTCTAAATTGCCAATGAGCTCTAGCTCAACTGGCACCTCATCCCCTTATAATTCTAGGGAAGGGTGAGGTCTTGGGTTCAAGACCCATTGGGCACGTGTGTAACTTACCAATAAAAAAAAAAGGTTTTTCTAAATTACTTGAGCACAATCTTTCTCTGAAAAGGATTACAAAAGAAAAGAAAAAGAAGACTGAATTAACTTATGAAATGTATATATATATGTGGTTGGTGATGTATACTTTACGTGTATAGTCCTGGTATCTTACTAGTTATTTGAGATTTTTGTTTAATGAGGCCTGTACGAAACAACAAATGATTATAATGATGCCTTGGATATATGGTGGAGTGAGCCAATGAGAGAGAATGGGAAAGTAATGAGATTCTTATTTTTGTGCTCTTACTAAGAGTGATGCCCAGGTGGCACTATCTAGCTGAATTGGTATGTGCAAGAACCTATAGAGAAGCTAAAAACAAGCTCAGTTGTATTCTATTTACATGCCTAAAGCCATTGGGGGCAGTATGGTGACAGATGAAGAAAATATGGCTTCAGACAGGGATAAATGGTGAAAGAAGATTCATGTAATAGATTCCAAATGGTTGTAATTCAGGCTTTGTCGAGGTATGTTGTGTTTTATAGAATGCTTGAATCCGTTTCTTCTTTCTAGGAGTTGTTATATTCGAGTTCTGCTAAAGGCCATGGGTAAGATAGGATGTGTTGGAGGGGTTCTTCTAAAGATGGGTTCCAAGTGAAAGCTTATTATAAAGTGCTTCTTCCTATTGCTGGTCCGGTAGTTCCGTGGAAGAGCATTTGGAAAACTAGAGCTCCTCGCGTGTGGCGTTCTTCGTTTGGACGGCTGCATTGCGTCGCATTCTCACAACTGATAATTTGAGGTGTTGTCATGTTATCATACTCGATTGGTGTTGTTTGTGCAAGAATAGTGGTGAATCTATCTCTCACCTTCTCATGCATTGGTCGGCTACTAGGGAGGTTTGGAATTTTGTTTTCAGCATCTTTGGTATTCAATGAATTATGCCATTTGGGGTTTTGGAGCTTTTATCTTGCTGGGGTGATGGATGCCGTAGTATCAGGGTTAATAAGGTTTGGGATATGATCCCTCTTTGCATTTTCTGGTGTCTTTGGTGGGAGAGAAACACTAGAAGCTTTGAGGGGACAGAGAGGAGCATGCTGGGGCTCAAGGGAATAGTTCTTAGAACTCTTATGGATTGGTCCAAGGCTTCTGGAGTGTTGTCATTTTCTTCTGTTTTGGATTTTTTAGATTTTTGTATTGCTTAATCTGTTTTTTCTTGCTCAGTTCACTTCCTGTGTACTGATTTTTTTTTTCTTTTAGCAATAAAATTTTTATTTACTGATTAAAAAAAAAAAAAAGACTAGAAGGAGAGCAGTGGTGGAGTGCCAATGCAGCTAGGACATGGTTGACTATTTGTTTGTATCTAATCGAGCTGCTTTAGGTCATTAATTTAATCTCATAAATTTGATTTGCGGCTTGTTTATATTTTGATGCACTGATTAAAACATATCATGATTATCATCAAGAAGGCAAAAGTGGCAGGCTGCTTTAATTTCTCTATATCTTTTAGTAGATTCGGTATTTCTTATTGATGGACAATCTAAATAAATTTTCTAGTTAGAATGATTATGTTCACCTATTTACTTGGTCTATTTCCTTCTGAATGTACATTTGGTCCATCTGTTGAGTGTAGGATGCATAAGCTCAAGATTCTTTCTATAAATAACGAACTATTTGTATTTACTATGCAGAGAAAAGATTAAAGGAACACTAGTAATGCGTACTTTATTGTGATAAGCGTTTCGGTAGAGATTCTTTGGATTCAAAAAGACCCAGCCAACTCCATAGGGTATGTTTGAATGGAGGGATATGTAGGGAGGGGAGAGGAGATTAGAGGAGAAGGGTCATGGAATGTACTAATTTTTAGTATATTTTGGCCATCTTCTCCTCTTTTCTCCCTTCATCTTCCTCCATCCAAACATAGAATTAATAATATTGATTAGGGAGAAAGGACTGGTGAAGCGAACCAGATTTGTTTGGTTAGGGTTTTCTTGGATTGAGTATTGATGTTATATGATTGCTATGTCATTGACATATCTGTGTCAGTGCAGGTATCCTGTTCACTTTGCAGTGAGACAATGGAACGTGAAATTTTAGCACACCACAGAGGTGAAAATTGCCCACAGAGGATTGTCACCTGTGAGTTCTGCGAGTTTCCATTACCTGCAATTGATCTAGCCGAGCATCAGGTAGAAATTGTCCATTATTTTTAAATTTACATGTAATCAAGTGGTATACTTTTGCACCAATTTGAATATAACATCTCTGTTGCTTTTTACTTCTAGGAAGTATGTGGAAATCGGACAGAGCTGTGTCATCTGTGTAACAAATATATTAGACTGCGAGAAAGATATAACCATGAAAGTAGGTGCAATGGCATATTAGATAATACTGTGGGATCTTCCAGGTAAAATACTATCATTTGCCTTCATAAATGTTGAATGAATGCATAAGTCACTTTTTTCTAAAGTTTAATTATATTAATGTTTTATGAATTTGCTTTAGGATTTCTATTTCGTGGAGATGTTCCATTCTCCAAGAAACCTTAATCTCGCTTACATGGGTCATGGAAAATGTTCAATATCAATTTTTTAAGATTAGTACGTTTTGGCCCCAAGGGGAAGGGGAATGAGTGATTTGAACCAGTGACCTTTGTTTCATGAGGCGTGGTTCCTAGCTGAAAAAATGTTCATTATAAAATATATTGAAATCTACACTTTTTCATTTCAATAACGTTTATGAATGGATAAACCTTAAAGCATTGTCAGGTATTTAAAATTACAAGTTATATTGAACGTTTAAGTCTCTTCAATTTCAATAACATGATGCATAAATCTTAGCCTTTCTGTACTTGTATACATAAGATTATTTGAATTTAAACCATGGTCTGGATTCTCATTGGATTTGAACACTTTGTGTTTCTGTTTTTTATTACTGCCAAGATTTCTTAGTCTTGTTGCGGTTTAAAGAAAACATATTTGGCTCTTGATCATCTTCTTCTATTTTTCTCTTGGGTAATATAGAACTATGTTTAGAGAAGGTGGGCAGTGATTGTTTGGCTAATGGACTCCATCTCTCTGTTTTTTATCAAATTCCATACGAGTATATCTGCATTATTTGTGTGGTACATTATGTTGCACGCGCATAGATTATTACGTGTTTGATAATTAAGTTAGTAGTCTGGGGGATAGTTTGTTCTCCTTCAAAGAAAGGACTGAAGATTTGTAAGTTGAACACATTTTATCAAGCACTAATAGGCAATTGGCTGTGGAGGTTTGGAATATTGAGGGATCATCTATGGAGGGTAGTATCTGTACAAAATATCGTGAATCCTGGGGGGGTTGGACAATGAAGGAGGTTAGAAGTTCATATGGGGTATTGGAAATGCATTAGAGAAGGTTGAGATACTTTTGTGAGATATGTAATATTTTCTTTTGGTAATGGCACACTGATTCTTTTTTTGGACAACATGTACTGTGAGGACACTTGTCTGAAAGATGCACTTCGTGAATTATTTTGGATTGCATTTGATAAGAACACTTCAATTGAATGTAGCTGGAATCCTGAATTTAACTGGTTACCTAAGGATTGGGAATTGGAGTTTGTAGATAATTTCTTTGATTTATTGTATTCTAATTTCCCTTCTAGATAGAGGATGATCAAATAACTCAGAAACCATCAAAGCAGGAAAGTTCGAAGTTCTCTCTTACTATGAAGTTTTGAGACGTTCTATAGGGGATAATTTTACCATGGAGAAGCATTTGGGGGTTTTAGGTGATTCTTTGCATGAACAGCAGTGTTGGATAGAATTTTGACAATGGATAATCTTTAAAAGTGTAACATAGTTATTATTGATTAGTGTTGTATGTGCCAGAGTAGCGGGGAATCAATTGAGCATATTTTACTTCACTGTACAGTGGCAAGAGATATTTGGTTGTTTGTGTTTACTTTATTTGGAGTACCATGGGTTTTGCCAAAGATGGTGGTTCAGATGCTAAGCTGTTGGAATGAGAGATTTCATCGTCACAAAAGCTTTAAAACTTGGAATGGGACAATTTGGAGAGAGCAAAATAGTAAAACTAGAATGATGCATGTGGTGTAGATTGGCGACAGAGACCTAATCTGGTTTAATACTTGACCAATTGGCAAGTGAGTAAAGAGTGTCACAAGCAACACACTCCATATTTGTTTGATATCATCAATCAATGATGGTAAGATGTTTGTATTATTGGATGGCTGTTTTTGGAAATATTCCCTCGTGTTCTTTTTTAAAATTCTCAGATAGCTTAAACCCTGAGACTGTAATTTTCAGGAGTGGGATATGACATGTATTATGTACCCTGTTTATTTCTTTTCTGAATAAAATTATTTTTGCTTAAAAAAAAGTGTGATAATTAAGTCTGCCAAAAAAAGTTCTTTAAATTTTTTTTGAGGACAATAAAACAATTTCACATATTCAAAAGATAGTTATTTGATATGAGAGAATAAGGGAGGACTGTTTTGGCATGCCCTTTTATCATTTTACTTTATGTTAAAAAAAGAACGAAAGAAAATGAACGTTGAGCTTTTTGACTTGCTTATAGCTTCATGTGTATGAAGAGTTTGGTCATCTTTGCTACTCAACTTGACAAAACCATTATTCCAACCTTAACAAGTTGGCTGCACAAATCTTTTTTGCCATTCCGCTCTATCAAGAGCCATATCATTTAGTAGTGGTCTGATCTGCTGGTGTCCATTAATTTTTACATTTTCATAAATAGACCAAAAACAAAACAAAAAAACTGGAAAGCAACATCAGTTTGTATGTATAGCTGTTAGGATTTATATTTTGTGTTGGGGTAAAGAACTGTATTTCTTAGCTTCTAGATCACAGTTAGCTATCAATGTAAGTCTATCACAGTAATGTATATGTATCTAATGGTTGTGCTATATGATATGGAGTATGGACATTAAGCGTTGAACCTTGTTATGTATACTTTTATTTATTTATTTTTATGACATGGAACATTTACCATGTGTGAATGAATCAGGAAATTATTGTCATAGATTTTCTTTTTCTTTTTTAATTGTCTTAGAAACACCCACCTTTTAGGAAATTTTCTCATTTACACCGTGACTTAAGATCAGTGCTGCATAAAAGGTATTCTCATGTGCTGACCATGAGCTTTCCTTCATTACATAACATAATGATCAATTGATGAGGGCATGCATAGGTGACAATTGTAGTTCCACATGCAATTGCACAAGTGGCTTATAACAAGTGAAGGAAGATTTTCTTATAAAAAAAAAAAAAAAAAAAACAACAAGCGAATGAAGATTTGAATCCAAGTTCTCCCCATATGGGAGATCGGGCAATGCCATTAAGCCACAAGGCTATGAGGCTAGCTTCTTTATATTCTATTATTAATGTCTCCATTGTGTGTGTGTGTGTGTGTTTTTTTTTTTTTCATTTATTTTATGATCCCAATCTTGGAATGTAGCTCACTATTTGACTTTTAGAGGAGTCCTTTGCAAAGCAATGCTCTTACATATGTTTAATAACAAATATTTGGAAAAGTGCAAGTTTCCATGCACCTTTCTGAGTTCTAGAGTGTTGTGGTTCACTAAACTGCAGGACTATTACATTTTCTGCCATGCTCTTTAAAATTTTACTGGAAATTTTTTGGTGTCCTGAATTTTCTAATTTTCATGGAGTAATTCTTATGGAATTTATCTGAAGGGATGAGAGGGCAGCTGAGCGGGAACGGGATCAAGGTGCACCAAGAAGACAGCCACAGGACTTTTCCCGGAAACGTCTTATATTCACCATAGCAATAACAGGCATTGCTGTTCTATTAGGATCTCTTTTTCTCCAGAGAAAGACGGAAAGCAGTCAAATGCATTAGCAGGAGAGAGGATACTTTTATGTAAATCGGCTTGAGAGCTTCCTGTTCCTTTTATCTGTATCTGAAACCATCTGAGGACATATTGTTGTAATTGCTCATTGGGATTGTGATAATATACTGACAGGTTATGCAATACTGGTCTACTCGTTTTTGGTATGCTTTCATGATTCAATCATGACAAAAATAGGCTACATAAATGAAACTGAGAATAGTTGTACTTTGTCAAATTCTACTTTTAGTCCTGCAATTTTACTTGAGTAATGGCATTAATAAATGGCAATTGCATAAATTGTAATTAGGGGACGAAGGTGATGTTTAATGGAAACACTGTGAACCATGGAGTCAATTGATCTATGTCAATTATTATTATTTTTTTTCCAAGTAAATTGGAAATGACGGTAGATACATATAGTTTCTTACTACCAAAGTTTTTTTTTTTCTTCTTCTCTCGGTCGTTAACTTGCATCCATGTATACAATTTTTCTCCTCTATCAAAGTTTTTCCCAGTGTATATGGTACATAGACTCTGCTACTATCTTCTTCTCAGTTTACTACGAGGGGCGGCTCAAGGCCTAAGGCAACTTAGGTCTTGGCCTAAGGCCCCAATAAAAAAAGGCCCCTAATAAAAGATGATAGAATAATTAATTTTACAATAAGTTAGCAGATCAAGCAGGATTGAATCTCTCAAGTAGTTAGCAAGATGAATCATATTTCTTAAAAATTTAAAAGAAAATATGGAATTCACTTATGGTCATGGAGGTAAGTTGCGTTCAATAGTCCAAAACTTCAAAACTCCTATTTGAAAACCAATAACAGAGGCAATAATCAGTTGAGTATTTTGCTTTATGTTGTTCCAACTCTTCAGCCAGAACTAGACACCAAGGAAATATATTATTATGTTACATATGTGGGAACCACTGTCTAGCCTGCATGCATTTGCGAACAAACCCACAAGAAGGCAAAACCAAGTATACCCTCCGAATTTACTGACCTAATTGGTGGCTATTGTGATACAAAACTGCATGACGAATGGGTCAATCATTCTATGATGAAATATATAAATTTTGATTTGTATAATACTGTCCACACCAATCACCTTAGGTTTCAGCATCTTTAGAAGGACGAACTAACTATCAACCAAAGAGAAATTATTTCTATTTGAGTCATCTTACTCGTAAATTCTATGTTGCTTCTGAGATCAAAAATGTTGCCACAGTGTCATGAATGGAGGGGAAACTATATGAATCACATGTTCTTATGATTCAGATTTAATATTGCAGAAGAAACCCACATTTATAAATTAGAAAACTTAATAGAATTTGATTGTCATTCACAATGAAAACCAGATATTTGAACAATAGAATCTCTCGAATTCACTACGACTTTACAACTACAGCTAGCTTATAGCAAATGTCTAACATTAATGTCTCGGACTATGCAGACTAATTATTAGTTTGCATAGAAGGCCAGAGTTAAGCACTCGCTTGAGGCCCCCAAGAAATTAAAAAAAACCCACTGCGAAAAAAGGTCCCAAATTTAAGAAAAAAAAAAAAAAAAAAAAAAACTCACAGGCCCCCATTTAAAGGAATTTTGGAATAAAGAGAAGAAAAAAAAAATGTTGAACTCAAGTGGCTTCAGTTTTCTTCTTGATCGGCCTCTTTTTCTCCATTTTTTTCTTACTCCTTAGCTCCTCATGGCTACACAGTGGTTCTCCACTTTTTATTCTTCTCTCTTTTAATTTTTTGGTTCTTTTTCTGTGCCCACGTGAGCTGTTGCTGACCAAATTAAACCTTAATGAGATATTTTCAATTCTCACCTACCAAGCCACCCACGTGGCCAATTATTATCCTCATCTATTTGATGTTTTCTTCCTTTTCTTTTTTGGGTCAATGAGTGATTAAGATATGATATTATAATATAATTTTCTCTTTCTCTAAGCCATATTTCTTTCTAAATCTCATTTTTTAAAAAAAAAAAAAAAACTATTACATTTTTTTATCGTCAGATTTATAAATTCCTTAGGTGTCAAAATGCAAGTGTGATCAATAATTAGCAAGAATAAAATTCCAATAAAAAAGATTTCATAAATATTAATTTAATATAATATTAAATGGTTAAAGACCCCAAATTAAGATTTCGCTTGAGACCCCCAAAATGATTTGGCCGGCACTGAGACTATGTAGTTCTAAGCAAATCTGTGTAGTACATCAGTACATGTAACATACGAAAGAATGACAAATCCACCAATGTCCCACAGCATTAAAGATGAATTGCTCTACTGAAAACACATGAAAAAAAAAAGAGCTCGTTGAAATCATGCTTAGAAGATATTAGTACAAGTTACCTCACTTAGTCACTTGGGATCAGCTCCACAGTGCAGGCATGAGTTCTTGCAAGTACCACTTGGTAAAATCAATGGTAAGCAATCCATTGAACCTGTCCTAAACCAGTTCAATGAATTAGTTGAAACCAATTGGCTGCAGTGTGTTGCTATCAATCAGATGGTCATTCCATCTTGGGTTGGTTGCCAAACATGTTTTATTCTGCTTTCAGCTCTGCAAGCACTTTCTCCAGTTTCCCAACTTTGCTTCCAGTTCTTCTGTTGACATATCAGCAGTACTTTCTTGGTTCTTCAACATGGACCTTGATACTCACAACACTGTTGACTGGAAACTTTGATTTACTATCATTTGCCACTTCAGTGTCTCTCAGTGTTTTCCCCACCTTGCTGAATGTTTTCCACTGTAGCTTCTCCTCTCTTACCTTTCCACTACTGATGGTTATAGATGATATATACTGAGATAACCAGCTTGCTCACCCTCATCTAAATTAGGAAGATTCACTCGTCTTTATATCTATAAGGCTTTGGAGAAAACCAGTTCCTTAAGGCCGCCATGAAAACTATCTCTGGCAGAATCTATGACTAATTACACCTTCTCAATTTCTAACTTGTCCCCTTTGAACCACTGAGCCATCCTTGACAAGCCATGTTTTAGTTTTTGCTGCACTGTTCAAAATCTCTCCCAAATCCAAAACTACACTAGCTGAAATGGTGCCAAGATGAAGTACCAAACTTTCACCTTTTCCTCCATTTGTTTTAAAGCTTTGGAGACAACCAGTTCCTTAAGACCTCCATTGAAAACTATCTCCAACAGAATCTATGACTAGTCATACCTTCTCAATATTTAACTTCTTCACTCTGTGCCACCAAGCCACTCTGGATATGCCATGTTTTCGTTTTGGCTGCAATGTTCAGAATCTCTCCCAAATCCAAAACTGCACTAGCTGAAACGGTGCCCACAGGTCAAGTACCTAACTATTACCTTTATTCTCATTTGTCATAAATCTGGTTGAATCAAAATTCAACATGGTTGGCAACATTAAGTTTATGACAAACCTCAAATCAAAAGATATGCATATTGCATGCGCTATGCAGTTTGATGAACAATAAAGACAACACAAGAAACATGATATATTGATGCATCATGACATGTAACCAGAATTCTCCAGCCAAATAGACATGATAACCCATTTATCAACAAGCACTTTTACCAATTCATGCATCCACAACGGTCTTCATCATCTCATGTTCTTGCAAGTGGTGTTTCTCTTCTCAACACGAAGCCCATTCCAACAACCCAAAATTAGTACCAAACTAATGACAAAGAAACGCGTATTCACAGCTTTTTCTGGAATTTTTAGATAATGAAGATGATATTGGTTAGAAGGCTGGAGGAAAGGACATCTTCCATTTTTTGACCATGTTCAACAAAAACTGCCGCAATTTCTTTACCCTTTTTTAAGTATGAACTCGACTGTCTTTTCAACCATTCTCTTTAAATTCAATGGTGGCTCCACAATAGGTGATTTCACCTAGGAGGTGATTGGAAATGAAATATTGCACTGCACTATTTTTTAATCATTTAGAAAATTTCATAAAACAACTCAATAGCAAGCGGATCGAGTTTCAGATCATCTCAAACTCACACACACGTATATTTTGAAGATCCTGGAGATCGAACCCACACCCTCATAGAGGAGTGGGGTTTTTAGGGAATGGGGATTATTACTGGACCGAATACCTAAGTGACAATCATGGGTGGCTTAAGGCCCACTAGTCCGATAAGTCTAATTGTGAGTGAATAATTAGTTTTGTGGGACCAAAAAAAAAAGTGTGTGGTATGCTATTTATTTTTATTTTTAATTTTATTCTCACTGAATAGAAATTCATTCCAATTGAAAGACCAAATTGTTTGAATAAAAAATATTGTCATGCAAAATGCCAAAATCATCATTGACGACCAATTTCTCCAACAACTTATTATTTTAGTTTTTTAAGTTAGTATCTTCATATGGTAAATTATCAACATTATTCACTCAATCACATACATGGTTATATACCAAATAATCTTATTTTCAACACCAAAATTAAAATTAGAATTAGATTTCGTTTTCCCTTCAACATGCATCACATTGTTCAATGTAAAGTAAAAACTATTTTTTAAAAATATAATAAATCATGGGCGGCTTAAGGCCCACTAGACTGATAAGTCTAATTGTGAGTGAATAATTAGTTTTGTGGGACCAAAAAAAAAAAGTGTGTGGTATGCTATTTACTTTTATTTTTAATTTTATTCTCACTGAATAGAAATCCATTCCAATTGAAAGACCAAATTGTTTGAATAAAAAATATTGTCATGCAAAATGCCAAAATCATCATTGACGACCAATTTCTCCAACAACTTATTATTTCAGTTTTTTAAGTTAGTATCTTCATATGGTAAATTATCAACATTATTCACTCAATCACATACATGGTTATATACCAAATAATCTTATTTTCAACACCAAAATTAAAATTAGAATTAGATTTCATTTTCCCTTCAACATGCATCACATTGTTCAATGTAAAGTAAAAACTATTTTTTAAAAATATAATAAATCATGGGCGGCTTAAGGCCCACTAGACCGATAAGTCTAATTGTGAGTGAATAATTAGTTTTGTGGGACCAAAAAAAAAGTGTGTGGTATGCTATTTATTTTTATTTTTAATTTTATTCTCATTGAATAGAAATCCATTCCAATTGAAAGACCAAATTGTTTGAATAAAAAATATTGTCATGCAAAATGCCAAAATCATCATTGACGACCAATTTCTCCAACAACTTATTATTTCAGTTTTTTTAGTTAGTATCTTCATATGGTAAATTATCAACATTATTCACTCAATCACATACATGGTTATATACCAAATAATCTTATTTTCAACACCAAAATTAAAATTAGAATTAGATTTCATTTTCCCTTCAACATGCATCACATTGTTCAATGTAAAGTAAAAACTATTTTTTAAAAATATAATAAAGTTTCATCTATTTTTGTTACATTTTACGGTTGAATCATGATATTTGATTTTCGTTATGAAATTAATTTTGGCTTGGTTAGTAGTAATCCATCGAGTCATTTTTGAAATCATCTTTGTTTAGTTAGCATGAGACTATTGGGTGATTATATTCTGAGGTGAAGTTGCAATAGTACCTTTATAAATTAGATTCTATTATTCTATGACTGAAATTTTATTTTATTATTGACATATTATCATTTTATATTGTAAACTGTTGATTTTATTTGTAAATATATTTTTTTAAATTTTTGAATGTCTATTTGAAAATATCAATTTGAATATCAAAAAATTTTACAAAATAAAAATTAATCGAATCAAATCGGATCTCTTGATAAATTTGTTATTAGAAGAAAAAAAATATGTAATAGAAAATTTAGATGAGAATCTCACAAATGAATAAAAAATTCATCAAATAGAATTAGAAGATAATGAAATAATACAACATAAAGTTAACAATTAAAATAATTGTAATGATATTGAAATATATATATATATATATTTTAAAAAATTAAAATTAAAATTGATAAAATCATACTTTAGATCAATTGAATTAGCAATATTCTCAATTGAAAATGAGATGTTAGCAAAACCTCAATACAAAAACTTAATTAGAAATTTTGCATGTCCAGAAGTGAGAATAATTTAAAATATTGTATTGAAATGTAAAATTACTAATTTATACAAATATATAATAGCCGACACCTCTGCAATAAATTCAGGCTTGTCCTCATTAAGCCACGTCATATTCATCATCTTCTTATTAAGTCATGTCATACTCATTTTTCATTTTTCTTTTTTCCCTTCTTTCAAAAATTAATTCCCATCACCTCTTAAGTACAAGCTTAATTACCGTTTGTATCACCTCTTATTTTTTTGACATGTCATATAAGTTAAGTTGACCCCAAATATTATAACACATAATACTTATTATAAATGGATCATAAGATAATTTTTTATGAACTATTTTAAATGCACTTCACATTGCATCAAGATATCGTAATCGTGTTACTAATTTTGAAAAAGGTTACGTCTTCACGACTTTAAATTCAAAAATCATGTTTGAAGAAACACAAAAGGCACGGTCTTTACTCATGAAATCTGGTACATTTGTGTCATACCATTTGCATTTTGTAAGTATACTTTTATTCTTTATATGCCAAAAGGATGAGATATTTTTAATCAATTAATTCAGCATCCAAATACAATCAAATTTTTATATACTCTTCATATATTCATATCTTGATAGTTTAAGATATTGGAGTAAACTAAACACAAGTTTAGAATAACTGCATAGGGATTCCATACACCTTCTACGAAATTTACACAATACCTTACTGCAAAAAAAAGGAAAATGGCTAAAAATTGAACAAATGCCATTATTTCAAAAGGTATTTTGAAGCAATCCACTCCGAGGTAGTTCAGCCTTGTCACTATTGATTTGAACTGGGAAGGGATCTTCTTTCGCGTGACTCAAAATCGTAAACGATGGCGGCAAAACTCAAGTTTAGGATAATTGATCTTAAACATGTTAATAAAATTGAAGAATGTGAATCTATGTTTTGTGCCAAACAAGATCAACTGTCTTGACAATAATCGTAATGAGAGGCAAGATATGATGCTAGCAAATAAGGATGGCAATGGGGCGGTATCGGTCGGGTTTTGCCCCGCACTGCCCCAACCCGCCTCGTTTAGATACCCGTTCCCAAAAAACCCGTTTACTGCCCCGCCCCGCTTGCTTCAACGGGTACCCGACCCGACCCGATTGAGTTATTATTTTTAAAATTGTTGTTTTACAAAATAATTTCAGTTATATATTTTTACTGAATTACTGCTTCAATGCTTTAAAAAATGCAATTTTTAAACCATGCTATCAATTTTTATTGATATGTCTATGTGTGATAGAGTTGTCCAATGATTCAAAGTTACCACAATAATTTCTAGATTTTGTAATTACCAGCTTGCTTTGGAAGTGCACACCAATTCTCATGGACATAGTTTTTGATATAGGAGATTAAAATATGATCTTCTTCATGGCCCCTTCTTTAGTCCCATCTTTTCACAGCAAGGAGCTCTCACCATCTTTGCTCAAAATTTCACAAGGCCTTAGTCGGCTATTTATACTAAATATATATTCCACAAACCAAGAGGTTCTTGCAATAGTGACAAACAACCCAACATTTATCATCAAACACCATTCAGCTTGAGAAGACCACATCTATAGCCTTCATAAAACGATTTAAGAAGAGCCAAAGAGAAATTTCAAATACCATCTCAAACATAACCAAACAAGCTGCATTAAGACCAAAGCTTTCGTATGGAACAAAATTTATATACTGTTATAATTGCCATTGTGAAGGGAATTAAAAGAAAATAATAATAGCTAATTTGTATATTTTAATTCTCCATCAATCACAATTTTGGGACCCAAGAGCACAAAAGGAAAATTAGAAACAAAAAGAAGTAAAATTTCCCAAAGTTAATATTTTTCTCTCAGTTTTCTCAGCAACTAAACAACTCCTGCCTCCAAATTCCACATCCATGACATTACCTCAATATTACAACAATTTGTCTGTCCATGCAAAGAATTCAATACCCCAGAATTTAACACAAAACAACGATGGCATCAATTTCAGCTTCCTCAAGTTGGAGTAGTCCATGCTCTATCATCATCACATCAATTTTTATGTTCTTTCCTCCGCTCTCAACAACCTAATAGATAAAACATACACAATAACTTTGAATTAAAAATATAAATTATTACAACCATTCTAGGTGCAATTAGTAGTAAAATCATAAGAGTGGTACCTACACTAAAACTTTCAAAAAGCAACAACTTATTTCAATTAGTCCGCAAGCTCCATGGCACCATTTTCCTCCTCTTCATGATCATCATAATCCTCAAGAATGTTTTGAATTGTGGCATCTTCTGGCATAGGTGAAGAACCTACAATAAAAAATAATAACACAACACAAAATGAACCCCATTACATATTCACAAAAGAATCAATAATACAATCATGATTTCATGAAACAAATAAAATTGCTTACCTTTAAGTTCACTCCATAACCAACTTTGTGCACACATCAATGCTTCTAAGGTTCTTGGATGAAGACGGCTATGGTGTGGACTCAACAATCTCCCATTAGTACTAAAAGCAGTCTCTGATGCAACGGTTGTAATAGGAATAACTAAAATATCTCTTGCAAGGCGTTGCAATGTAGGATACTTCAATCCATTGTGATTCCACCAATCCAAAATATCAAATATTTCACTTCTTTTCAATAGTCCTTCCTTAATATATGTATCAAACTCTCCTACAACACTCTCACATTTTTTGTTTCTGTTATTAGTAATATTACTAACAAAAGAATCAAATTTCCTTAACCGGTTCAGCACAAAGTCATGTGAAACACTTTTCATAGAAGATGGAGGTTGAGAACAACTTGCTTCTTCATCAGCGTTTTCACTACCATACTCCGCAAGCAAGTCATAAAAGATTTTCTTAATTTTTTCAATTTCTTCAGAACCCGTGCGACCGTAGACTTTTTGTTAATAAAATTCCATTATCTTCATATTATACCTAGGATCTAAGATAGCCGCAATACACATGATCCCATTGACAACACTCCAATAACTATTAAATTTCTCTAACATTTTTTATGCCATAAGCTTGTTCAATTCATTTGGACTTACAATCCACTCATTTAATTCCATCTTCAATTCACACAACATAGAAAAATATTCATTAGTTGTAGGGTAGGTAGTGCCAGAAAACAACTTTGTAACACTGTAAAATACCTCCAGCTTCTCACAGATATCTTTTGCTACCTCCCAATATCTCTCATTTGGCATGCAAGTGTAGAAAGCATCAAAATGCCTCAAACGGGAAAATACATCTTTATAAATTAATGCACTAGAAAGCATCAAATACGTAGAGTTCCAACAAGTCTTACAATCAAATACCAATTCCTTGGTATTTGAAATACGCAAGTGCCGACTTGATTCATCAAATTATTGCCTTCTCTTTTGTGATGTTGTCCAAAAAAGTACACTATCCCTAATTCTCTTAATACCATCACCAATTACAGCTAAGCCATCTTGAACCACCAAATTCAATATATGAGCAGCACAATGCATGTGTAACAATGATTCACTTAAAGCAAGTGAACTAATTTGAAGCTTTTCTAACATAATTCCCATCATAGCATCATTTGTGGTACAATTATCCACAGTCATTGTTGATAACTTCCTATCAACATTTCACTCTAAAAGAACAGTAAAAAGGACTTCTTTTGTGTGTGGAGATGGTACATAGATAAATCTAAAACAAATCAATTAAATAATTACAACATACTTTAACAAAAGCTACTACAATTAGTGACAAATTTTTAAAAAATAATATAGCTTAATAAAAATTTACCTCATAACCTGGCTTTCCAAAATCCAAGAGTCATTGATGTAGTGCGCCGTGACTACCATGAACCCTCTCTTCTTATTACTCAAAGTCCACATATCCGTTGTAATGGCAACTCTACTTTCATTATTGTCAATCTTTGCCATGGACTTCTACTTCTCATAATCATATATCTTCAATATGTCTCGTTTCAAAGTATTTCTTGAAACCAACTTAAAATTTGGTTGAAGACCACTCACAAATTTTCTAAACCCAACATGATCAACCATTGCAAGAGGGTACTCATGCATAATGACCATGTGGGCAAGATCCTCCCTCGAACCCTCTTGGTCAAAATTATACGAGCTCGCACTCACTTTCTTATTCGCCTTTCCTTGCTCTTTCAACATGACTTGTCTCCTAAGATCCCCTCGAAGCTTCAACGTTGGACATCTCTCAAGATGAGTACGTAAATGATTTGTCCCTTGTTTACTTTCTCCCAACAAATACTTTTTACAATAGTTGCATTGGGCCTTCATCTTGCCCTCAACATTTTTTAACTTAAAGTGATTCCATACTATCGATGTTCTCTTTCTTTTACTAATCCCTTCTTGTATATCCTCCACTTCTTGTAGATTCTCAATTGGAGTAGGATCCTCGTCAGAGGCGGTGTCCTCTACCAACACCGGCATTGAGGCAGTGGCCGTGTTAGACATATCTCTACATACACAATATCAAAGTAAATGAGTATAAGACTTATTGAGTTAACAAAGTACAACTAACAAATAAGCTCTACATACATAATATCAAACACATGCACATGTTCAAAGTAGTTGTTGGTGAGTAATACAAAAATTATAATAAAATGCAAGGAATTAAAAAATTAATTCAATACAAATTGGACTGAGGCGCGGATATCTCGCTCTCTTTAAGGAGATTCAAGCCCTCTACGGTTGGCAAAGCTCAAAGACCGGTGCAGTAGACCTTCTCTTGACTTGTCCCCTCCAGGATACAACAGTCCAACAGTAGTTGTTTGGCTCAGACCCAACTCTGCACAAGTGGGTGAGCCCAAAGCTCCACTAAAATAACACTCTTTCTTTGCCTGAAATTCTCTCAATATGTGCTCCAATATTTTTGTGTATTGTCTTGTTTTTTTTTTACTGATGGTGATGGAGTCTATTTATAGGCTCATTGGGCCTCCCGAATTTAATCCCAAATAATCTAATGTGGCCCGAAATTAATCCCCAATTAATCTGATGTTGGGTCAGTTACTAAGACTATTATTTGAAATTCAAATTATTATTAGTTGGCCTTTTAATTAGATGGGCTGGAGTTATATGTGTCAATGAGTCTAATGAGGAGTTATAGGGAGAGTTAATGAGTCCAACAGCTAGCCCATTTAGTGAGTTAATGTCAGAATATTATTTCCTTAAATACGTGTATAAATATGACAACTCATTAATAGTCAATGACAGATTTTTTCCTTAACAAAAACGTGACTATTAACTCACTAATGGCTAGGTGAATTTTTTCAGAATGTATTTGGACACATTAACACAATAGTTACATGGACTTATAAATATATAATTTTTCTCTCCCCTTATCAATGTGGGATTCAGTTTTTTTCAAAACACTAACTCCTCACTTTAAACTCATTAACCACATGAAACTCTCATATCTTCACATTTAATTTTTTCAATTTAAATTAATATTATTTCAAATTAATATTAAAATGTTACAACAGTAGTCAACACCATACTTGAGAAATCATGTAAGCAGCAATATGATAACCAACACCAAGACATGAGATAATTAGGAAATAGGTAAAGCCGAAACCCCCCCACCACATTCAATTCACACATCAACTGTAATGCTATAAAATAGCACAAAATTAACCGCTATAGTATCCATTTATATTACTGTTGTGAAGAGTTACTGCCATAGTAAACTAGCAGGCTTCTGTATCAGTTTTGAGTTTCGTCAAGGAGCAATATGATACCATTTGAAAACAAAATTATCATACTAGAAGTGTGCCCATCAATACTGACAGTGTTTTTTCAAATGGGTAACTTTCAAATAACCAATCTATAAGGGGTTTGCACAAATACAACAAAAGAAAAGGCTTTTCAAATCAAAATTAGTCAGATTCCACAAAAGACCACATAGAACCCATTTTAGAGCAACTAAATAATTTCTGAATTTTGAATCACCATTTTTGTAGTTCAATCTATGCATTCTGAAATTTGACTTCTAATCTCTATCTATACTAGATATATTTATTTAACACTTAATCTAATTTCTTATCAATCTATTAATCTTTATTTTTTAAAAATTAAAAGAAATTGGGTCTGAATCTCAGACTCAAAATCAGCATAATAAAATAAAACCAACCAAATCCCATGCTTTCATTTTCCACACTTCACATCATAACACATAGAATATATATTTTTAAATTAAAAGAAATTGGGTTTGAAACCCAGAGTCAAAATCAGCATAACAAAGCTTCGAAAAACACATAAAATATTAAAGCAAAAACATATGGGTGTGGACTCAACAATCTCCCATAGTAAAAAGTAGAAACATATATATTATTGAGTAGAAATATACCAGATTTTCCAGTGAAGTTGGGACGCTCGGCTCTTTGAAAATCAAAACCCTAGTTCACTTGTTAATGCACCAAGAAATCGTTTGATGAGGTGAAAGAATTGGAGGAGATCGAGATCGGAGAAGTCTCGACGATAGGGTATGATCGGAGAGACTCAGAGAGAGGCTCAATGGGGCGGGTCAGATCGGAGAAGACTCAGAGAGACAGAGAGAGGTTTTGGGTTAGATTTTTTAGGATTTTTAGGGTTTTTTTTTTAAATACTTCAGGTTAGATTCGGGTTTTTTTAATAAAACCTGACCCGATTAAAACCCGTTTCGGGTTCAAAAAACATGACCCGATATCCATTACATAAACGGGATGAAAAAACCCGATGTAATTGGGGCGGGACGGGTACCCGCGGGTCGCGGGTTTATTGCCATCCCTACTGGCAAAATATTAGGAGCTATCGAATAGAAAGAAAATGATAAAAAATCCAACTGAATTTAAAAGAATAATGGTGGTGACAAAAAGGGGACAAGGTACTTAAAGATTGAGAGACGTAGCCGAACTATATTTTTCCAAAGAAATTCCAGAAATAAATTATAGACAGCCCATATGGCCTGTCCTCGGTTGTTAAAAAACGTAGTGGCTGACCCTAAAACACATTTCTGATGGATATAAGTGCTTCTTCTAAGGAAATAGAATCCCCTCTTTTTGGTTTGTGTCCATGGTATCCATGTCAATTCGTTCAGATCAAATCCTCTTAACTTGATGCAAATTTCAACAAAGGAAGAAACTGGAAAAAAGAAGGGTTGTGGAAATCAGTGGAAGGATGGAAAAGCTACTGTAACGGAAAAAATATTAAGGAGAAAAATAGGTTTGGGAAATGACCTTTCCGAGAGTGGTTGTGAAGATCAGCCTTTTAATGAAAGAGCAAACCTATAAAGAACACATCAACTGAGAAGGAACTGGTCCCCGGTGTTGGGGACTGATTACCCTCCGATGGTAAAGTCAGTCAAATATGAATGAGTGCAATTATTTGTAAAGAGTTTGGTTTTTCTGTGTATGGCAAAAATAAGCATACCTGATTTCTGTAGGAACATTCTCTTTTATAGGCTCTCCAATGACAGCTCATTTGCTGATCTGATCGGTACTTTCCCTTCTGAAAAAAAGGGATGGTATCCTCGGATGGGACATGAAGATGTCTGTCCATCCTTATTTGCGTGGGTTGTCCCGTAGCATTTATGACTTTGTGTGCTTGTCCCCACGTGTGACATTACCTGGCAGGTCACCTCGCCGTTTCGTATTTAATGTTTCCAACCACCTATCTGATATGCATTAAATGCGAAGATTCAGCGTATCTGTAGGCCAGAGAGGCACGTCCTCGTACTATACATCCGCCCCGGGGAGGGTTTGTCCGTGCACCTCTCCTTTGATAGGTGACGTTCTCATTGCCTTGTGTTTCCCATACAAATTTTCTCCTCACAATAGCCCCTCAGTCAGTCCTGCCCAACACAAACTGGGGCGGGACGGACTGTTATTTATCCGTTCCATTTCCCGCCTGCCGTGCTGATGCTTTGGTTTCGTGTGACCCCTCGTGTTCTGTATTCTGAAATGATGTGTCTGGAGCTTTGCGCGCCGTCTGCTGTGACGTCATGATTGTACTTTAACTGTCGTACCTCTACCGAGATAATGATGGGCCTCATTTAATACGGCTTCCCCCACACGTTTTCATTTCCCAGTCTATAAATACCTCTTCTTCTACTCTAACGCCTCTGCTTGCCTTTCATTTGCACAAATCCTCGCGCTTCAGATTCCTTCGTGCCTCGTTCCTTCAACACCCTTCTGTCACCCGTACTCTCGCCTGTAAGTTCCCCTCCTCACATCTTCCTCGCTTTCCCTTCTGCTTTCTCTTTTCTTAGTTTAAGTATTAGATAATGGGTAGGAAGAAAAACGAGGAGGACGGAGGCAAGTTGAGCCGTTACATGAACACGCCTGAAGCCATGGCCATGTTCCGTCATCTGTATGAGATCCCAAACGATGTGGGACTCAGATATGTGCATTGGTCTGATGCATTTCCTCCCTCCTCAGGGGAGCTTCTTATCCCCGTGGTGGCGGTTGTGGAAGGGGGGGTTCGTTTTCCTATAGACCCCCTCTTGGCCGATTTCCTCAATTACTTTAGTTTGTCCCCCACCCAAGTAAACCCAAATATCTTTAGGATAGTGATGGGGACCGTGGAACTGAATAGGAGGCTCGGCTTAGAACTTAGCACATATGATATAGTCCGGACCTACATCCTCCATCGCAATTCGAAAACCGAATCATACTCACTCCGCCCTAGAGATATCAACTTCACATTGGTGAACGGTCTGCCGGACACCAATCGTGGTTTTGATGATGATTATTTAGTAGTATCTGGAGAGTGGTTTTTGCCCGGGCGCAGGTGCCCTACAAAAGACGGGGTTCCAGGTCCGTCTCTTATTAACATCATATTTAGTACGGACATGTAATGTTTTGGTACTGACCTGCTTCATTACTTTGTGCAGACTCTAGAAGGAGAAAGCCCCGCAAAAACCTGATAAAAATCAATAGCCTACGCCAAGTTTGGGAGAGCGAGCTCTGCACGGACGAACACGCACAGCCACGCTCCGCTCCAAAGTTGCTCCGTTACACGGCGCAGACTCATTCCTACCTAGCTTGTAGGCTGGTGCCTGACCTCAAAGCTGCGCTAGCGAATCCAGAAAATAAAGCCTTGCCTCCAATTGACATTAGAGACGTGCTAGACACAGAAGCACCGGATATGTCAGGGATGAATTTGAGAAATCTGCTCCCTACCCGGCGCGAGGAGGGTACTACGGGGAACGTGCCGGCCTCCTCTCAACCGGCTCGGAGGAAGAGAGCGAGGATGGAAAGCTCAGCCGGGCCAAGTCGACCGTCAACATCTACGCCGCCCAGCCCGTCGGTCCCAGAGGCACATGAGGTGGCCCACGATGGCTACCCAACTGGGAAACTTGGTCCGGCCCGGCATGGTCCTCCGGTCCGGCGTTCAGGCCCAGGGGGAAGGATCGGTACCACTATGGGCCCCCCGAATGGAGTACCGGGGGGAGGATGTCGTGACAGAGGCGGATTGCATCCTCCCCGTCAACGAGATGCGCAGCGGTTCAATGGCCAGTGCTCTAAGCCAAGTGGTCCGTCTCCCTCTAGACATGGATGAGTGGAAGAAGGCCACTGATGACGGGCTAATTAATAATCTGAGGAGGGGCCTACTCATGGTGAGCAAAATAAAGAACTCAGTGTTTATTCCCTTTCATTTTTAGCTTATGGCTTTGTTGTACTGCAGGGGGTCCAAGCTTCTTGGGAGCTGGAGGAGCGATTTCGGACCAACAAGGACCACCTCGCTCATGCCAATGTCCTGGCACTCAAGTATCAGGACGCCAAGAAGATGGCAGCTGATGCTAAGAAAATGGCTGAAGCCGCGGATGCTAAAAGGGTAGAAGCTGAGGAGTCCCTCAATGCTGCGCTGGATTCACTTACGAAGGCCGAGGACAAAATCTGGGCTCTAGAATTCGAGTTTGATCAAGCAAAAAAGGCAGCTTATGAGGCTGGCAGTAGTGATGCCCAAGCTGAGATGGGGGATCAGCTCCCTGGGGTTTGCAATGAATTCTACTCGGACGGATGGAAAAAAGCCGTGAGCATTTTGTCGTCAGGACAGACAACGCTGCCCCCACTGCAGCCCTCAGTGCCTTACCCTGGTGCCTGGCCTCCTCCTCCTCCCGAGGTCGTTCTTGCCACTCCTCTTGAGGTACCTGTGACCCCCATCCCTGAGATAAGCGCGGACGTAGTGAACCTGGAGGACGAGGTGAACTCTGCTGAAGCAGCAGCTCCAGATGATGCCGCTCAAGCCCCCGGCGTTCCTGACGGAGGAGGCGCAGTTCCAGACGAAGCCGGCCCGAGCGTTTAGTAGTGCTTTCACTTATGTTTTTGTGTAACATGTAGGATTTATAAACATTGTGTTTTAAATGTCCTTCTTTTTGAATGAAGACTCAGAATGTTTTTGATTTTCTTTGTGAATGACGGAATATGTGATCCGTGCCGCTCTTAACAAATACGGTAAAAAGTGCGCATCGTTCTTAAACTGTTCTATGGGCAAACGATGCCCTAACCGGACCTTCTAGATCACTTAGATAAAAATCAAATCGAGTACTCAATATGACAAGGATTTTACTGCCGCTCTAGTATACTTAGTAAGATGATACGCAAGAAAATAAATGGAGTGGTGGGTATGGTCAAGTATTATTGCCGTTCTAACATACTACGTAAGATACTAGGCAAGAAAACAAATGAAGTACTTGGCACGGCCAAGTTTTTATGCCGTGTTAACATATCATTAGAGGACTTGTAGGCAGAAAGTAAACAACGTACCTCTTATGCTTAGGAGTCAATGTTGCTCTGCCCTATTGAAGTGCTCGTAGGCAGGGGTTTTTAGAAAACCTAAAGTGGCCAAGGTTTTAAACACTTGGTACGGCCAAGTTATATCGCCGTTCATCCGCACTGCTTGAGGATTCACCGGCAGAGGACCTGGACGTGGCCAGGGTTTTGATGCCGTCCCGCCATACCACTTGAGGATTCATAGGCGAAACACCTAGCATGGCTTAGGATTTGATGCCGCTCTACCATACCACTTGAGGATTCACAGGCAGAGCACCTTGGGCGTGGCCAGGGTTTTGATGCCGTTCCGCCATACCACTTGAGGATTTACAGGCGAAACACCTAGCATGGCTAGGATTTGATGCCGCTCTACCATACCACTTGAGGATTCATAGGCAGAGCACCTGGGCGTGGCTAGGGTTTTGATGCCGTTCCGCCATACCACTTGAGGATTTACAGGCGAAACACCTAGCATGGCTAGGATTTGATGCCGCTCTACCATACCACTTGAGGATTCATAGGCAGAGCACCTGGGCGTGGCCAGGGTTTTGATGCCGTTCCGCCATACCACTTGAGGATTTACAGGCGAAACACCTAGCATGGCTAGGATTTGATGCCGCTCTACCATACCACTTGAGGATTCATAGGCAGAGCACCTGGGCGTGGCCAGGGTTTTGATGTCGTTCTGGTCGTCCCGTACCTCAGCACCACATATGACAAAAAGTCTTATATTTCAAAAAATTGAAGTGAACACATTGAAACTTTCGATCTGTACAGCCCTTCTTGACACCTTTCCTACTGGTAAAACTTCTTCAGGTTGCTTATATTCCAAGGTCTTTTGAGAGGTTTGCCGTCCATTCCCTTGAGGTTGAATGCTCCCAGTCCGGCCTCTGAAATGATCTGATAGGGTCCTTCCCAATTTGCTCCTAGTTTGCCTTGAGTGGGGTCCTTTCTGCTTCCCAGCACTTTTCGTAATACCAAGTCTCCTGGTGCAAGGCTCCGCTCACTTACATTTTTGCCGTACCTCTTCTTCAGATCGCCCTGGTAAGACGCCAGCCTGATCATGGCGAGATCTCTGCGCTCTTGAGCCAGGTCCATATCTTTAGCCAGCATGAGCTCGTTATTCTCCCGATCATATTCTTCTGAACGCAGGGTAGGGAGTCCTACTTCAAGTGGAATCACCGCTTCGACTCCGTAAGTAAGAGAAAAAGGGGTTTCCCCTGTTGAGCTTCGAGGCGTTGTTCTGAACGTCCATAATATGGTAGGCAGCTCCTCCACCCATCTCCCTTTAGCTTCTTCCAACCTTTTCTTAATTTCGTTGAGGATTGTCTTATTGGAGGATTCTGCTTATCCGTTTCCCTGTGGGTAGGCCGGGCTGGAGAAGTGATTTCGAATTTCCGAACTCTGAAGCAATACTTCTTGAATGGTCCGCTGTCGAACTGTGTGCCATTGTCGGAGATAAGGCATTTGGGTATACCGAAGCGAGTTATTATGTTCTTCCAAATGAACTTTCTTGATTCAGAATCTGTAATGCGTGCGAAAGGCTCCGCTTCAACCCACTTAGTGAAATAGTCGGTTGCCACGATTAACCATTGTCTGTGCCCTGTTGCGCGAGGCAGTGGTCCGACTAGGTCCAGCCCCCACTGAGCAAATGGCCAGGGGCTAGATATGGGATTAAGCTGGGATGCAGGTTTGTGTATGGCCGGAGCGAATAATTGACACTTCTCACAGCGCCTTGACATATTGAGCCGCATCCTTCTGCATATATGGCCATCCAATAGCCTTGTCCGATTGCTCTGTGGGCCAATGAACGACCTCCAGTATGACCACCGCACACTCCCTCGTGGATCTTGTAGAGCAAATTTGGGACCAAGTCTGGATGCACACAAAGGAGGTATGGTCCTGTGTAAGATTTTTTGTACAACTTTCCCTCTCGGGAGACCCAGTACCATGTCGCATTCTTGCGGATCTTGGCTGCTTCTTTCTGATCTGTCGGCAATATGTCTTTTGTTAAATAATCTAGTATGGGGTCCATCCAGCTGGGCTCCATCTCAATTTGACATATGATTGCCTGGCTACTCTTCATTATGCTAGGAGAATCTTGTACTTCTACCGTTATAGTTCTTCTGAAATCTGGCGCCACAGAAAATGCTAGCCCAGCAAGAGAGTCAGCATGCCCGTTGTGCTCTCGTCTTACACTTTCGATGTTGAACTCACGGAAACCCTTCAAAAGATCTTTAGCCAAGTCACGATAAGCCACCATCCTTTCGTCTTTCGCCATATATTCTCCCGTCAATTGATTGACTATCAGCTGAGAGTCACAGTAAATGGTGAGGAGATCAGCACCCAGTCGTTTGGCGGCTCTGAGGCCGTGCAGAAGTGCCTCGTACTCAGCTTCATTGTTTGAGGCTCCGAAGCCTAATCTGACCGCCTGCTCCAATAGTTCCCCTCCTGGCGATATCAGGACTACTCCCAAACCGGAGCCCCTGGAATTTGTCGCACCGTCAACATATAATGTCCATTCGTTCTTCTCTAGGATCCGTTCGTCGTCCTTGGGATGCTCTCCTATGGTGGGCAGGTCGCTTTTTTCTGGTGCAAATTCAGCTATGAAGTCGGCCAGTACCTGTCCTTTGATGGATGTCCTGGGTTTGTAACGTACATCATATGCCCCCAGATGAGCCCCCCATTTGGATATCCGACCGCTGAAGTCCGAACTCCTGAACAAGGCCTTCAAAGGCAAGGAAGTTAGAACGATCATAGTGTGGGCTTGAAAGTAGTGGGGGAGCTTCTTCGTTGTTATGAACAATGCGAGGGCCGACTTTTCCAGTGGTAGATACCGTGTCTCCGCCCCATTCATGGTCTTGCTAGTATAATAAACCGGCCGTTGTTCTCCTGAGTCATCTCGTATGATTGCCGCGCTGACCGCCTTATCTGAGGCCGCAAGATAAATGTAGAGGGGCTCCCCTTCCTTGGGCGAGGAGAGCAATGGGGGTGTCGATAAGTACCTCTTCAGACGTTCAAATGCTCGGTCGGACTCTTCGCTCCATGTAAAGCTTTTCCCTTTCTTGATTAAATCAAAGAATGGTCTGCACCTCTCAGGCTGATTTAGAGATGAATCGGTTGAGCGCGGCTGCCATGCCTGTCAGCCTTTGAACTTCTCTGACGTTCTTGGGGGGCTGTAGCCCTTTGGATAGCTGCTATTTGGTCCAGGTTTGCCTCTATGCCACGCTGTGTTACCAAGAAACCCAAAAACTTTCCCGAATCCTACGCCAAATGCGCACTTTGTAGCGTTGAGCTTTAAGTTGTGGCCTTCTAAGTATTTCAAAGACTTTCCTCAAGTCCTCCACATGATCCGTACTCTTGATGCTTTTGACAACCATATCATCAATATATACTTCAACGGTTTTCCCAAGCAGCTCGGAAAACATTTTAGTGACCATTCTCTGGTAAGTTGCTCCAGCATTCTTCAGTCCGAAAGGCATTACCTTGTAGCAGAATATTCCTCTGGGTGTGATGAATGCGGTCTTTTCTTGGTCTTCTTTTCTCAAGGCTATCTGGTGGTATCCTTGGAAAGCATCCAGGAAGCTCATTCTTTCGTGTCCGGCCGTAGAGTCCACCAACTGATCTATCTTCGGGAGCGGGAAAGGATCCTTTGGGCAAGCTTTGTTCAGATCCGTAAAATCTACACAGATCCCTCCACTTTTCCGTTTTTCTTCTTTACGAACGACGGTGTTGGATAGCCACTGTGGGTATAAGACTTCCCTTAACCGCTCCAATCTTTAAGAGCCGCTCTACTTCTTCTCGCACGGCCTCGGCATGTTGTGGTGCCGTCCTTCTTGCTCTCTGGACTATTGGTTTATACTCGGGCGAAACGTTCAGTGCATGGCAGACAAATTCTGAATCTACTCCGGGTGCCTCGTACGGAGTCCATGCAAAGATGTCTTGGTATTCTTTGAGGAGGGTCAGCAACCGTGTCCTGTGCTCCTCAGATAGAGAATCGCCTATTAAAAACTGTCTCTGGGCTTCATCCTCTGCCACGGATACCGGTACGAGCTTCTCCGCACATTTCTCCTAGACGTTCTTCGCAGCCTTCCCTGCTCTGTAATTGCTATTTATCCCCATCGAGGCCTTCTCTTGGTTCTTGGGGTAGTTGGGATTTATGTTTGATCGCGGCCACTAGGCATTGTTTGGCTGCCAATTGGTCCCCCAGGATTTCCATGACTCCTTGCGGGGTTGGAAACCTTAATCGTTGATGGAGTGTGGAGGGAACCGCGCCCATTCTGTGCAGCCATGGTCTCCCAAGGATTGCATTATAAGGAGAGAAAGCATTGAGAACGAAAAACTTAGTCGGGGTCGAGACTGTTCCAGCCCTGACATTGATTGTGACTTTTCCTGATGGGACGACTGTTTCTCCGGAGAAGCCACTAAGTGGTTCTTCGACAAGATTCAAGTCCTTCTTCTCGAGACCCAACCCTTTAAATAGGGACTCGTACATAATCTCGACTGAACTGCCAGGATCTATGAGAATTCTCTTGACATTGAACTCACTGATCCGCAATGTCACTACCAGAGCATCCTAGTGGGGTAGCTGCACCCCTTCCAAATCTTGATTCGTGAAAACAATCTACTCCGTTGACTCTTTCTTCAAGGGAACTGGAGCCATTTGCGCTGAGTCTCCAATTTGGAACACCTCTCTTAGATGTGCCGCTCTTTTCATCTCTCCTCTTTGGTCGCGACTGGTCGTCCCATAGTGAATTACATCAATGATTCCTATGGGAGCTGAATCTTTTATCGTGAGCTTCGGTGCTTCATTATTCTGGTGGGAGTTCTTTGTCTCGTCTATGTACTGCCTGAGGTGCCCGTTCTTCACCAACTGCTCTAAATGATACTTGTAAGCTCGGCATTGTTTAGTTAGATGTCCGCGCTCCCGGTGGTAACTGCAGTACTACTTTCCTTCTCTGGTGGCTGGGTCGCCAGGCATCTTTGCGAGGCCACTCGAAGTATGGCTTATCTTTTATGAAGGGGAGGAGCCGGTAGATTGGCTGCTTAAACACCGTGTGCACTGCCATACATGTTCCAGCCCAGGGGCTGATTCCGTTGATCTTCTGGATCTCTTGGCTTGGTTTTGCTCGGGCTGTGCCGCCTTTTTGTCCGAAGGCGGGGCCGCCTCCATGGTCCTGGCTGAACTCTTTTGAATCATCTTCTACCCTGATATGTTCCTCCAGGCGAGTCATGAGGTCCGCCATGCTGATAGGTGGCCTTTTAGTGAGAGACCGCCTTAGTTTGATGTCTTGGTTCAGGCCAAACCGAAACGTCTTCACCACTATGTCTTCGTCGCATGCATCGATGTTGTTATAGACCTCCCAGTATCGTGTGGAATACGACTTCAACGTTTCTTCAGCTTTCATCTTGAGGGCCAGCAGGGCATCAATCTTCCTTAAGGCTTCCGAGGTATTCGTTATGAACCTTGCAGTGAAGGACTCAGACATCTTCTTGCCATGAGCGGAATGGACCCGTGATCTAGGCGATCGAACCATCGTAGTCCTACTTCGCCCAAACTTGAGGGAAATATGCGGCACATGAGGGCATCATTGGAGGTGTGGAGAGCCATAGATTGCCGATAGCGGCTCAGATGTCGCACTGGATCACCTTTTCCGTCGTATACAGCGAGGTTGGGTGGGACGAACCTTGCTGGGAACTTTGCCCGCTCTATTTTAGCCGAAAAAGGAGAGAATGAGATCTGTTGGAGCTTCCTCCAAATTGGATTGTGCTTGTGCTGAAGATGAGGTGTTTTGGAACGACCAAGCCTGCGCTTCTTGGGGGACATTGACCTTTGGTGCCTATGTTTTGATTTTCTGTTGCGCTTCTTGTGGCTAGGAACATGATTCGGGCTCCCACACAAACCCGAGTGGCTCCTGGATCGTCTCCTCTGGTGCTAGTCATCTTTTTCCTTGTCCTCTTCTTTTAAGAGCTTGAGCTCTTCTTCGAGTTCTTCGATTCTTCTCTTCTTTCTGACCTCTCCAAGGAAGGAGGGTTCCTTAGAAGGTGAATGCTGCCTTCCCTCAATCCTTCCATAGGAGCGCTGCTCTTCGCGTCCCCTCTGCCCTCTTGGAACCCGTACTTCGGATCGTATCTTTCTGCGATTGAAGGTTGGCAATCTAGCACCTCCATGGTTGTTCTCTGAGATGGCTACTTCTTCCATCCTTCTAGGTGGGTCTGTAACCTCTTCTTGAATCGGTCTTCCCACAGATGGCGCCAATTGTAACGGAAAAAATATTAAGGAGAAAAATAGGTTTGGGAAATGACCTTTCCGAGAGTGGTTGTGAAGATCAGCCTTTTAATGAAAGAGCAAACCTACAAAGAACACATCAACTGAGAAGGAACTGGTCCCCGGTGTTGGGGACTGATTACCCTCCGATGGTAAAGTCAGTCAAATATGAATGAGTGCAATTATTTGTAAAGAGTTTGGTTTTTCTGTGTATGGCAAAAATAAGCATACCTGATTTCTGTAGGAACATTCTCTTTTATAGGCTCTCCAATGATAGCTCATTTGCTGATCTGATCGGTACTTTGCCTTCTGGAAAAAAGGGATGGTATCCTCGGATGGGACATGAAGATGTCTGTCCATCCTTATTTGCGTGGGTTGTCCCGTAGCATTTATGACTTTGTGTGCTTGTCCCCACGTGTGACATTACCTGGCAGGTCACCTCGCCGTTTCTTATTTAATGTTTCCAACCACCCATCTGATATGCATTAAATGCGGAGATTCAGCGTATCTGTAGGCCAGAGAGGCACGTCCTCGTACTATACATCCGCCCCGGGGAGGGTTTGGTCCGTGCACCTCTCCTTTGATAGGTGACGTTCTCATTGCCTTCTGTTTCCCATACAAATTTTCTCCTCACAGCTACATATGCTTGTCCCAATCTTCTAAGAGAATTGATGTTTTGATTTGTCTCTTTTATCCCACAAATAGATGCCACAAAGAGGATGTAGGGTGCTATCGCATTAATCAGTCACTTGAAGAGCCATGAGGTGGGATTCAAATGCCTCATTGAGAATTGAAACTCCTTTGAACAAATCCCATCCCATTCCAATTGGTCTTTTCACGTCCTAGGAAGTGAAGAAGATTGAGCCCGATGTCTCCCACAACTGAAGCTTCTTAATTTTGCCAGATATTGAGGTCCATAGGAAGAGTGAACCAGTTAAGTTAAGAAAACCGTGCAAATGAAACCAGGAATTCAGAAAGGGCCTAAGGTTGGTGGACCAATGTTAGGGTCCTTTAGTCCATTCGAAATTGCCCTTCAAGATATCGGGGATTTGGAGTACTATGTAAAAAGCATGACAAATCCAGCCCTGCCATTTCTAGCAATGAAGCAACAAGGTTGAGCAAAAAGTAATACGAAAAATACCAAACCGGTTGTAGATTGTTAGAGTACTTATATCCAGAACTATTATTAGTTCAAACTTAATCAAATGCCCCTTAAAACCTGTGGTCAAGGTAATAGCACTGACTTTTGGTTTTATGAACATGACCAATGTATCATGTCCAGTGTTAATTGGTTAATCCGGTAAGTAAAAGTAGATTAATAACAATGTTTGAAGATTCTATTTAATGGCATTTACAAGCTAACAAGTAATAACAATGATTCTGGAAGATTCTATTTTCTGAATCTTAGCTGATGTTGTATTTTACTATTTGTGTTGTGAATTCTATTTTTGTTAGTTGTTAGTATTTGTTGGTTTGAATGTTTTGAGCTAGAGGAATATGAAAAATACTAAACCGGTTGTGGATGGTTAGAGTATTTAACACAATACTATTGAGCTAAATTAAGTGGCATGAACGCAGGGGCGGAGGCAGAAAATTTTTTTAGGGTGGGCTAATTGTGAAAAAAACAAAGAATTTGACTGGGATAATTAGTTAATTTAAGGTATTTTTTAAAATATATATATATATATATATATATATATAGGTAAAAAAAAAAAGAAAAAAAAAAAAAGCAAACCTTGGCTGGGAGGTACAATGTGGCTCCGCCACTGCATGAACGTGACCAATCTAACATGTCCAATGTTAAATGGTTAAATTGGTAAGTAAAAATAGATTAGTAACAATGTTGAAAACTCCGTTAATGGCATTTACATGCTAATAAGTATAAAAATGGATGTCGAGGAGAGACATTACTCAATTTTATAGATAATGAAAAAATTGAAAGAGAGCCAATAAATATAGGGGAAAAATGCAATTTACCCTTAATTTTACTCTCTAATGGTTATACTCAATATCTTGTACACGAAGGGCTCATTGGCAATTATATACCAACCGTTTCTGTTGGTTGTGTTGTGCTCCGTGCAATTCATTTGTGCCAATTTTCTGTTGGTCCAATATTGTACCCGTTTCAGTGCGATGGGCAGGATTCGAGCCTAAGAGAACCATTTCAGTGGGAGAATACTTTCCTTTCCGAGAATGGCTTCCGCTGTGACTGGTTGCTTTTCTAGCTTCATGTGAATCCCAATATACTTTCCTTTCCGAAAATGGCTTCTGCTATGACTAGTTGCTTTGCTTTAGAAAATTGCTTGCCTGGAAGCAGCATGCATGCTATCTCCAAGTTCCAAAGCTAAACAGCTCGTCATTCCCAAATATTCTTTCTGTGTACCCTTGTGGTACCATTTCCCAACCTTGAACCATACAATTACTGTCCCATTATCCTCACCTGTGACTTCATTCCTACATGGTAAGCCCCCTTTGCGCTGCCACTACTGTGCATTCATAGTGGTTATCCTTGCAAGACTTCACCTTTCCTCATAAATCCACCATTCCCCTCATGGTAGCACCTGTTGTGTCAAATATTCTGTGAAGCCTACATCCAAGTCTACACCTTATTCAATCTGGTTGTCGGTCCTCATGGCAGCTGAGGAACTCCCTATCCCTACTGTAGAAGATATCACTCGACTCACCCAAAATGTGAGTTATGTGTATAACCGCCTAGCACTCCACATGACCAGCCCTAATCCTGAGGTATCAAACCTTCTACTCATAGGAAGAATAATTTCTTATCGTAACTTCCATGCCCCAGTCCTTCATGATATTATTACGAGAGCTTGGAATCCCTCCCGCCGTATTTCGGTCAAGAAAGTTGATAGGAATACTTTTGCGTTCTCCGTTGATCATGAAGCTAATAGATCCTTAGCTTTTAATCGTAGGCCTTGGACGATTCGTGGTGCACATCTTGTGCTCAAGATCTTGAGTCCTGACCTTGCTATATCCGAGATCGACTTTGCGAGCTCGACGTTTTGGATTCAAGTTCACGGGCTACCCTCGACTTGGTACAATAAAGAAAATATCAAGATAGTTGGGGGCAAAGATGGTTCAGTGGTGCATGTTGAATTTTTCGAAGCTGTTAGTGGAATATGGCAGAGATTTGCCAGGGTTTGAGTTAATGTTAATGTGAATAATCCTCTTTGCCTAGGGATTTTCCTGCCAAGGAATGAAAGGAATGATATTTGGATTAGTATGGAGTACGAGCGCCTACTAGAGTTCTACTTTCGATGTGGAATTATTGGGCATACAGACGTGCATTGTGAGACTAACAAAGTGGTATTATCCAATGAGTTTGGAGGGAAATTTCCGGCTTTTGGTGAGTGGATCCATATTGGTAATGATAGAACTCCGCTAGGGATTTATGATAAACCATCAGAGGTGGCTACTCAGGCACTTAGGCCAGCTGTTCCAGTGTTGGAAGTGGCGGTTCCGACTCTTCTGCAAAATGTCTCGGTGGTGAAGGAGGCAGTTCAGGCTCTTGTGACAGTTGTTCTGTGTGAGGACACTCCATGTACAGCTGGTAACAATAACTTTGGTGTGGGCAATACCACGGGTGAGGTGTCGGCCTTTGCTCGTCTGCTGGAGCACTCACTTAAGGATGCTTGTCGTGCCAGTAGCGCCAGTACATCTTTGTCCCCTACAGACACTTTCTGTTGGCGCTAGAAATGAGTTTGGTCCTTGGCCTAGTATTTGTCACTCGGTTGGGCCAAATACTCACAATGCTCCCCAAAACCCACTGAAAACCCATCTTCTAAACCATTTGCCTATGGCCTAACCCAACTTGTTGATAGAGCCCACGGTGAGCAAAAAGGACATTCTTTTCATGGACCCCCCTAAGGCCCACCACCTCACTTTATCCCTTCAATCCCAAGTCCCATCTACTCCAGAACCCCCCTGGCCCATATTAACCCACATATCACCAATTCCACTGAATCCCTAGGTACAGAGACCAAAATTCCTTTCCCCCTTTCCCCCAAGTTCGAGATATTAGCTACCCCACCTCCTGTTCCAGTAAATCAAGCCGCCCCACCACCTGCTCCAGTAAATCAAATCGCCCTTGCTCCAGTAAATCAAGCCGATTTTGGTTTTCATGACCTCAAAAGAAAGGAGCATCCTACTTCGCCCTCCACCATACTGAAGAAGTCGAGACATGAAGCTACTTACCTCGAGGCTAGGCGCTCTTAGTTTGCTGATGAGGTTGAAGAGTTATATAATAAGGTGGAAAATTCTGGAAACTCTATTTCTTTGGTTGAGGAGGCGGGACTTCCCCTATTTCCTAAGGTCCTATGAAGATTCTTGGGTGGAACTGTTGAGGGATTTGCAATTCCTCGACAATTCAAGCCTTGAGGGCTCTCGTAAAAGGTCAATGCCTTCAGATTGTGTTCCTGTGTGAAACTAAAGCTAATGAATGTCGGTTGAAGAAGATTGCGAGTTCGTTGGGTTTTTCTGAGCACCTAATCGTTGCTGCTCAAGGAAAATCAGGTGGTATTTGTCTTCTTTGGTCTTCTAGTATCTCTGTTGAAGTTTTAGAATTTAACTCTGTTACTATAACTATTTCAATTTGTGATAGTGTTTGTAATTGGTCCCTAGTGGATTTTTATGGTCCTCCTTATTACCGTAAGCGTATGAAAGCTTGGACTAATCTATTTGCCCTGCTTCAGTCTTTAGAGGGTCCATGGCTCTATTTTGGTGACTTTAATACTATTGTTGAGGATAATGAGAAGCTTGGTGGGCGCTCTGGTTCTAGTTCGGCCTCTAATTACCTCCGCAGCTTAATTTTTGATTTGAATGCAATAGACCTTGGCTTTTCTGGTGCAAAGTTTACTTGGTGTAACAAGAGATGGAGTAAGGGCTGTATCAAAGAGAGACTTGACCGAGGTATCGCCAACAGTTTGTGGAGAACAACATTCCCGTGAGCTTCCGTGAAGCACCTGGGGGCCGTTAATTCGGATCATTGTCCATTGCTAATTGATACTCATCCTTCTGATGTCAATGCTTTTAGACCATTCTGTTTTGATTCCATGTGGACAAAGGATCCCCGGTGTAATGGTGTTATTAGTGAAGCCTAGAAAAAAGAGTTTGTTGGCAATGAGTGCTTTCAGTTGTGTAAGAAAGCAGTTTCACACCACGACTGTCCTTCGGAAATGGAATAGAGAAGTATTTGGCCACTATCAGTCTAGAACTTCTGAGATTTCCAAGCAGATCGAGTTAATTCAATGTGAGATTCCGTCAGTGGACAATTGTTATAAGGAAGCAAAGCTACAGTCTGATCTAAATTGCTGGATGTCCAGAAATGAGCTAATGTGGAGGCAAAAGTCCCGCGAGACTTGGCTAAAAGACGGAGATTGTAACTCCAGATTTTTCCACATTTCTGCTGTGGTGTGTCATCGAAACAACTCTATCGATGCTATTAGAGGTGAGGATGAGATTTGGATTGTGAACCTCTCGGAGATTAGAGATTTTGTAGTGGGGAATTTCAAGCATTTGTTCACTGAAGAAGTCATTTCTTGCCCTGCGGACTTGGAGAATTTGATTCACCCTTGCATTGCTGAGTCCGAAAATGCCCATCTCTACCTAATGCCTACCCCTAGTGAGATTAAGGAAGCGGTTTTCAATATGCAGAGTTTGAAAAGCCCAGGTCCTGTTGGCCTCCCGCCTCTATTTTATAAGAAGTACTGGCACATTGTGGGCCACATAGTGATTAAGGCAGTCCAAAATTTTTTCACTTCGGGTAAGCTACTAAAGGAAATGAATTTTTCTTTCATAGTGCTCATTCCCAAAATTCAAAACCCTACAGCTATCAGCCATTATCGACATATTAGTCTCTATAATACGACCTGCAAAATTATCTCGAAGCTGTTAGTGGACAGATTAAGAGGAGTGCTTTCGAGCCTTATTTCTCTAGCACAATCTACATTTATTCCGGGCCGTTGGATCGCAGAGAATCAATTGATTGTACAAGAAATTCTTCATAGCTTCAAGATTCGTAAGGTAAAAGGAGGTTTTGTTGCAATGAAACTCGACCTTCAAAAAGCTTATGATAGGGTGAACTGGGGCTTCCTCAAAATGGTGCTGACTTGATTTGGTTTCTCTTCTAAGTTTATAGGTTGGATTATGGAGTGTATCTCATCTGTGTCTTTCTTTATTCTGGTTAATGGAGGTATGACTAAGATTTTCAAGCCATCTCGGGGTCTTCGACAAGGCAATCCACTCTCTCCATACCTCTTGATTATTTGCCAAGAAGTACTTTCCAGGCTAATAGATAGAGAGTTCTTGTATGGTAATGTTAAAGGTGTCAAGATGAATGTGGCTAGACCGGCTTTTACTCACGTAATGTACGCTGACGACATTATGGTCTTTGCTAAAGCGAATTGTAGGGAAGTTAAAATTTTAGATGAATGTCTTGATAAGTATTGTGCTTGGTCTGGGCAGTTAATCAACCGGTCTAAATCTGGGCTTATTTTTTCCAAATTGGTGTGTTGTGCTAAAAGAAGAGAGTTGAAGGTGCTGCTGACCATGAAGAAAATTCACCCGAATGTTAAGTATCTTGGTTCTCCATTATTCAGCTCTTCAAGTAGAATCAAGGACTTCAAATTCTTGCAAGAGAAACTCAAGTCCAGATTGCTAGGTTGGCGGAGTAAGGCGCTGTCTTGGAGTAAGGCGCTGTCTACTCTTGGCTAGTAGGGTAACTCTTATAAAACCAGTGGCCTTAACGCTTCCTTCCTACACTTTCTCGTCTTCCATCATACTAGTGGCTGTTTGTGAGAAAATGGATGCTGCTGTCCGTCGCTTTTGGTGGAACCCAAGTAGTGATTTTGGTCGTTTTTTGGAAGTAGTGATTTTGGTCGTTTTTTGGCCTGGAAAGCTTGGGCGGATCTGTGTACCCCGAGAGTGAGTGGTGTTTGGGATTCCGGAGAGCCAAGCACACTACTGATGCGATGCTCTCAAAGCTTGCTTGGATGATTGCCTTTGGCCGAGATAGCCCATGTATGAACGCATTGAGAAGCAAATATAAAGTCCGACATGGTTGGATTAATTGTGAACCCCTTAAAAACGCGTCACCCACCTGGCGAGCTATAGATAAATTGAAAGCCGCTATCTGCAAGGGTGCCTACTATCTTATCGGTGACAGCAAAAGTGTTGACTGCTTGAAGGATCCATGGGTGCCTTGGAGTCCAGGTTTCCTCCCTAACCCAAAAGATATTTTGGTTCCTCCTAATCCGATGCTGGTGTCTTCTCTTATCAACCAGGGAAATCCTTCATGGAATGTTAGTCTTCTCCAAGAGCTTTTTGATGAGGATTCTGTCACTGCGATATGTCGGATTCACTTGCCTTTTCGGCCTTCACCGGATAAACTTTGCTGGATTGCCGATCCGAAAGGTGTTTTCTCAGTAAAATCAGTATACAAGCTAAATCTTTATCATGCATGGCCTTGCAACCCGAATCCGTGCTGGAAGGCCCTTTGGAAATGCAAATTTCATGAGAGACTCAAAACTCTGATTTGGCGAATTGGGTGCAATGCTCTCCTGACTAATCTAAATATTTTCTCTAGACTCTCCATAGGTTCTCCACTATGTCTGCTCTACGGTGTTGAAGTAGAGTCTATCTCCCATCTGTTTTTCAAGTGTGAAGTCACCAGAGTGTTTTGGTTCGGGACAAGCTGGGGAATTCGAGCTGATTTGTTACCAGTTGCCTCAAAATTGGATGATCAAGCTGGTTGTGAATCCACATGTTCCACCTTCGACTTTTTCAAATTCCAGGTCAGTCTCTATTTAGGCGTCGGTGCAGTTTGCTCTTATTTTGGAAGCCATCTGGAATTTCCAGAACCGTTATGTTCATCTTATCAGTTTAGAGAGCCCCATTGTCTCAATTAAAACTCTTGAACTTAAAGTCATTGAGCATTGGCGGGCTCTTCCTGGACTAGCTGGTGCTGCGGTTCTTGAGAAGAGTTTTTCGAGTCCTCCACCACCGGGTTGTATTAAACTAAATGTTGATGCGGCTCTCCTACCTTCCTCGACAAGAATTGTAGTCATTGCAAGGGATGAAGACGAGATGTTGATTAAAGCATGGGCTAAAACAGTGGTGTCCTGTGAACCTCTGCTAGCCGAAGCTATAGCCATCCATTGGGCTATTCTTCTTCCCAAATCTCAGAACTGGAGTAACATTATGATTGAAAGTGATTCAAAGGTATGTGTTGATGCCTTGGTGTCAGATCAACAATATGATGACTAGAGCATTTCTGTTATATGCGATAACGTTAAGTATTTAGCTTTGGAGTTTAGTTTTTGTACTTTTTGCAGGGTGAATCATGTGGCCAACATGGTAGCGCATACATTAGCTAAGTTGGTCCCTTCGATTCTCTCCCTTATTTTGTATTTCCCTAAAAATCTCCTAGCCTTTCTTAAAGAGGCTTGGTTTAGAGATTTCCGTTGTATTGCGGTCGCTATTTAATAAAGATTCATATTTAGCAAAAAAAAAAAATGTGGGAGAAAATATAACACAATTTTTCCACAAAGAGCATCAAGTCCATCGTGCATTATGCATAACCCCCTAAATTGAGGCACAATTAACAACTTCCTAAGTCGTACAGACATTCTCCTATCATCTACATGGCAAAATTTCCTAGTGAGTACTATGCGTGCCACTGTAACTGTACTGTACCCGATCCTGATCCAAAAAGTCCAAAAACAAAAGCAAAGGATTTCCTTCTCCAGCAACCACTAACGATCGCTAACTTTTTAAGCGGTGGAGAAATGTGGCAAATCAGCAATCGCACGCGACGGGATCAACGGTTACCACGCCTATCTATATCTCTACGTTATTGCCTGAATACGATTTCCCGTCGGTGAAGGCAAAAGGAAGAAGTGAGAGGGACATCGATGTAATTTCAAATACCACAAAAAACAATTTCCAGGTTAGTCTAATCACTCTTTAAATTCCAACTTATTTTTATAGAATTTTATTATTATTAACTAATTACTTGACAACTATTATATCTATCATTAATAATTCATGAAAGAAACCATTACATATTTGGCATAATTCGTTTAGATGTGCTATTCAAAATAAATATTGCATATTAATCACAAATAAATATTAATTAATTTCTTTCAGATCAATCAAAATTAATTCAATCACTAGCTTAGGTTTAATGATTATTGCAATATAGTCCACAAACAATTTAGTGGTGAATTCCACTCAATTACGCGACTAAGCTGCAACGTCGTTATCTTTGCTACATTCTTGGATTTTTTCTTCTTGCCTAATTTAATTGATCTTTAATCTTATTATAGACAATCTGCTATTTTCAAGTTCATTATCAAAATTATTGTAAAAATTCTTATCATTAATCATTTCTCTTAATTTTCATAATTTCATGATGTGTGCTTTGACTTCTCCAGCAAGTAACTGTTGCACGTACATAATATCTGACTTTATTTGGTTTAAAAGTAAAACTACTTTCTATGTACATTCATCAGAAATTCAGGACTTGCATTGAGATCTTTGTTTTGTGCTCAATAGAAGGTATCGAGGGTTTCGCCATGTCGACTGTACGGGTGAAATTGCATATTCAAGATCGTTATGTAAGTCGATATTCTATTACCTTTTTCTTGTGTATTTTCTCGGGTTAGATTGGCTAGAAACTGTTGAAATAGGTGATATGTTTCGAGATGGATTGAACTTTCAGGAAAAATAACGTATTTTATGTAAATAAATGAATTTTGGATTATGTGTTTGTGTTTTCTGGTTTAACTTGTTGATCTGTACAGGTGGTGATGGATAATGGAATAGTCCAGGTGACATTATCGAATCCAGGTGGAATAGTTACTGGAATTCGATATAATCGTGTTGACAACTTGCTTGAAGTTCTTAATAAGGAAACTAATAGAGGGTTGGTTATACAATTGCTTTAGTTGCTTTTTTTCTTTCCATTATTTTTGTTTAGAAATGGTTTTGTAAGTTGGAGTGCAACATTAGATTAAATAAAATGAGGGAAAAATTTTTTTACATGGACCTTAATCTGAGTTAGATAGGTATTTCTCAAACTAGAATTGTTTAGTTATTTATTTAATAAGCTTTATATGGAAATTTTTTTCAGAAAAACTAACCTAAAATTTTGTTATATATATATATATATATATGGACAAGTGAAGGCATTTTTCTGACTTAGGATTTGAAGTTGACTCTGTTTTTCGATTGAATATGTAGGTATTGGGACCTTGTCTGGAGTGCACCAGGAATCAAGGGAACATTTGATGTGTATGCCCATCCCAATTTCTCTCTCTCTCTCTCAATAACCATTATGTGACTCTTAAAATAATCTCATGAAAACAATTTTTTCACTTAAAATAATCTCTATTTAAGAATCCTGCAGTGAATCTTGAACATTCCCCCCCTTCTCTTTCCATTCCAAAACTTGTGTTATCATATATGCAATTCACGAACTGGTTAATAACTTAATATGCAGGATTCAGGGGACAAGTTTTAGGGTTGTAGTGGAAAATGAGGACCAGGTCGAGCTCTCATTTACAAGAATGTGGGATCCGTCCCTTGAGGGGAAGTTTGTTCCCTTGAATATAGACAAAAGGTCATTCTCAAATTACATATAATGTTTATTTCTATGAGAATGTTCATTACATGATTGCTTTTGCTGATTCTCTTCCAGGTTTATAATGCTTCGTGGTTCTTCAGGCTTCTACTCTTATGCTATTTATGAACACTTGAAGGATTGGCCCGAATTTGACATTGGTGAAACGAGGATCACTTTCAAGCTCAGAAAAGACAAGTATACATATTTTATACTTTTTCTTTTTTAAATATAAGATTGCCTAAGTAGATTGCCCATCATATATACTGATTAAATTATTTCAAAGGCCGATTCTGACAATTTGAAAAACCTTGGGCCATGGCCTCTAAGAAGAAATTGTTTAAGTATGTTTGTTAAAATTATAATGATATACAGAAGAAGTTGGGTGTTCTTTAACCTTAATTTTTTTATTCTGTTGATTGACTGAACTATCTTGTGACCTTCATTGAACATCTCAATGACAAGTGCTTTTTAAAAAAAAAAAAAAAAAAATTATTTATTCTGGAAATTATTTTATATGTTTGTCATCCTTAGCTCTAGTTTGGTAATATTTATATAGTTCTAAGATAAAATCAAGAAATTTTCTATTGACAAAAAATGTGATCACTAGATAACTGGTGAGGATGTAAATAGAAGTTCTGCAAAATATAAAATATGGAAATTGCACGTAAGCTAATGAGACATGTAATTAATTGCAGTCTTTTCCCAATAGAGATGTACCAAAGATATGTAGAGGTGGCCTAGCAGGCACTTATCAAATTTTGTTCATTAGTAAAATAATAAATAATTTCTTTACAATGGGGTATATTTAGGTTTCGCTACATGGCCATGGCAGACAATAGGCAAAGATGCATGCCTCTTCCTGATGACCGGATATCAGGGAGATGCCAAATCCTGGGCTACCCTGAAGCTGTCCTACTTGTCAATCCCGCAAATCCAGAGCTCAAGGGAGAGGTACTTTTCCATCGTCTTTTAGTTTCTTAAATGATTATTTTTATTTTTTTATTTTTTAAGGGTAGGTTATTCCTCCATAGCTGTAAATAAGCTCGTTTTATTTTGTTTGTTGGAAGAGACTTAGCATTCATTTTGTCAACTTGACTTGGCAAAGCTTTGAGTGCCTTGTGGCTCCTAAAGCAAAGTTTCAGGACATAGCTTGCTGGAAAGGAGTTAGTTATGCTTCCCTTTGGATATAATTAGGTGCATATGCATGCATTCATTGTGTTTCAATATGTTTTCTTGATGTGCAGGTGGATGACAAGTATCAGTACTCCTGTGACAATAAAGATATTAAAGTACATGGGTGGATATCTAATAGCCCACCTGTTGGATTCTGGCAAATCACACCTAGTGATGAGTTTCGATCTGGTGGACCTCTTAAACAAAGTTTAACCTCCCATGTGGGCCCCACCACCCTTGCGGTAATGATGGATAGTCATTATGAATATTTCGCAATAAGGGTGGCTTGCTTATTATAAAATGTTAAGGTACTTACATAATAAACTTTCGAATTTGATTTTGGTGTCAAATTAAACCTTGAAGTTTCAATTGTATCAATAACCACCCTATAGTTTCAAAACCATTGCAATATAAAACCTCAACGAGTCTTTGTAAAGTAAGCCATATTTTGGGGTACCAAAATTCTGCTTGCAATTCATATTGATACCAAGTGTTTTTATTTTTATTTTTATTTTTTAAATAGGTAATAAATTTCATTAAAAAAATGCAATAAGGAGCCAATGAGCTCTAATTCAAATGGCACATTCTCCCTTGTAAGAGTAAGGTAGTTGGTGAGGTTTTAGGTCTAAGACCTTATGGGTGCATGTGTAGCTTACCAATAAAAGAAAAGGTGCAATAAGGCTAACCCTAATACAAATCCCACAAACAAAAGCTTCTCTTTCATAACCAGTGATTCACATCCCTCAAAAGTGCATTCATTCATTTCTCTCGAAAGACACCACATTAAACACAAACAAATTATGCTACAAATTGCATTACTGCAATGTCTACCAAATGCAGTTGGGTAGGTACCAAAGCATCTTATGTGGATCTCTGTTCGTTTTATTTAATAGAGACTTACCAAATGTCCAGATTATAACAATTTGGAAACTATATGGTAGACATTAATGCAATTGTTACTTCATGGTTTAATTTGAAACTAAGGTCAAACATGGAGTTTATTATGCGATTACCCCTACATGTTAACATAAATTTGTGTCATTGACTTTCATGATAATTCTAATTACATTAGACTACTAAATTGGCATCATCAGATGTTTCTTAGTGCTCATTATGCGGGACAAGACCTGGTGCCGAAATTCAGAGCTGGTGAGCCATGGAAGAAGGTTTTTGGCCCAATATTTATCTATCTTAATTCTGCATCCGATGGAGATGATCCACTATGGCTATGGGAGGATGCTAAAATTCAGGTCTGACTTAGAAAACCTGTATCCTTTTCTTGGTGTAAATAAATAGTACAATTAGACTGTGATCTTTTGATGGAGAAAGACTGATAAAAAATAACATTCAGATGATGAATGAAGTCCAGAGCTGGCCTTATAGTTTTCCAGCATCTGAGGATTTCCAAAAGTCAGATCAACGTGGTAATGTTGGTGGTAGACTTTTTGTCCTAGATAGGTACGCATGCAAGATACCTTAGTGCACTTTTCATTTCTTTCAGTAGTCATAGCATTTATTCTATTGTTATTGCTCTGGTTTATCTACAAGCATTGTTATAGATCACATGCTTGTGTCTTAATTGTTATATAATAAAAGGTTATCTGGTTATTTTGTTTTGTATTGTAGCATTTTTAAGGATTAGGAAATAAAGTATTATCTGGTTACTCTGCTCTATATTTGTAGCATTTTGAAGGATTGAGCATAAAATATCCAGGTCTTGATAATCTTTTTACTTTAGTGAATGCAATATTTTCATTAATTGACACAAGTGGATGATGAACTAATGCAAGTCCATGCTGTGTATTGAAATAAAGATATTTTCAGAATCTTTTTCTGAGCATAGGTGAGTTTCATAGAAGTTTTTGCAATTATTATGTCTAGGTATACTAGCAAAGATTATATACCAGCAAATGGTGCTTATGTTGGCTTGGCCCCTCCAGGAGATGTCGGATCATGGCAAAGAGAATGCAAGGTGATTTTTCTAACCTCTATTCTGATATCAGTTTGGGCTACAACTCAAGCTGACAATATTTTTTTCCTATGGCTCCAGAAGTTTTTGTTCCTTTTTTTCCTTTCATTTTTTTGAATATAGGTCTTCTTACTGTTTGTGAAATAAGTCGTCTTCAAGTGCTGGTAAACTTGACTATGTTAGCATCATGACCATCTATAGAATTTTCTATTCATTTAAAGAAAGAAATGGAAAGGCTTGACATCATATTGGTGCTATTGTGGAAGATTATACATTTTTTAGATAATTTATGTTACTAACTCAAAAAATTTAAATATTCTGTTTTACTTCATTGATTTTAATTGGAAAACCAACGAATATGACACAGGTGCTGAGGTGAAAATTGTGAATTTTAATTCAACATTAAGGTTGTTTTTGTAATGTTTTTGGCCTGACAAGATTAAGAGAGGTTAGAAAATATCCAAATGAGCTTTGCCCAGCAAGTTTTGTGAACATATTAGTAACTTGGGCTCCTGTAGGGACACATAGGGTAGCAATTACATTACTTTCCACTCTTTCTCGGACAAGATGACAATCCGACAATCCACCTCTATACATTTGGTCCGCTTATGGAACACTGGACTGGAAGTGATATGAATTGTTGCTTTGTTGTTATAATACGTAGTTATAAGCAACTGCACATCGAATCTTAATTCCTCTAGAAGATGCTTAGTCCATATAAGTTCATAGGATATATGAACCAAAGCTCTATATTCAGCCTCTGCACTAGACCACACAACACTCTGCTTCTCACTTGATCAAGTTTCCCCAAGGGAAAAAGCAATACCCAGTAGTAGATATGTTATTTGAGGGTGATCCTGCCTAGTTCAAATTGTAAAGGCCTCTGCACGTAAATGGCCATGGGCTCTATATAAAAGTCAACGTTTTGGACAGTGTGGAAGACAAGTTGCTGCCATATACTGGCTCTTAACACTAATTGCAAAAGAAATATCTAGGTGATATTCAACTTACCAATCAAGTGATGATATCTCTTTGGATTTGGTTACAAACTCCCTTTGATCTGTTTACAATTTGACATTAGGATTCATAAGGGTCTCTGCAGGCTTTGAACCTAACAAGCTTGTTTCTTCCAAAATATTTAACACATATTTTCTCTGCAACAAACTAATTCCGTCCTTGGATTGTGCTATCTCAATACCCCAAGACGTAATGTAGCTTTTCTAGATCCTTGTTCTGAAATGTGTTTTGAAGAAATGTCTTCAACTCAGCAATGCCCTTTTTGTCATCACCGGTAATGATGATGTCATCACTGTAAACTATCAATAATTTTTTCCCTCTCTGGCTCTCCTAGAGAAAACAAAAATGGTCAGATTGGCAAAGACGCATCCCAAATCTGACAAAGACCCCTAGGTGATTGCTCAAGACTATAGATTGCTTTGTGTAGTCTACATACCTTTCTAGATTCCTCCTGAGCAAAAAACACTGGTGGTTGCTCCATGGAGACTTCCTCTTGTAAATCACCATGTAAGAACACATTTTTAACATTTAATTGAATCAACGGCCAACCAAGATTAGCAACCAACAAGATTAAGATCCAAACAAAGGCAATGTTAGTTAAGGGAGAGAAATTTACAGAAGGGTGCACACCATAGATTTTCCCTCTCGGGCTCTCCTAGAGGTACAATAGAAAACAAAAATGGTCAGATTGGCAACGACGCATGTCTGACAACGACCCCTAGGTGATTGCTCAAGACTACAAAAGTGCATGAGTGAATTCCAATAAATGTCTCACCTTAGTGCATTTATGAGGGAGTCCCCTGCCTCCCCTTTGATCTCTTTCTTTCTTGGATTTTTTTCTTTTTTTGTAGATTCGTAAGATGAACATTTGACCCCCATCTTCCACTATGACCTTAGCCAATTTATATTTGATTTGAAAAAATCTTGATCCACCCTTCTTTGAACGTCGGAGAAATTGGATTGTTGAACTGATGTTGGGATCTAAGGATTGTTGATAGAAAAAATAAATAAATAAATTCAAGACTACCACCCCTCCATCAGGAGGACCTCCAATTTTTCCATCAAAAGATAGCGAGGGAAGTCCGGTGAAGTTGCTAGTGCTTCCCTAGAGTGAGGGAAAGATTTTCGTCTCTTGACTCCATCATTACTGATGAATATTGTTAATTATTACTACTCAACTTAATTGAGGTCATTGAAAACAGTTCAGGAGATAAAAGTAGGTCAGGATCCAATTCTTTCTTTGATTACATGACAATAAATGATCAAACAATTATACACAAGTGCCTAAATACGAGAACAAATTAAGCAAATCATGAAAACTCCACAAGCCGAACAACCAATTCATTTTCTCTAGTAAGGTCAACAAGAAGGAAACGGTTGATTACACATCACAATATCACAGGTTTTACTAACTCATCCATAGACCATAATTAAAAAAATGGTGAAACCCATTCGAGAAAAGCATGGGTCTCTAATGAAGCCAATCAACCAATAGAAGCCTGACACTTTGCAGCGGCGGAACAATATTGAGTTGATGACAGTAGCCAAGTCAAACACTCACCGGTGATAGAACTTTGCAAAATTGATGGCAAAATCTTCCTGAGATGATGCTGTTTTAATCGATCGTAATCCAAACAAGGAAAAATTGCAATGATTGGGTAATCCGAGCTCTCGAGTGATTATCGGTATTGGGTTCAAGTTGCCGATCTCAATGATGGGATTGTGGCGACAAGAACAGTAGAGATGGTGGGTTGGTCGGCATTGCGATGATGGGTTGTGGTGACAAAGCGATCGAGATGGTGGTTGATGGTGATGGAATAGTGGTCGAAGGTGGTCGGCAATGGTTGATTGGTGGCCAGCACTGGTAGCCATTGGTTTAATAGTAGTCCTAAAAGGATACTATTGCTCAGGGACGGTGCCACCTTATAGCCCCCCAAAATGTTTAAAAATTTTCTTTCATAGGTATTTTAAAATTTTATATCCCAAAAATTAGAGTTGACCCCTCAAAAGTAAGTATTAGCCCCCACAAAAAAAATATTTTGAATCCCGTTTAGGTGAGAATTAAACTCACCTAACCCCATTAACTCAGAGTTCCAAGTAATTCAGGGGTTTTTTTTTATATATTTTTTTAACAGTTTTTTAGAAACCCTTGGAGTTGAAAATGTTGTGAATGAAATTTGGTGTAGAAACAGAAACCCCTTATCCATAGTATGAATACATCACTCTAGGCCCCAAGTGAAAAATCATGGCTACGCCCCTGCTATTACTTTAATACTGCTTTAAAGCTTTGTCTCACATTTATTAAATCAAGGGTTCCTCGATATGAATGGAAGACAATTAAGATGCATGATCTCTTGAATGCTCAAAATATAACAATTGCAAAGTTGAATTATCAGCAACATTTCCAAGAGATTTACCACTGCTAGTTAGCATTCTCTGAGGATACGTCATTGAGTAATAATATGGAGTGAAATTTGTTTGATGTAACTAAACAGGGTGGCAATCATATTTCTAAATATATGTTTCAACAAAGTCAGGTTTCATTGAAGACACGATAAGAGACATCCTTACAGAGTACCTTTGTTCTCCTTCTATCAGGATTATCAGTTCTGGACGAGAGCAGATGAGCAAGGCTATTTTTCCATCAACAATATCCGTACTGGTGACTATAACCTCTATGCATGGGTCCCTGGTTTTATAGGAGATTACCGATATGATGTTGTCATGACCATAACCTCAGGTATTGCTTCTATGAATATTTAGATTCTTCAATTGTACCATAAAGTATATATAGCTTCAACAACTTGTAATGCAGGTTCTTATGTTGAAATGGGTGATCTTGTATATGAACCTCCTAGAGATGGGCCTACATTGTGGGAAATAGGCATCCCTGATCGTTCTGCTGCAGAATTCTATGTTCCTGATCCCAATCCAGAGCACATTAACAAACTTTTTGTCAATCATCCTGACAGGTTAGCTCACTTTATAGCATTTTACCCCCCAAAGGAGTTAATTGTCTTCTATCCTAAAATTAGTGTGATAAAAATCATCCCCCAATTACTCTATTTACAAATTGGACTTGCTACCATATGAAATCCTCCCAAATAAAATTTTACCAAAAAGAAGTTTCCAAAGAAGATAGTCATTCTAATCTTTATACAAATAAGCATACTTCTAAAAGTGGCTTTGTACTCATTTTTATATGTGCTCATTCTAATCTTTATACAAATAAGCATACTTCTAAAAGTGGTTATGTACTCATTTTTATATGTGCTATGACGATATCCTTCTTTTGGCAGGTTCAGGCAGTACGGGTTGTGGGATAGGTATGCAGAATTATATCCTGATACAGACTTAGTCTATACAGTTGGTGTTAGTGATTATACTAAAGATTGGTTCTTTGCTCAGGTTCCCAGGTATGGTTTTTAGCATTGGTTTTGTCCTGCTTCTTGGTTTAGTTCATGGTTGTTCCATGTTAGGCACTATGCTTCAATTTTTTTTTAGCATCCAGCTTTCTTGCATTGCAGGAGGAAAGATGATAACACACATGAAGGAACAACTTGGCAAATCAAGTTCAAACTTAACAGTGTGGATCGCAGAAGTACCTACAAACTGCGAGTGGCATTGGCATCTGCAACTCTGGCTGAATTACAGGTACAATATATCCAGATAGACTTCCTTTCTCCTGGCCAGAAACAATATCCAGATTGACTAATTAATGTGAGAGAGAGAGAGAGAGAGAGAGAGATTCCATTACTCACAGGTCACAGCAAACTGTACCCTAATGAAGTATTCTTTTTTGAAGGTGCGGGTTAACAATCCAACGGCAAAGCGCCCTCTATTTACTAGTGGATTAATAGGGAGGGACAACTCAATTGCTAGACATGGAATTCATGGGCTCTACTGGCTATACAACGTGAATGTGCCAGGTGCTCAGCTTGTAGAAGGCGAAAATACTATCTTTTTTACACAACCAAGAAACACCAGCCCTTTCCAGGGACTTATGTATGATTACATTCGTTTAGAAGGTCCCCCTCCTTCTAATGTCAAAGATGAACTCTGAGTTCATTTTAGTAGAAACGCAGTAGTATTTACCACATCTTGAAGTGTTGCTTTATACCCAATATATATGTGTATATATAAAGCTTCTCTTTTCCTTCTATCAATATGTATCTAATCAAAGACCTTGACAAAGTGAGATATATAAGTTGATGCATTCCTCTTTACTAAATGGGCTCTTTTGTTTAATTTCCAATCCTCGATTTTTGCTTAGAGGGCTCTCATTCAAATCGGTTTGATTCCCTCCATTTGTAATGGTCTTAAAAAAAAAGTGTGCAGGCACAAAACATTTTTTTAGTTGAAACAATCATCACCAACAATTTTATTAGCCCAGAAGTGTCTGTCCCACTTTCTTTAGAGGAGGTTTCAGGCTCAACTCATTGTATGTGGAGACTTACAAGGTAGGAAAAAAAATAATTAAAAAAAAAAAAAAAAAAAAAAAAAGAAGAAGAAGAAGCTAACAATGGGATTACTTTCTGATTTCAAAACAAGCTGAATTCGTTGCAAAAAAAAAAAAAAAAAGTGACCTAGACTAACTAGCTTCGGGCAAGTCTGTATTCCAACTTGGTTCGCAGAGGACAACCAAGTGGACCTAGACTCTGATAGCCCTTTGTCTGTGTTGCAACTTGGTGCGAGTTATATGATTTCTCCGTCATAGTTTAATGAAGAGTGTGGATGCCTCACTGCAGCTTATAACCTCTTTATTATACAAATCAAAGGGGGATACTGAGCCAACACATTTCACAATTATTTTTTTTCACAGTTGTTGAGGTGATAGATTATAATTTATGTACGCTCTGTAAAAATATTATCAATGGTAATCTTATGTGAAAGTGATGTTGTATTAATCACAATCTGTCACTTCAACAAATTGTGAAAAAAAATTATGAAATTTATTATTTAGGTAGCATTATTGTTGTAATATACATATTCTCCTTATTAAAAAAGAAAAAGCCATCTTGATTCTTGACAGTTGATGGTACACCATTGAAGATTTTTTTAATTATCCAAGTATTTTGTTAAACCAACTGTTAGATTATATATTTTCTCATAATCGTGATAGTACTCATCACTTGTCAAATATCAAGATAATCGGAGATTAAAAAAAAAAATTATAAATTGTTTGAAATGTTATTTTGTAATTGCTTTAAAATACATTAAATGTATGATTTTATGAATGGAATAATAAACGACATTAGATTGATATAAAAGATATGTGATTTAGTAGTTGGTAAAATTATTCTAGGCCTAACTTGAAACGAAATATATATATATATCCCATCTAGGTATAATGTATAAATTGACAAATAGCATGTCATGTCAAATCCCATAAACGAAATATATATATATCCTATCAGGCAAATTGCATGCTCAACAATAAATTGTAAAGCAATTCTCAAAACTTAGATGGTAATCAAAGTTATCTATCTGTGAGCTCTAAAATTGAAATTACGGTCTGTCCAACATGATTTCGATCAGTTGCTTTCACATTTAAAGCCTCTTCCACTAAAGAGCGAGTAACGACTGCATGGCGTGGCAAACAATCCTTGGGGGGGTTTTCATCGTAGGCCAAGCCGTAGGCCCTTGTTCATCTCCAATTCAAATAAAATTTTCAAAGAAATCTTATCCTTGTTGTCATCCATGAATTCTATATATATATATATATATATATATAAATGTTTTAATGATGATTGTGGTTTGGCGGCTTCACATAGCGACTCTTGTACGCCTTTATCGAATGCACCAGATAGTGGTGGCGACAAAGTAAAGAGATTATATGAAATAAGAAATAGTGGAGAAAGAATATTGCTTTATCTCTAGTTCAAGGAAACTGAGCCAAAAAACAATCTTATATATAAGCCTTCAAACTTCCCATCTTTTATGTGCAGATTTCTGAAAGGTAAGAAGTAAACAGAATTTTCTTCACAAAATCATTATGGGTTTTGAGCAAAATATTCTTAATTTTGTTGATACCATTTAATTAATTAATTTATTTTTATTCGTACTAGAATTATATTTTCATTGTCCTCAAGAAAATTCCAAGGGCGACTAGCAAGAGGATCATCATGCCGCCTCTTGGGGTGCATTTACGCATTGGAGATCATCATGTAAATCATATTCGTACCTTTTTTTCTTTTAATTATTATTTCTGCTAAGTGTTTCATCGAGGCCAAAAATTGTGATAGATAAGATATTACTTGTTTTTCTTTTTGTTGCTTCATGGATATTTGACACTTACAAAAACTATCACGTAATTACAGTTTTTAGGTTAAGTAGGTTTCAAGTTTCAGCTTCATTTGTAGGTGGTAATGGACAATGGCATACTCCAAGTTACATTATCGAATCCCGAGGGAATGGTTACCGGAATTCAATATAATGGCATTGACAACTTGCTTGAAGTCCTTAACGACGAATCTAATAGAGGGTACGTACAGCACTAAAAGATCAACTTGCAATGCAAAATGTTGACTTGGAAAATATGTGTTTTTTTTTCCCCTTTTAATTGATTCATTTTGAATATGAACTTAAAGCATGCATTAGCTTACATTTGTTTTTCAAATGGAATGTTTAGGTACTGGGACCTTGTTTGGAACACGCCAGGAAGTACAGGAACAAGTGGTACATTTGATGTGTACGTTCTTAATATCTTTTTTTGATCAGTTACGTTCTTAATATCTTTGTCCTGCCCTCTCTTTGTAATTACATTTGAAAGGTTATAATCATATCATTAAGCCATTTTCTTAATGCATACGACATCTGCTCCCCTTTAGATCAACTTGAAACTAAGATTTGATTGTGAAAATGTAAAAGAGTTTTTAAAGTCTTGTTTGTTTTTTTTGGTTAGTTTCTCTTGTAATTAAGGAGTGATGTCATATAGAGTCTTTTTATATGACTTTATAAGCTGATGTGATACTAATCATATAATTCATACATCTATTTATTATACTGTTGAAATGACACTAATCATATTTCCTGCATGTTACATCAATTTGTAATTTTTTTTAATAAAATTAATCGCACCTTTAGTATTTTTTCAATTAAAGGGATTATGAGAATAAGATTATCTTCATTTCGTCTATTTCACGGTTAATATTTTAATTTCTGGATCTAACACTGTACCAATTGTTATGTTATTTAAAATTTTAAATGACGTAATAGTTTATACACCTTTAAATTTGTAAATTTAATTTGAACTATGTAATTGATCAATTTCAAATGAAAATGATCCTAGTCCAACTCATAAAACCTCACTCTCATTGACTACTTTATTATAAGATTATTCAATACTTCTAGAGTAATGTTTTATCTTTTTATATGAATGGTGGATCTCGCTATAACTTTAAATAGTAAAATTCACTAATGTGAGAGAAATGAGAATTACTTCGAGAATACTGAATGATTGCTCATTTTGATAGCTTTGAAAATCTAATCAATTACTAACCAATACATATTGTATATGAACGAAAAACTGACTATCATGCAGAATCAAAGGAACAAGTTTCAATGTTATAGTTCAAACTGAGGAACAAGTTGAGCTCTCTTTCACAAGAACGTGGGATCCCTCTCTGGAAGGCAAGGCTGTCCCATTAAATATCGACAAAAGGTCTATGTTCAAACCCTATAACCTATTTATTTCGTTAATACAGCGATGTTAAAAACAATATTGATATTGGCTGTACTGATAATTTATAAACTAGGTTCATAATGCTTCGTGGTTCTTCGGGCTTCTACTCTTATGCCATTTACGAGCACCTGACGGAATGGCCTGCTTTCAACCTCGGCGAAACTAGGATTGCTTTCAAGCTCAGAAAAGAAAAGTAGTCAATTCCTATATATCTTTATATCTATATATTATATATATGTACTTTTGATATTATTTCTTCCATATTCTTCTATTATTACATTAAATTGCCCTTCTTTTATTATCACATTGGATCTAGCTTATTAAAACAAAAAATGTCAACTTTTTTTTTTTTTTTTCTATAACGCTGAAGGTTTATAATAAGGAAAAAGAATCATGAATTAAACTAATTTAAGTTTTGGGGATAGGTTCCATTATATGGCGGTAGCAGACAACAGGCAAAGGTACATGCCACTCCCGGATGACCGATCAGCCCCGAGAGGCCAAGCCCTGGCCTACCCAGAGGCAGTCCTACTTGTCAACCCTGTGGAGCCTGAGTTTAAAGGAGAGGTACCTTCACACTCCTTTCATCTACAACATTAATAATCTTATATTAGTCATATTTGACACATAAATATATTGTATCATTTAATTGAATGCTACACAAAGACTAGCAATTTCTCAAAAAAAAAAAAAAAATTCTAGCAATAGCATTGCCATGATGCACACGAATAAAGGAATACATGATCAAGTTTCGGTCCTGTGTTTCAGTATATTGAACCAAACATGATACAGACATGTCTTTTTTTTTTCTTTTTTTTTTTAATTATTAAACGTCCCAATTCAATCATATCTAATACATTTGGATCAATCTAGAAATATATTTAAAATCTGGTCAAGTTGTACAAGGGAAGGAAGGGACATTGTCATTGTCAGATAAATCCATCTGTGTGATTGGGTGGTTGATGTGCAGGTGGATGACAAGTACCAATACTCGTGTAACAATGAAAATATTCGGGTACATGGGTGGATCTCCGTCGACCCACCCGTGGGACTTTGGCAAATCACACCCAGCTATGAGTTCCGAACCGGTGGTCCTCTCAAACAGAATCTAACCTCACATGTGGGACCCACCACCCTCAGCGTAAGTAAAAATTTCTCCTTTTCTTTTGCATGTAGCACTACAAATTTTTTTTTTTTTTGGATAAAATAGTAGAGTAGCACTACAAATAAAACAATAGTGTTTGAGAATATTTTTTTGGTAATGTGGGTGGCAAGCCAATAAAAAATAAGAATGTTAAAAATAAATTTTTTTTTTTTTCAAGAATTCGATTAAATACTTAAATGATAGATTGTGATTGGAGTAACATCACTTTTATATGGATGAGTCATTGATATCACTGTTATTATGTACCAATCACATCTATACTATAATGTCAAACCAAAGCTTTTTGACTTTTGGTTGACCTCATCGTGTTGTGCCATATAAGCTTTTGAAATCTCACAATTTTACACCTCATTATTTTAATATATATTTTCTAATTGAATTTAAATTTTATTCTATTATTAAACCTTCCATTAGAATTTTGACACATCATATTTTCTTTAATATAAGAATATATTATTCCATATATAAAACACAATCATAATTAATGTCTAATACTAACATATATTTCCATATATAAACACAATATAAATATCTTTTAATAATAATCATAATTATCAATTTTCATCAAGATTTTTAGAGTTTTTTTTTTTTCTTATGTATTTCATTTAATTTTGCTGCTGGCAATGGAGAAAGATGGATGGATTTATTATAATGAATCCATGTAAGCTTGAAATGAGTTATGAAAATTATTTAGGTTTGATCTTATAATCACGTGCTCATGTATTTATTTGTTCTTCTTCTTATTTTAAGTATTCTTTATTTTATTTTTGGATGGAAACATGATCCATATGGTAAATATAAACATGAATCATGTTTTATAAAAATTGGACTATATTCAACTTATGCCAAAAGAAAAATTACATTATATTAAATTTTAATTATCCTATGATAAATACTTTCTTAGTTATTTTTTTAAACCAAAAAGTATGGATCTATCTTAAATCTGATTCGTAAAGTCTCTTTATTGATCTTGCCTACAACATTTTGAACTACCAAAAAAAAAAAAAAACAACGAAAAAGTAAAAGGAATCAAAATTAATTTAGATTTTATTTTCAATAATTTTCCTGTGCATCACACAGGTTTACGACTAGTTGATATGAATATCAATAGACACTGATTATAATAATAAAAATTATAAAGAATATTCTGTTCGAATTAGGGATAAAAATATAACACAATATATTACCAATTACTTTCCATGACCATGATTTGGTTTAGTTCAAAAGGAGACGCTATGTCTATGAGTCTATGATTGGTATGTTAAGAATCAAGCACCGCCTCTCTCTCTCTAGAATCTTCTCTAGAGTTTTCTAGAAATTTCTCTCTCTATCTAGAGATTTCTAGAAATTTCTATAAGTCCCTCTAGAAGCTTCTTTCCAGAGCCTTCTAGAGGTTTCTTTTTCTCTCTAGAAATTTCTAGAACACTCTCAAGAAATTTCTCTATCTCTTTAGAAGTCTCTACAAGATACAACTATCTAGAGACTTCCATACACAAGAATGTGCTAGAAGCTTGGTGAATAGTTGATGTTGCCATTATTAAGAATGTCCTAGAAATTCTCAAGCTAATATAAATAGGGAGCAATGGATCCCAATTTGTAGTGTGAAGTAGAGTGAAGTACTAGTGTGAAGTATGAGTGAAGAAGTGTGAAGTGAAGTGAAGTATTAGTGTAAAGTGTGAAGTATTAGTAAAGCAAAGAGTAAAGTCTTAGTGTGAGTGTTTAGGTGTCTAAAGAGTGAGGTGTGTACAAGTGATCTTATATAAGAGTGAATGTGTTGTAAGCTGGTATATTTGAGTGAATATAAATATTTGTAAAATGGTTTTTAGTGAGTTTATTCACTTCAAACTCAACATGGTATCTATGCGTAAATCATGATTTAAAAATAATGTTATCAGGTGTTCCTTAGTGCACATTATTCCGGAGAGGATCTGGTACCAAAATTTGAAGCCGGTGAGCAATGGAAGAAGGTTTTCGGCCCGGTTTTTATGTACGTTAATTCTGCATATGATGGAAGCGACCCACTTGAGCTATGGGAGGATGCTAAAACACAGGTTTACCACCATAATGTTGCATTTACTTTTAGTTGTAAAATAAATTGTCACAATTAGCCTATGACCTTTTAATGAACAAAACTTTAAAACAAATTAATCTTTAATTAAATATTTTAGATGATGATTGAAGTCCAAAGCTGGCCCTATAGCTTCCCTGCTTCGGAGGATTTCCCCAAGTCGGACCAACGGGGTAATGTTAGTGGTAGACTTCTAGTCCGAGACAGGTGGGCATATACGGATATACCTAAACTTTTATCTAAAATGTTTCAAGAATAAACACTATGATTTCTTTTCTTTTCTTTTTTCGTATGTGAACTCAAGCTGAAAGTCCTTTTAATTTAAAAAAAAATATATCATTACCTTTTTTGCTTACTTTCTCCCTCGTATATATAGGCAATTTTGATTACTGTTTTTGTAACTACAATGTCTTATGTCTAGGTATCTTAGCAATGACTACATATCCGCGAATGGCGCTTATGTTGGCTTGGCGCCTCCTGGAGACATTGGATCATGGCAAAGAGAATGCAAGGTGACTTATTAATTTTTCTATTCTATACAACTATTTTGAGTGTTTATAATTTTCTATCCCTTTTCTCTTTTCTTCTGTTCGTTTTTTTCATAGCTACCTTGTATGTTTAAAACCACCCATTACCAATTTAATTGGTTTGATAATTAGTCATATGGTATTTATGTTTTTTTTTTTTTTCATATCCACACTACTTAATAAACACTCACTGGTTGATTTTGATCTTGCATGTCATTTCCCAATTAGTACTACCAATTCTGGACCAAATCAGACGAGGATGGCTATTTTTCAATTAACGATATACGTACTGGTGACTATAATCTCTATGCATGGGTCCCGGGTTTTATCGGGGATTACAGATATGATGTTGTCGTTAACATAACTGCAGGTACTATTTTATCAAATTTTAGTGTTTTCTCCTTTTAAGTTATACTGCTAAAATATGAACTTTGGTGGTTCGAATGACATGTAATGTGCATGTAATGCAGATTGTGATATTGATATGGGTGAACTTGTTTATGAGCCTCCAAGAGATGGCCCTACGCTATGGGAAATAGGCATCCCTGATCGTTCTGCTGCTGAATTCTATGCTCCTGATCCTAATCCCAAGTACATCAACAAACTCTATGTCAATCATCCTGACAGGTTGACTAAGTCTTCTTTTTTCCCTATTAATTAGATAAAAATATTTAATACATATTCAATCCCATTTTTAACTTGTTGGACCATAAATAGTACAACAAGATCATAATCACCAACCCTTTGAATCGATTCGAAAATTATTTTCAATATATACCAACACCGATTATTCAAATTATTTATAGCATAAGATTTTTCCTATATAATCTAGCTATACTTGTTACCATAGTTAATTACATAATTTAAGTCAGATTATGATTAAACATTTTTAATTGCAGGTTTAGACAGTATGGATTGTGGGAAAGATACACAGAACTCTATCCTGATAATGACTTGGTTTACACTGTTGGTGTAAGTGATTACAGTAAAGATTGGTTCTATGCTCAGGTTACCAGGTGCAATTCTTTCTTTATTTTTTATTTTTTGCATGATCAAACTTTTGCCACATCTTTTATATATTTGGCTCCGGTACAGTTTAAGTTTATTTCAGATAATTTTTTAAGTAATTGTTTATCCAAAAACAAAAACAAAAACAAAAATGAATCATCTTTTATAATTGCATTTTCAAATGTATCATCAAGATTTTCCTCAAACTGTGAATTTCTATATACAATTATCTTCTTCAATGCGAAAGGCCGGATTATTAGAGTGTAGTTATCACTTATCAATTTGTTCAATTTACGAGCTTTCTTTCATCACAGGAAAAAAGACAATAATAAGTATCAAGGAACTACATGGCAAATCAAATTTACGCTTGACAATGTGAACCACAATGCTACTTATAAGCTGCGACTGGCACTGGCATCTGCCACTCTTTCTGAATTGCAGGTATAAATTGTTAATGACATGGAGAGAAAAATTATAAATTGTTAGGAGGATCCATTTTGAATGCTTATTGACACTATTAATTCTAAATTAATTGTATTTGAAGGTTCGGGTTAACGATCCGAAAGCAAATCCTCTGTTTTCAAGTGGACTTATAGGCAGGGACAACTCAATTGCAAGACATGGAATCCACGGGCTCTATTGGCTTTACAATGTGGACGTACCAGGTGGTCGGCTTGTCGAAGGGGATAATACCATCTTTTTGACACAACCAAGAAGTGCCAGCCCTTTCCAAGGGATTATGTATGATTATATCCGTTTAGAAGGTCCCCCATCTTCTACTTCCGGAAAATAAAAAAGAACAGAATTTACCTTTTAACCGGTTCGGAGGAATCTCCTCCAATATATTATGTAGAGATTCATAAAACCATTTACATCATTTATTTAAGCAAGTCACATAACTCATTTATAGATTATGTAACTAAAAGTACATGTGGATAGTTGTTTGAGTTGTTACGTAATGAGTTGATGGAATTGAATTCCTTAAAGAGTATACAAATTAATTAGAATGCTTATTTGTATTAGAATGATGCTATGTTAATTATGGGGAAAACTTTTTTTGTTTGTATTGTTTAATTTGTTAATGAAGAAATTCACATTCCTCGTCGAAGTTCTTGTGCAACTACATTTGAACAAAGTTTCGAATCAACCTAGTGCTTGTGTTTTTTAAAAAAAATGGATAAAATTAAAAACACCCACTGAACTTTGCATCTAAATCAAACAGACTCATTGATATTCTAATTTGAAAATAGATGTCCATGAACCTGAGAATTAGTCAAATTGATCCTTATGTTTAAATCTATATGGATAAATGAATTTAACAAAAGAAAAGAAATTAACATAAGTTTTAATTAAATTTGTTCAAACTATTTTTTATTCAAAATAAATATTCTAAAATGAATTTTTAATATAAATGAAACAAAAATGTGATGAAATTTAGATAAAATGAGCAATTTGGGTATTTCTTAAAATTCAATGATTTCTATTTTCAAATTAAAATATTAGGGTCTGTCTGATTTTGACCCAAAGTTTAAGGGTGTTTTTGATAATTTCTCTTTTAAAAATATATAAAGTAAAAAAAAAAAAAAATCCATCAACGCAAGGTTGAAGGGGGAAATGCTGATAAAGTTAGTTTTGCATACTACTAAGTTATGAAACCCAAGGCTATTGGAAATTTATTGGTGAAAAATAAATAAATAAACCGAGTAGGGTCCGATTTAAACTAAATCCTAATCAGGGGTAGCTCAACTAGTCTGGCCTTGGGTGTGCTCCTCAATTGTCACTAGTTCGAGTCTCTTTAGAGCCATCTATGCAAAGCAAAGTCTTGACACTATCATAGTATATGTAACTAGTAGGGTGTTACGTGTCTCCTGGAATTAGTCGAGATGCACATATCTACGTAAATGATGCGTTATTGAATATACTTTTATATTTGTATTATTTAATCTAAGCCGTGAAATTGACTTTCTAGGGTTGAAAATTTGATTTTTAATTTTTCTTTTCAACTCGCCTATGGACACACCCAAATTTACATCCATTTTCACAATACATTGAAGCGACAGATTGTGAGTTGTGAAACATCATTATTATTGGTGTCCACCGTTTTTCTTTTCAACTCACTTACGTACACACTCAAATTCACACCCATTTTCACAACATTTTGAAGTGACATGTTGTGAATAGTGAAGCGTCATTATCATTGGTGTCCACCGCTAATACTACCTTGATTTTGCAATTTTTCCACCAATCACCAGCCTATCACTTCCAGACGTTGGTGTCCTTAAAAAAATAATTTAAATATAAAGATAAATTGATAAGAAAAAGATATATCACTTTATATATATACACCCCAAAGTCAAACATGAAGCAGCACAAATTTTTATTTTTTTTTCAAACAAGTTGTCTAAAGTTGTTTTATACCTAATCCCGGAACCGGTGTAATCTTTTCATCCCATGTAATTAGATAATTATCAAATTAAATGGTTGACATGTATAGTCGTCTCAAGTCTTATCTTACCCACATCGGATAAGTACGAGAGAAGAAAAAAAAAAAAAAAAAACTGGAATAGTTTTAAAGCGTTATATATATAGAAAAATTGGAAGTTAGATATGATAGAAAAATAAAGTTTAGATACACAATAAATTTTATATTTTTTTCATAACTATTAAGATATATATCATATTATGATTGGGTTGCCTAAACAAAAAAATATAACAGATTATGATTGGTGTACAATAAAAGTGATGTCACTTGATGATGTTCTCACTTGAAAGTAATATTGCGCCAAATCACAAGCTCCGATCCTAACATATTGTGAAAAAAGTAATGCCTATAGCATTGTTTTATATAGAATCAATAACACACACATAAACAAAATTCAAGTAATGTTACCATGCATATAAGATTGATTGCCATATTTGGCAGTGGCCTTGATTCGGCAGCTTGGATGCACAGAACTCCGAATTTTATGATTGACCAGAACTCCAGAAGCAAAGTCTAATTTTTTTGTAACTTCCCTTTTTTATGTATGTGATGTTAAAAATTCAGTGTTTGCCTACTCCACTATAAATTGAGCAGTAAGCACTGATCTCCCAAACAAAACAAAACAAAAAACAAACTCTATTATTTGTGAAGCCGAAAAACATGTCTAAGCTTAACACCCTCTTCACGATAACCCTTCTCCTTAGCTTGGTTCTAACCTACGCGGCTCGTCCCGAGCCTACCTTGGCAGGAGACTCTATCGTTAGAACATCTCATGGGGTACGTCCAATTTATTCCTCGATCCTGTGTAACTTTTTAATTTAATTTTAAAATTTAATTTATCTTTATTTTTAATTTTGGGATATAGGATGTTGAAGCAGAAAACATTGAGGCTGATGAGAATTGTGAAGGATTAGGGGAAGAAGAGTGCTTGATGAGAAAGACCCTCGGGGCTCATGTGGATTATATCTATGCGCTGAAGCCCAAACCTTGAATTTCTGTATTAGCAAGAAATTATAATAATTGAATTGCAATAAGTTGGTAGTTTCAAAATAATAAACGGAATTTAGCAACAAAAGAAATTAATAAACGGAATGATTTGATTTATATGCATGTTCTGAATTGGGTTCTGTGTGATTGATTGGTTTGGTGTTCCTTTGAAATTGAAACCTTTAGCAGTTTTATATTATTATATATACATCTTCATAGGTAAAACATTATGTTGAATATCCTTGGACCAACATGTACCTTTTCAAGGATGGAATATATAAGATAAATAAATTAGGTTTGTTTCTACAAACACATGTGTTGCCTTTTGATAATACTATTAGAGAACCCGCGCAATACGCGGTTAATGTTGTAGGTTGTAGTATGATTATGAAAGTGATACATTTCGTTTTTGTGTTTTGGTAAGAATTCGAAATAGATAGTTGGATGTATCACCGTCAATAACATGACCATGACAAAATCTTCTTGTTTTAATGTAGTTGAATTTAGGGTAGAACACCAGAATAGATTATGGTTCTCTATGACTACAACACTATCATTCTCAAAAAATAATTCTTCATTACTCACTAAGCCACTCAATCGCCGCACTCATTCACTTTTCTCACCTAACTTGGAATGAGACTTTATTATTATTATTATTATTATTTTTTTTTTTTTCTTTGATGCCAATAGCATTTATGGGCACCCATATATATAGGTGAGAGAGGAAGCACCTAGAACCTAATTCATGCATTAACCCGACTTATGGAATTCCCATGCAAAATGCTATATTCTAAATACCATGAACCATGCATTATACTTGGTTAATACTTGCAATAAAATTTATTGCAAGTATTAATCAAGTACAATGCATGGTTCATGATCATAGTTCATGGTGCTTGGTACTTGGATTTTGAGAAGAAGAAAACTCTATTGAGATTTTGTGAAAAAAATATTACTTGTTTGTATCATCTCTCAACATTATGATAAGCCCAAATAACAACTAAAATTAACCTAGATAACAGCAAAAATTGGCCCACAACAACAAATTACTACTAGCCCATTTTTTTAGCATTTGGGAGGTTATTGCTTAATCCTCTATCCCAAATGAAATTTTAGATGTTAAACCCCATTAAAGGCTCAAAGATGTGAACCTAAAGAAATAGATATTGCTTTCTTAGAACGCTGATAGAAAAAATATGCAAGATTGGGAGACCAATACTCAATGCTCTATCCCAAATGCAGAAACTTTAGATTTTAAATCCGCTAGAAAAACTCAAAGATGTGAACCTAAAGAAATAAATATTGCTTCCTTAGAACGTTAAGTATTGTTTAATATGTTAGCTCACTAGTAAGTCAAGAACGTGTAAATCCATTTGATGTTTGTTTAGAAATTTGAGGAAATTTTTTTTTTTTGTTATATTCAATTGCGTTCCCTTGAAAAAAATTTATGACTCCGCCACTACACTTGACAATACTTCAAGTGTGCCATTATCTCTTAGAGCTTGAGGTCTCTGCTAGAATAGATATAGATTTTAAGAAAAGATTTTGCCTATGGCCTCTTACAAAAGTATGATGCTATACATTCACTATAATCATAACCTACAGACGAACTAGCTAGAGTGTTTTTTACTTTATTTTTTTTTATTAAATTTAGTTTTGATTTAGCATAAAATATTATAATGATGAATTTGAACAATTTTTTATATTACAAAGCTACTTTTCAGAAATCCCCTATTTTTGTGACACGATGAATTAATAATTATCTCATGTGTTGGATATATGTATCATCCATCTCACAATATATGGATTTTACAACCTATGAAACTCATACGAGGTGAAACTTGAGAGGCATGAGCGACTTTGACTTTTGATTCAATATGGGAACCTATTGTATTATTTTAATTAATTGCAAGTTTGAGAGCTTCTCTCTGTTGGACGTTTGCATTCAAGAAAAGTGATTAACAATCTTTAGGGTCACACTTAGGTCCCGTTACAGGGCCGGTGTTGATTTTGATAAAATATGTGTATTTTGTGCTAAATGTTGTATCTGTAGTAATAAATGTGTATCTATGGTTATAAAAACAAAAGTGTGAATTCGGGTAATATTTGTGATATTTGTAAGAAACTTAATTTTACTATAAACTATACACATTGTATAATAACTGACACATATTTTATCAAAACACACACAGATATTATAATTTTTGACACTTTCGACAGGACGGTCCTGTTGCGGGACCTAGGTATTTCCGCTTTACATTCTTTCTCTATAAATAAATAAATAAAGTCTTGCCATCAACGTGAATGGTGATAGCTTCTTAAACAAGCTCTATGATCATCTCCAATCTGTTTTTTGCTTTTCCCTTTTTCTATTTCTGAAAGGTGCCTTGTGAAATATAGTATGCAAACTTACCCAATTCTGGTATAACTTAGACTTATGAACCTTAAGACATCATCTTTCATGTAACAATTTTTTTCATAATTTCATGATTCCTAACATAACGTGTACCACTCAATTCTGGTATAACTTAGACTTATGAACCTAATGACATCATCTTTCATGTAACAATTTTTTTCATAATTTCATGATTCCTTACATAGCGTGTACCACCCAACCCGTGACCATTTAATGCACCAATGAGCAAACAGCGGTGGCGACAAAGAAAAGATAAAGAAAATAACACTTTTTCTCTAGTTCAAGGAAAGTAGGCCAGACACATCCTTTATAGCCTTCAACTTCACATGTCCACATTCTCTGATTGGATTGTGAGAAAAGGTTAGGGATGAACAGTCTCTCCTTCTCAGAATCATCATATTTGAATTTAGCTTACAGCAATTTTATTCTTTACGTTTTATTGAGACTCACCACGCAAAACCAGATTGAAATATCCAGAGTCCCAAAGGGCAGTCTCAATATGTCATACCCATGTGTGCAACTACAAATTCAAGATCAACAAGTAAGGCACTCATGTATTTTTTTATTTTTTATTTTTAACATGGTACCTCTGTTTCTACAATTATGCCATAGATAACTACATGGAAAATTGTTTTTTTTTTTTTAAATCTATTTATAAAAGGTACTACGCAGTGACATTTGGATTGAGTTTATTCCAGTAACACGCCATATATACCATATTAATTCTTTCTTTAATGCAACAATTGGGATATTGATGAGACATATAATTTTTGCAGGTAGTGATGGATAATGGCATACTACAAGTCACACTATCAAATCCAGAAGGAATAGTTACTGGAATAAAATATAATGGCATTGACAACTTGCTCGAAGTTCTTAACAACGAATCTGACAGAGGGTACATTGTCTTATAATTTGTTCAAATTCTTCCTGTTTTTATTTAGTTTCCAGAAACGTGTCTCTTTCTTGAAGAACACGACTGTGATATGCCCCAAGTTATACTTGATGGATTATATAAAATACTAATTAGATTAAACGATTAAAAAGTGGTTGAGAAAGTAATTTGACAGTTGGTAGTTATTTCTACTGGTGGTGTGATGCCCCAAATTCTGATAAGTGTGTGTGTTTGTTGAGTCCCACATTGGGCAATTATTGGGTCGAACTGGGCTTTATTAACAATTGCAAGGAGCCTCAATTGTAACTTGACTAGTCCTTTTGGGGTATAAGCGCAGATGTGGCTAGCGCTTTCCTTGGGTTGTTACAAATGGTATCAGAGCCAACCCAGTAATCCCGTGTGGGCTCAGACATATGGGCCCTAACGAGGACGTTAGGGATTTAAGTGGGGGAGATTGTGATGCCCCAAATTCTGATAAGTGTGTGTGTTTGTTGAGTCCCACATTGGGCAATTATTGGGTCGAACTGGGCTTTATTAACAATTGCAAGGAGCCTCAATTGTAACTTGACTAGTCCTTTTGGGGTATAAGCGCAGATGTGGCTAGCGCTTTCCTTGGGTTGTTACAGGTGGCCTTATAAATATTTGTTTTTTTTTTTTAATGATTTTATATGACGATAAATTAAATCAATCAGATTAAGGGTAAACTGGTAAGAAACAAGAACAAAATTGTGTAACTATTTTAGCATATTGTATATTGAAAATGATGTATCAGATGTCAAAATAAGATGCAATTTCCTAACTAACTTATTGAAATTGATATATATATTTTTTTCTTTTTCTTTTATGAACTATGTAGATACTGGGACCTGGTATGGAACATTGCTGGAAGTACTGGTACAAAGGGTATATTTGATAGGTATGTTCCCCGGCCCTTCCTATTTATGAAGTTCTCACGGTTTTAAAAATCGGACCGGATCGGCCGATTCAACCGGTTCAATCGTGAACCAAACTCTAATTCGATCCGATTCTTTTAAAAACCGGAAATTCACAAAAAGTAAAAAAAGAAAAAAAAAGAACCAGAAACCAGTGGTTTAACCGGAAAAACTGCAAACCGGACTGGTTTGACCGGTTCAAAATAGAATGTCAAAATAGTTTTGGAGTGAAGAGGAGGAGAAATAGCTCAGATAACCATCTTTTTGCAGTATTGATGTTGAATCGAAATATCTTCAAATGGTTATGCTCCAAAACCGCAAAACCCATTTATGCTCTTTGTATTTTGACTGGATAGCAAAATAAAAACTTCTTCTTTTTTTCCATGGATGCAAAATCACATTAGATTATATGGGTAGTGTCGAACCAGCTTCAGAGAGAGAGAGAGAGAGAGAGCGAATAGCTTAAGAGAGAAGTAGTGCGTGTTTGGTACACGCAATTCAAACGGTGATTCTGTATTCAAATCCAAAAAATCGCGGGTCCCACACTAAAAAAACTTGTTTGGTACACCTGATTTAAATGAGGATTGAAATCCCAACTTGAATTTTATGTGGGTCCCATACCAAATTTGAGTTCAGCCTTTCACCTGTTTTCACCTGTTTTTGAATCCAAGCCGGATTCAAATTCAGACTCAATTCTTTTGTGGGTCCTAGTTTATTACCGTTACTGGGCCCACTTTTTTCTTTTCTCCCCCATTTTCTCTCTCTCCTCCAGACTTCTCTACTTCTCTCTTGCTCTCGACCATTACAGCCCGTACACTGCTCCCTTCTCTTCTCCCATTACAGAGCCCCTCTCTCTCACTTCAACCAAAACTCACTCACCTCTAGCAAACTCGATTGCAACATAAGCCAACCCAGCCTCCACATCGCTGAAAAAATAAACCACCGAGAGAAAGTAAAGATGAGAGAAAAATAAAAGGATATGTGTAAAATTGGAAAAGAAGAAAAAGTTGAATAATCTACCCATTGTTTCATGCCCTTTTTGTTTTTGTGTTGTAGTGGGTGGGTTCAGTGAAGTGAGGGGGTTGAAAAATGGGTACTGGACATCCAGCAAAGAAGAAAAAAGAAAGTGATGAAGAGAAAAGAAGGTTCAGGAAGGAACAAGAAAAAAGAAAATAATGAAGAGAAAAGAAGGTTCAGGAGGGAACAAGAAAAAAAAGAAAGTAATGAAGAGATGGAGGGGGGTACGTGTAGGGATTTGATTGGGTTTGGGGGATTTGTGGAGAGACAAAAAATAATAGGATAAGAAGATAAACTTTTTTTTTTGTTTAGTATATAAAAGTGGTACAAATCCTCTACAATTATTATAGGTGCAATTAAGTTAAAAAACCAAAACTATGTACCAAACATAATTTTTTTTTTTTTAAATTGTGATTTCAGTTGTGAAACCAAAATTATGTACCAAACAGAATTTTTTTTACAATCTTAAATTCAAATCAGGATTAAAGTTCCAACTTCAATAAAGTAAAAAGTCACGAAACCAAAACAGAAAACGAAAACACGTACCAAACAGGCCCGTAGAGACTGAGATGTTGATTTAAGATTTATTGGATTTTTGTGGGGTTTGGGTGGGGCGGCGGCAGAGAATAGATAAGTGATAGGGTTTTTTTCTTTTCTTTGTATGTGTGAAACTGTGTGTGTTTGGACAGTTTGGTCATTTGGTTTTAAAGGAATTGACTTTTGCATATGGTGTGTACAGTATGTATTGTGAATGTGTGCCGTGTGTGGTTTGATTTGAATTTTTTATTTTTATTTTGTTAATTGTTAAATATTTATTATATGATTTTATATTGATATGTTTTAACTTTTAAGTATGAATATTTTTATAATGTTAATAATTTTAATTAAATTTTATTATTTTTATCTTCTTAAACTTAATATATGTTGTGAAAACTCACATAAAAAACATTTTATAAATGTAAATATTTTTTAGTATATATAATTTGTTATATATTCATTTATTTAATTTTATAACTTTTGATTTATTTATATATGATCCGATACTGGTCGGTTTTTTATCCGGTCCGATTTTTAAAACCATGAAAATTCTAATTGTTTTATTCCCTGAGCTTGTAAATTGAATATTCTAAGTTTTCTAACATAAATACTGATTAGTAAGTTTTCTAACTTGAATACTAATTAGTAGCTTTCACATGTGTGGAACTTAAATTTTTATGCTCATGAAATTAAGATGTTTGAATATTCACATAATATATTTTGAGAATAATTTGGAAAAAAAAAAAAAAAAAAACTTTGAAATGCCTCCTGTTCTACTTGTGATTCATTACTTGTATCAAATATTCCTTGCTTTACAAATTACAACATTCATCTGTTAGCAACCGCCGAATTTCATGTTAAATTGAAGCTGTTCCAATTATTAGCACTAGCTTTTCTTCTTTTTACTCGTTCTTGACTAGCCTTGCAATTACAAATTTTTGGTGCACTTAACTTTTCTTGTACGGTATAGTATCTAAATTGTTGCCATTTAATACTGAAGCTGGTATGCAACCCGTGAACTGATTGCTTTACAGGATGGAAGCAACGAATTTTAAGGTAATAGTGGAAAATGAAGAACAAGTAGAGCTGTCATTCACTAGAACGTGGGATTCTTCCCGTGAAGGCAAGCTTGTTCCCTTGAATATAGACAAAAGGTGCTTGTTCACATGATCACATCTTCTTCATTGAGATTTCAATCAATGGTAATAATTTGTTAAGAATGAAAAAAAGTAAATAACTACATTTATATTCAGGTTCGTGATGCTTCGTGGTTCCTCGGGATTCTACTCCTATGCCATTTATGAGCACTTAGAGGAATGGCCTGCTTTCAACATTGACAATACTAGGATGGTATTCAAGCTAAGGAAAGACAAGTAAATAATTTTGATCTGTCTTCTTTATTAAGTTTTAAATTGATTGTCTAGAAGAAAATTAACATGTCCTTCGTAATCCCAAAAACAAAATGTGGCAGAATCTTTATTTGGCCTCTAACCCAATTGTAAGTAGGACTAGGAATCAATCATGAGCAGAATTTAGTACCAACCAAAGAAAATGAATCGGGGGAAAAGAAAAAGGCCGTATTGACATATTCAAAGGAAAAGGTTACAATATTGGTTTTTTTGAACTCATAGGTTTAATTACATGGCTATAGCAGACAACAGGCAAAGATTTATGCCCTTGCCTGAAGACCGGTTAGCAGACAGAGGCCAAACCCTGGCCTATCCAGAAGCAGTCCTACTTGTCAATCCCGTGGAGCCAGAGTTTAAAGGAGAGGTACATCTTCCACTCTTCTCCTTTATAATTATCAATAAAAATTCTTTATAACTATACAAATATATATATATATTACATCATTGTTACGTATAACTTATAACATTCTGGCAAAACCACTATTCATAAGGCTCTTGGTTTACAAATATCACATTTAGACTTTCAATTTGATTAATTAACCATTGCATTTTAGGTTTGTGACAAAACAACATTCTGTTAATGTTTTCCGTCAAAAACTTAACAAATTTTTTAACTTAAGACTTAAGACGTGCACATAATATTAATGACATTTTAAAATTACTGATAATGTATCATGTAATACAACCATGTGCACATCACGTGATTGAATCCTTTAATCTTTAACGAAATTTTTTAACCAAAGGTCTAATTTATCATAAATCTAAAATTCATTATTAATTGGACAAATCGAAAGTGTAAGGACCAAATTGATACTCATACCAAAGACTCAGAGTGATATTTGTAAAACCAAGAACTTAACCAAAAACTTTATATCTTAAGTGGTGGACAATGGATACGGTGTTCTCCAAACAAGATATTCAAAGGTTCAAATCTTCTTCTCCCAATCAGTCGAATTATAAATAAATAGTTAAACCGTAATTAAAAGTAACGTTACTTTACATGGAATAGACTTCTCTCTATCGATTTGTTATTATAGTTCAGTCTTACTTTGTTTTCAATTGGAAAGTGTACATGAATTGGTGTTTTGTAATTGAAAGCATGTCTTACTTGGTGTTCTGTTACCAAGTTTTTCGTTTTGATTTGATCCCTTATTGTGTAGGTGGATGACAAGTATGAATATGGTTGTGAGAGCAAAGATAATAGGGTTCATGGGTGGATGTGCACCGACCCACCGGTGGGGTTTTGGCAAATCACACCCAGCGCTGAGTTCCGATCTGCTGGACCCCTCAAACAATTCCTTACCTCCCACGTCGGTCCCACCACCCTTTCTGTAAGTGAAGAATTGTCTCAAATTCTTCATTGTGGATCACATGCATCCATTATGAACCATAGAAGAAACGTTGTGCATTTATAATTTTGTAACCCCTTCTAACTTTCTCTAAAATGGCACAATCTCAGGTATTTCATAGCGTACACTATTCAGGAGAGGATCTGGTACTGAAATTTGGACCTAATGAGCCATGGAAGAAAGTTTTTGGCCCCATTTTTATTTATCTTAATTCTTTGACTGATGAGGATGACCCGAATTGGCTCTGGGAGAATGCAAAGGAACAGGTTTCACATGTTAAAATTGCAATTTTATTTGGTGAAAATTAGATTGTACAACTTTGAAGGCCAACAATAAAACAAACTAATTTTTTTTTCAGATGATCAATGAAGTTCAAAGCTGGCCCTATGATTTTCCAGCTTCAGAGGACTTTCCATCATCAGATCAACGGGGTAATGTCAGTGGTAGATTACTAGTCCTAGATAGGTACATTACTTGCCCCATATATTTATAGTGCATCTTTCTTTAATTGTGATTTGGGTTAATTTTACTGTACCCTAAATTATTGGATCAATTCAACCCCTCACTAAAGTTTAAAATTGAGAAAATAACCTTCCAATTAATTAGTAATAAGCAAATTGTCCCCAAGAGTACTAATATCTGTAAATTCAAAAAATTTAATGGAAAAGTTCTTTTCTAATATATGTGTAGTCAAAAGAAAAACTCATGTGTTATTAATTAACCTGTATATTCTCTTCTCACAAAAGTCCCAAAAGAAACACAAATATTGTATCACTTTGAAACCCATGCTAGCAAATTAAGCCATGGAACTAATAGTTTTCCGAAAAATACATGATAAACCAATAACACAAATAACAAATTAACCCATGCTGGCATATTTTTTAACCTTTTTTTTCTTTCCACGTTGAATGATCTGGACAAATCTGACGTTTTAGGCTACACATTTTTAGGAAAAAAAGTCTTTCATAAATAATAATAATAATAATAATAATAAATAAATAAATAAATAACAAAAATTAATAACGGTGAAGATAATTTACCAATTATCAATCAATGAAATCGATTTTACATTTTTAATAGTGGATTGAAATTGATCATCGATTTAGGGGAAAAAAGTACCATTCACTCATGTAAATTTAACTGAAGTTTTAAAATTTTGAGCTTTGTCAAGGTATATTTGTGAAGAGTGTATACCCGGAAATGGTGCTTATGTGGGATTGGCACCACCAGGGGATGTTGGATCTTGGCAAAAAGAATGCAAGGTAACATTACTATTTCATTCCATTCCAATTAAAGGTGTATATGTTAAAGTAAAATAATCCCTAACCATTTCAGGATCATAACATTATATATGACTAGAAACAATTTGGTATCTTCATATGTAACAAACTTGAACATGTAACTTCTGATCAGGGTTACCAATTCTGGACCAGAGCTGATGAGAATGGTTGTTTCTCTATTAACAATGTACGTACTGGTGACTATAATTTGTATGCATGGGTCCCTGGTGTCATTGGTGATTACCGATACGATGTTGTCATTACCATAACCTCAGGTCTTGTTTTCTATTTCTTGTGAAGTTTTTTATTTTCTTATCTTAGCGTGTTATTACGGTATAATGATTTGAAATTAGCATATATGTGAAGCAGGTTGTAAAATTGATATTGGTAAGCTTGTTTATGAGCCTCCAAGAGACGGCCCAACATTGTGGGAAATAGGCATCCCAAATCGTTCTGCTGCTGAATTCTATGTTCCTGATCCTAATCCTAAATATATTAACAAACTTTATGTCAATCATCCTGATAGGTTAGTACCCCTTAATTGTTTTGTAACCTGTACATAAATTAGTATGGTTCCTGCAAGAAGAATTAAATTATTTTCTAAATGCATTTTTTTTTTTGGTTATGATTTCATGTTAATTATTTAACAAATATTCCAAAAAATTATATCTCTAATGTTTCAGTGCCATGTAATCCAGTTCCGATACTTTAGACCTATAAGAAATTGATTTTGTTTTTCTTAAATGCCAGATTTAGGCAGTATGGACTATGGGAGAGATATGCAGAACTATATCCTGATGGAGACTTGGTTTACATAATTGGGACTAGTGACTATAGAAAAGATTGGTTCTTTGCTCAAGTTACCAGGTTCGAATTTCTCCAGCATTGGCTTGTTTGTAGAATATTTCTATTGATTTGTTTTAATTGAATATAAAAAGGGTGAGAGGGAAATCAACAATGGTTATCTTACATGGACATTACGTGATATACCCATTGAAGAATCAATGTTTGAAGGGCCTAGATGAGGATGGGGCCGAAACACTCTCTCAGATAAGTTGAGTCATAACCTGACCTCAGCCCCAACCGAAACACCAATAATTTTAAACGATGGGAGGTAAATGTTTCTTAAATCAAATCAGTGTTACACTATGACATATCCATATCAAGACCCTAATCACTAGACCACGACTCTCTGCGGTGATACATTTCTTTTGTAGACTAATTGAACTATTTGATATGCATGAACACGTTGTTAGAAATTTTCATGAGATGGCCCAATAGAAAAGAGCACCTCAATAGAAAGCCTACACAACAATTCATGACGGTATAATTGTGGAATAAAAAGGCCCAAAGGCCCATTTTAAAGTTGGCTGTAATTTCTTCTGTTTTTTTTTTTTTTTGTTCTGGTGGTAAACTTTTAAAAGTCGTGACATATAGACATAGTGTTACCTTTGGCAATTGGCAATAACCGAAAAGAAGAAAAAAGAAAATGACACCATTGGCCTTTTGTTTATGTAGAAAAATTTTAAGCTACATGCTGTTTTTGCAATGCAGGAAGAAAGATGATAACACATATGAAGGAACAACATGGCAAATTAAGTTCAAACTTGACAATGCTGATGAGAGTGCAACCTATAAATTACGAATCGCACTTGCAACTGCACATAATTCCGAATTGCAAGTATGGAACTTCATAATTCAACTCACTTTTTCTTTTTTAATGATTAATTCAACTTTCACTTATTAAGTCCAAGGCTTAACACAGTCTCACAAATATGAGATAACCACTTCAACAGATATTGTTGCCACCTTGTTGTTGTAGTTTTGATAATAACAATTTTGCAAAGATTAATTTAGTTTTTTGACTAAACTAATAGACTAATAGTACAATTTTTATTCTTAAAGGTTCGAATTAATGATCCGAAAGCAAATCTCCCTCTATTTTCAAGTGGAGTTATTGGAAAGGAAAACACAATCGCCAGGCATGGAATTCATGGGCTCTACTGGCTGTTTGGTATCGACGTACCAGGCACTCAGGTAGTGGAGGGAGATAATACCATTTTTCTAACTCAACCAAGAAGCACAAGCCCTTTCCAGGGAGTCATGTATGACTACATTCGTTTGGAAGGTCCCTCAACTTCTAATTCTAACAAAAATCCTTGATTATGAATTTAACAAAGAATTCAGTAGGAATTATTGCATTATTGAAGAATTCATGGGAATCAATGTCACTCTACTAAAGACAATTTCCTTTTTCTCTTTTTGTTTTTTCATCAAATCCTTTTATTCCCATAATTTCTGGGTAACACGTTGAAACATGTGCTGTGTTAATCTTTTAATTAAAAGAATGAAATTTTAATTCCAACCTGTTAGGAAGTTATTACATATCTGTTCGTGGTAGATTTGTCTTAGACTCCCCTCCCCCTTCTCGCCCCCCTTTCTTGTCTTCCAAAGTCTATGATCATAATAGTTTCCTATATTCCAGTAAATAACCAATGTATGAACCTAGATAAGCCCACAAAAGAGGCAATCAATGTCGCATCATCGCCATCAAATGTTGAAATTCATGACATGCCTCGTACTAAGACTCTTGCCAAGTTCTATCGAGTAAACACATGATGTGCATGGGACTCATTATACGTCCGCGTATTTATATTATTTAAAGCAAATCCGAATTAACATAAAACATGAAAATACAAAAAATGATAAATAAATACAAAAATTGAGTAATAAATTAAAACACCTTGAAACACATGAATTTAGGGGTAGTTCTACTAGAAACTTTGTCTTGGAATCTTTGGAAGCTTTCCGAACGTATCTTATGACGCCCATAACTCTTCCTAAATCAAAAGTTATGATCCATTTAGGGTAGTCGTAAAATCAGTGATGTCGAGAAGCTCGTTTGGTCTTTTGACGCTCAATTATTCCATGAACTATCATATGTCACAATTATCTAATGTTTCCATAATATATTTTTTTATTTAAAAAACATATTAGAAATTTAAAACTCTAGTTGACATTTGATTTAACTTTTTAAGGACTATTTAAAACAAATGAACCAAGTTTAACCAATGAAAAATGTTTCTTTGTACTATTTAGCCAAAAGCCATTATTTTAATTCAATTTTTTTTTTAATTAAATATAGCCATTTGGGCCCTATTTTGTTTACAAATGGGAATTCTCATGGTTATGAAAATGGTTTTCGGGTCTTTATTGAAGTGCTTCAAAAACATTATCAGCGAGCGAGCAAACCTTTTGCTTTCTCAAATAAAAGGACTCTTTTGTATTTTTCAAATTCTAGATTTAACTTAATTTCTAGTAAATAAGTCCAATTTGATTAAGGGCCTGGATCAAATCATGATCATAAGCCCAATGGATTAAACTTCCTTCAAAAGAGTAACATAGAGGCCCACAGCCCACTTGCATTTCCACATAGTATATGAATAAAAACCTAGTGGTGCCACGTGTCTCGCCCATAACAACGGTCACATGCATTGTGCGTGATACCTCCTGTAGAAAGTACAAACCCTAGCGGCGTAGTGGGGTTTTAAAAGCCAGAGCTAGGGTTTTACAGGGTTCTTCGCCCTCTGCACCATTTTCTTTCATCACTAAAACATGGGTTTCTGGGGTAAGTTTTTCTTCAACTTTCATAATTCCCCTCTTAATTTTTTTTATTATTCTTTGTGTATTAGTATTTTTTTATTTTATTTTATTTTTAATCTTTTGTGTGTGTGTTTTTCTGTTTTTGGTTCTCAGGGATTGAAGTGAAACCTGGCAAACCGTACCCTTATCACTCAGACAATGTGCAAGGAAAGCTTCACGTTACTCAGGTTCTGTTAACGTTGCTTAATCCAACCCATTGTTCTTTTGAAGTTTTTTTTAAAATTTTTACAAATTGGGTATTAGTGGAATTTTAGAGCTATAATTATTATTATTATTTTTGGGTAATTCAGCTGAAATTTCATTGATAGCACAAAACTTTACACACCCAGTTGACTTAGTCATCTACTTTAACAATACAGACTCACAAACCAGTTTGATATGATTGGAACTTCAAAGTTTTATAAGCTTTGGGGTTTTGGAAATTGTATATTGAACTGGGTGTTAGAGCATTCATTCATGGTTTTTTAATTTTTTTTATTTAAGATTTTGTAAGTCAATTTGCTTGTTAATGTATGTTGTGTGCTAATTCAGGCAACATTAGGCCTTGGGTCATCGAAGGAGAGGTGTGTGCTTCAGTGTCATGTAGGACACAAGAGTCCGATTTTTTTGTGTTCTTTGTTACCAAATAAGAATGAGACGTGCCCCTTAAATCTTGAATTCGAGAGTGATGATTTGGTTGCCTTCTCGGTGATTGGACCTCAAAGCGTCCATCTCTCTGGTTATTTTGAGGCCGATGAAGGAGATTTTATTCAAGATGACTATGAATCGTATCCTTTTGATTGATTTCTTGAATTTCTATTACTTTGTAGTTTTCATTGCTATTCTTTGCATCCATCTTGTTTTCTTTTTTTATTGAGTTATATTTCCCTTAACTACTATGTCAAGTGATTCAATTGAGGATGATAGTTCTGGCACAGAGACAGAAGACTCATCTGAAGATGAATATGAGGATGGCTTCATTGATGATAGCGATCTTGACATGTACCCACCTTCACAAGTTCCAAATAGTGGAGGTAGTTTGACATTTTTGAAAGACTGTTAACTTTGACCAACATAAAATTCTAAGATTCATTTTTCTTCTTCTTGATACTTATGTGTTTTATATCCTATGCACTGTAGTCTATGTGCTATTTAATATATTATGGGTTTCATATAAATTGATATATTATTGAGATACAGATGTGACTGACATAAAAGAATTGGATTTCATATAAGAGGAAGCATCAAATTGATGGGAAGTTTTTGAGGAAAAAAAAAAAAAAAAAAACTAGTCACTAATGTTGTCAGTCCTTTAGCATTTGAGGAGACATTTTCTACAATAATTTTTTAACATGTGGGCCAAAAAGATAATAAAGGATTATCTGAAATTGTGGATATTGGTTGAATTTGTGGTATGTTTAAAGTTTGAATCATATCTATTAAAAATTTAGAAGAGGTGAGACTACTTTCCTTTTTTTTTTATGACTTTGGGTGTCCAAGCCAGCTTGCGCGCACCTCGACTAATCCCAAAGACTACTTACTAGAAATTTAGATAATTGCATGAAATTCAGATTCAAGCTAGGTCAAAATTCTCCACAAATACTGCTCCAACTTGTCTCTTGTTACTTATCTCAAAAAAAAAAAAAAAAAAAAAAACTTGTCTCTGGTTAAGCCAGACTCAAATCAACACAACCAATTTGAGTTCAGTTGGTTTGGCTTGCTTGTGCTTCAAAATATGCCAGACTTAATTATGTGGGCCAGTTTAAAGTTACAGGTCATAGAATGTAATTGATTCTAATTTTAATACCAAAGGGTTGACCTAGTTGTTCCTAAGGCCTCGTGAGATTCATGAGGTCCTTGGTTCGAAACCTCTAGCCAGTATCTTGGGGCCACCCTTAAGGGACTCCTTCCTATAATTATTTGGTGTATGTGGGATGGAGCCATGGGGGGACTACATACATCAAGGGAACAGTAAGGGCGTTGAAGAGCTCTAGACACTCTTGTTAGCATAAAAATATATATATATATAAAAAAAAAAAAATCAAATTTCTAAGTATGAGAAATAGAACCTGAGAACACAAGGTAATAAGAGTATCTCAATGACCATTAAGCATGGGTGGCATTGTTTGTAGATGCAGTATTAACAGTTGCAATGAAACTAAATCAACTTGGAATGGAAGTTGTAGCTGAAATATTAAAGAGGGTGCCCACTCTACTTCTATAATAAAATCCACAATCTGCCATTATTTCTTTTGTGTCAATGAGGAGTGCTGCATATTGCACTGGCCTCCTTATATAATTCAGTGTGCTGGCCATTATCTTATTGAAGGGGGCTGGTACTTTCTGATCTATAATTTAGTAGGGGCTCCCAACATCTGATGTAAGTGGGCCATGTGAGTGTTAATCATCACCCATGAAGTGGTCTTGATTCTAATTTGTTCAATTTTTGGAAGTTATTGGTTTGGTTTTGGTTTAGAATCTTAGGAATCAACCACGGTTGTCTTTCTTTTTAAAATTTTGAAAATAAACTGAACCTTACCCAAGTTGCATCTTTATCAAATATCATGTACTCTAAGGCAATGTTAAAATATTTTTCACTACATTAGGATAGTGGGGTTGAACTGCTTTTGTGATAATGTACTTTTGCCACATAAGTTTGTTGACTCGTCGGTTTACAAGATTCACAATCATATAGTCATTAGTATGTTATGTTTGTACTTGAAGATATTTGCCATCTCTGACATATATTTATTGTTTTTCCTCCTATTTTTTTTTTTTGCAGTTGTAATAGAGGAAATAGTGGATGATGAGAAGGCTACAAATGGAAATGGTCAGCTAAAACGAAAAAAGAAGAATCAAAGTGACTCTGAGGACCATAGAGAATCTCAACAACAGATTGTTGTCAAGAGTCGTAGTTCCCCTGTTTTGGAAAGTGAAGATGAAGATGGTTTTCCAGTTTCTAACAAGCATAAAAGCAACTTGAATGTTCAGAAGCCTGAGGCAGAAGCAGAACAGAAAGAAAAGAAAGCAACTGAGAAAACCAAGAAGATGAAGAAAGCAAAAGATGGTGATCATGATACTGGCTTAAAAAGAAAGGTTGAAAGTGTTGACCAAGATGATCTTCCAGAAAGGTATGATGGATCCACCCATTTTCTGTTATTATTGATACTTGCTTTGAATTGCTGTATTTGTTTTTTTGGTTAGAATGCATGTTATTTCTTCTACACTTTATGCACACAGAAGATTATTCCTTAATGGTTGGTCTATGGTAATGTAGCTTCAAAAACTTTGTATCTCTCATACTTTTTATCCTGCAAGCTAAGAAGCCTTTGAAATAGTTAATTCAGTGCATCCATAGCTAAGCCATTTCTGAAAACAATGCCAGGCAAAAGAAGAAGCAAAAAGAACAGGCTAAAGAGGGAGAGGCTCTTAAATCTGGGAATGATGCCAAAATCAATGTTCCTATTGAGGGTGAAAAGCAGCCTGAGGAGTTAAAGAGGAGTCCTAACCTGAACCAGGTTTCATCTGTTGAGAATGACCATGATCAGAAGCTACCTAACAAGAAGTGAGAAAAAAAAAAAAAAAAAAAAAAAAAACAGATTTCTCATTGCTTAAAGTTCATACAGTTTACTTTTTATTTACTTGGTTGTTATGCTGTCCATGTGCACAGGGACCCTGGCGTTGACTTGGACCTGGTTCCTGGGGAAAATTCCTTGGAGGAGAAAAAAAAGAAAAAGAAAAAGAAGAAGACAACTCAGGAGAGTGAAGGCGGAACTAATCAAACTGTTGCAGCTATGGGAAATCAAGAGGTAGAGGAAAAACAAAGTGAAGTCAAGTCATCTCAAATGAGAACCTATCCAAATGGGCTGGTTATTGAGGAACTAGCAATGGGCAAACCAGATGGCAAAAGAGCTTCTCCTGGAAAACAGGTTACTCTTTGTTAACTACTCATGTGGTCAAGTGCCCCATATAAGCCTTGGCCCTTAGCTTCTCCCACGAAAGAGAATTTATGTTATGAAGGGAGTCATTTATATTGCCTTTTTGTTTACTGACTTTTGAATGTTTTCTCATATTTAACAATTAAAATTAAGATTGTTAGATGGACCTCAAATGGCCTCTTGGCCTATAATTACTAAGAAACTTTAGTTGGATGAACAGAGTTAAAAACTCATTGAGCATAAATAACTCCAGTTGGTGTTATGCTCATCCAGTGCATGACTTCATTGGGGCTTGGGCTTTTCTATCGTTTTGCCCCTGTTAGTAACTCACCATGCTATAAAAATGAATAAACTAGGTGGTGTAATTTGGCCTAACTGCACCTGGGTTTTTTTTTATGGCTTTTTTATTATCCAATGCATCATAACCATGTTTCTGAAATGTCTGCATGGAATGATATGTGACATTCTAGTGAACATTTATTGATTTCCCACAAGCAGTGGTGGGTCTAAAACATTTATATTAAACCCTTTTGAGTCTATATATAGATATACGTATGGAGAATATGCATGCTTAGAGTAGCAATCTCTGATTTGCAATTTCTCATAAACAAATCAATATCCAATGAATGTTTTTCTTCTTTCATGTAACTGTAAACTATTGTTTTGTTTCAGGTCAGCGTCCACTACATTGGCAAACTAAAAAGCAATGGCAAAATTTTTGACTCGAATGTGGGAAGGGCACCCTTTAAATTCCGGCTAGGTACTATAAAATTTGATACGACGAATGTCAGGAACTTGATTATTTTTGTTGTGTGTGTGTTATATAATTTTCTCTTGGTCTTGCAGGTATAGGACAAGTTATAAAGGGATGGGATGTTGGTGTTAATGGTAATTTTCTTAAGGACTAAAACTTGATTCTTCTTTTTTTACATTTAATATCATCTGCAAAGCAGTTCTTGCATATTCTTATGTGTACTAAATCCTCAGGCATGCGTATTGGGGACAAAAGAAGACTCACAATTCCACCATTAATGGGGTATGCAAATGTTATCATATCTCTTTGCTTTGCATTTTATAGTCTTGTTTCTTGTCTGGTTCGACCAAGCCCACTGTATGGCATCTGTAGCTTTCCTTTTGGCATTCTCTCACTCTTTGATGGAATGATAAAGTATTGATCCACACCCTCTGCAAAGCAGTTGATACCAATTCTTTTTATGCAGCTATGGAGCTCAACGGGCTGGGAAGATACCACCAAATTCATGGCTTATGTTTGATGTAGAGTTAGTTGATGTTCGTTGATGATGTTGCTTTCATGGTTTAAGTATTTTGAGGTTTTTGCTCGCTGCAAATGTTTGAGGCTTTTTTTTATCATGAGGATCCAATATTGTAAAAAATTGGATGCATTGTCTCAACCTGGGAACTGGTTGTAGTACTGGTTGAGCAAAAATTTTGTTTGAAAATTCAGAGTGTTTGAATTACATTAGTTACTTTACTGATAAAGTGAGTCATGAAAATTACTATTTCGAAAGAATTATCCAATTATACAAGTTGCAATTAAAATGATCATTGATATGGGCTAGCTTGGATCACATTCAATATTCTCGTTGAAATTTTTACGTATAATGTTACTTAGTTTTTTGTTTATAAAATGTTACTTGGTTTATATTGAGTCAATTAAAGACTAAAAAGATATATGTTTGATGTAATTGGCATATGTGACATTGTATTGGCATAAGAATTTTGAAAATATTTGAACGACGGGGACATAAAAGTAGATGATGTAAAATATGTTTACCTCCTAAAGAGGGCGGGTCCCGATGAAATAACACTTGCTTGGTGTATATCATTTCATCTAGTCGAAAGTAACATAAGAGTCCGTATCATAGAGATTTAAGAACTGTATGAAGAAAAAAAAAACTGATGGTACAAAGAAGATTTGTTGCCAAAAAGATAGGTTTGGAGTAATAATTTATACTCGAATAGACTACCATTAAGCAGAAGATTTTTGGTATATAGAAGAGAAAGTTAATAAAAAGAGAAGTCGGAGATTAGTTTATACATCAAGAATGGAGTTTGGTATATCAAAAAAAATTAAACAAAAGTAACACGCAACAAAAGTTTTGAACGGTTTACGTTATAAAATTCACTTCTGGCTGACTTGTTCTATTACTCGTATTTAATGGTTGCAACTTCCAAGAGCAATTACATAGCCCATTAGCTAGGCCTAGGCGTCACCTTTTGAGGATGGGTGCCTTGGATGGTTTTAACAAGAACATTAATCTTCTCATAATACCACTTATTTTGGTGCTCTTATTCGTTCCCTTATCAGAGGCTGGGTTCCTGGGCTGGCTCAAAAAAATCTTCGGCGACAATGGTACTGGGAAGACAAGAGATTACTCATCGTTTCCGGTTTTACCATATTAACGTAGAAGCAACAATCTAGCAGGGTAATTATCCTAACGAACTAGCTACCATCCTAATACTAAGATGGTAATAAAGTTATTGTAGAGATGAGAATAAAAACAACAATAAGTGACAATATAGTGAATATTCTCCCATCTAAAATTTCATTCAAACCGGCTTTCACAAATCATGATACATATACATACTCTATATCTTTCTTCATCTATAAATTATAATAAAAAAATTTGATTTTTTTGTTGAACTTTTAATATTTGCCACATAAGTTTTTACAAGTGCAAAAAGGTATTTATCCTCAATCTAATCTAAGAAAGTTTGTGAGAACGCCTAATTTGCATTATAATTTAGATTTCTATTTACTCTTTCAATAGATATTTGATGAATCAATGAAATATCTATTTCAGTTGTAGGGTTATCCTATAACACGACCTCTCAAAATAAAAAGAAATTGATCTTGGGTTCGTTTCACCATCCTACCCAACGAATATTATGATTATTTTGTCAATAACTAAACAATAATAATTCATAAAACATTCTGAATTCATATCAAGAAATCCCACTAATCAATTAACACATGCTATGAATCCGCCCCCTCCTACAAAAAAAATAAAAATAAAAAATCCAAATACATGCCTTCATATGGCAACCGTGCCCATCTTCAAAACCCCATTCAAAGGGTACATAATATTTTTTAGGTTTGGCACAATTTTGAAAAAATAAATAAATAATCTAATGATAATGAGTGTAAGTTGCATATTATTAAAGAGAGAACATTAGTGGGTTTTATAGTTTCAAGAGAGATTAATTTAATCGTTTAGGAGACAAAATGCAATTAACCAGTGTATTTAACCAAATAAACTTCAGAGACCCGTAAATTAAGAAATACAAATCAGTGAATTAATAATGAATTGGACAAATTTTGTTCCTTTCTCTTCTCTTATTTCAATTTTCAAATTTGAATTGACATGGACCGAAAAGTATGAAACCATGAAAGTTGTAAAAACATAGCAAAAATAGTAAATTCTTAACCCATCAATCAAAGACAACAAGAACTCTAGCATATCATTCTGTTAGAAGGCTAAACCAACTACTTGCTCCTCTACTTATCAAAAAAAAAAAAAACCTAGTTGCTCCTCTTCTAAATTCTCCTCTGCAACTTGTCACCCTTGCAAACTGGATTTTGCTTGGCCAAAATTTCCCTCCCAATTGCCTTGAAATCCACATTACACGCATGCTTTTCTGGGTATCTATGCATTCCACAAAACAAATTCCCACACCGGCATTCAAACCCTGTCAACCCCACTTTCTTGTTGCAGTTCTTGCACCTATTCTTCACACTTGTTGAACCCTTAACCATAGCATCGGAGTTCATAGGATTGTCCATGACCGGTGCTTTAATTGTGTCTGCAAGTTTTTCTTTAGGAGAACCATTGTAGCACTTGGAGCACATGTTCCTTGTGTCCATCATTCCAAAGAAACCGCAACCATTAGCGCAGAGTGCGGGATCCATCTTCGTTACAACTTCTTGTGGTTCCTTGTTTGCTTTGGTTGTCTTGGCGAGTTCTTGTTTTTGAAAATCCTTGTAGCACTTGGAGCACAGGTTTTGTGTCTCCACAGATCCATAAAACCCGCAACCATTAGCACAAAGAGGCCGTTCCATGTTCTTAAGATTCTCCTGCAAATCCTTCTTTCAAGCTCTTGTTTAATTGTTTCGACGTCTTCTTCTTAATTCTTAGTACTTCTAAGATTTGTAATATTGTAATGGAAAGCTAATTGGAGTTGTTTGATATATATATAAGGGGATGGACTTGGGAGTCTAGGAAATAGAAATCCTAGTTGGTCTTGGACACAACCCACCGACTCATAGGAATCCTAGTCCAGTTAGGACAGCTATAAAAATTTAAATTTCTTTTGGTAGTTGGAGAATTGTAGTCTAACGGTCAGTATGGGAAGGTTTTAGCTTTATAAAATTTCATTGAGGGCTGTCAATAAGAAAATTGAGAGATTGTGTTAATTTTTATTTTTATTTTTGTTGATATAAAACGATAACTGTTTTTATTCATTCTAATTCGAGTTCTTGGGCTAGAATATCTGTTCTCAAGGCTATAATTTTGGAATATAGAAAAAATTATAGGTAACATACTGTAGCTATATAATTCCCTAAAACTTTTTATTTATTTATATATATATTTTTTTATAACCTTAGTGTCTAGGCTAACGTTCTGTAAATACGTGCACTTTGACTAATCCTATGGGAAAAAATAACACCCTACTAACCACGTGTACCACGATAGACGCAAAGTATTGCCTTGGATAGATGATCCTGAGAGGACTCAAATTAGTGACCAAAACGATAATTTTCTTTTTTTAATGTGTGCATTCACATCAAACAGTACACTTGGTCAATCAAAACATGTTATTGTAAGTGTGCCATGTGAGTGTTAATCATCACCCATGAAGCGGTCTTGATTCTAATTTGTTCAATTTTTGGAAGTTATTGGTTTGGTTTTGATTTAGATTCTTAGGAATCAACACGGTAGTCTTGCTTTTTAAAATTTTGAAAATAAATGAACCTAAGGAGCATAGAGAATCTCAACAACATTAGGATATTGGGATTGAACTGCTTTTGTGATAATGTACTTTTGCCACATAAGTTTGTTGACTCTCGGTTTACAAGACTCACAATCGCATAGTTATTAGGGGTCACATTTAGGTCATGCTACGGGACTGGAGTTGATTTTGATAAAACATGTGTGTTTTGTGGTAAATGTTATATCCGTAATGATAAATGTGTGTTTACTATTGTAAAAATAAAATATGTGAATTCCGATAATATTAGTGATATTTGTGATAAATTTAATTTTACTACAAACTACGCATATTTTATCAAAACATATAAATATTACAATTTTTGACACCTTCGATGGGAATATTTGTGTGTAATAGAGGAAATAGTGTATAACACACAAATAAGTATTTCCACAGTTATTAGTATGTTATATTTGTACTTGAAGATATTTGCCATCTCTGCCATCATTATATTGTTTTTCCTCCTACTTATTTTTTTGCAGTTGTAATAGAGGAAATAGTGGATGATGAGAAAGCTACAAATGGAAATGGTCAGCTAAAACGAAAAAAGAAGAATCAAAGTGACTCTGAGGAGCATAGAGAATCTCAACAACAGATTGTTGTCAAAAGTCGTAGTTCCCCTGATTTGGAAAGTGAAGATGAAGATGGTTTTCCAGTTTCTAGCAAGCATAAAAGCAACTTGAATGTTCAGAAGCCTGAGGCAGAAGCAGAACAGAAAGAAAAGAAAGCAACTGAGAAAACCAAGAAGAAGAAGAAGAAAGCAAAAGATGGTGATCATGATACTGGCTTAAAAAGAAAGGTTGAAAGTGTTGACCAAGATGATCTTCCTGAAATGTATGATGGATCCACCCATGTTCTGTAACTATTGATACTTGCTTTGAATTGCCCTTTTTTTTTTGGGTTAGAATGTATGTTATTTCTTCTGTTGACTGGATATGATGGGTTGGTTTGTTTTTGGCGTAGATCTGGTGTTTTTTTGTTCTAGATCTGACCTTTTTGTTCTGTAGGCTCTAGATCTGCTGTTGATTGACTCAAATCCGGAAGTTTTGTGTTCATTTGGTAACTTGGTAAGATTCCTCAACAATCTTAGGAACTATTCCAAACTTGACCGATGTATTCACCCCCCGCTTCGAAACATCGTATAGGGAGAAGACTCTCCAGATGCAAATTCAAATTGCTGTCTCATGGATCCTGCAGGTTGATGTTCCAGATGCTGCTGTGTTTTTTTTTTTTGTAGTTGCTAGACTCGAAATACCGTTATAATCTTGGTTTTTATACCATTTAATATATCTGTACTTGCTGGACTCGAAATACTGTTGTAATCCTTGTTTTTATACCATTTAATATATAAAAACAAAAAAAGATCTGCTAAAAACAAAGACTTTCCAAAATAAAGAGGCCCACATGGAAATTTCATCCTCTAGTAAAATAATGCAACTACCACGAACAAGTGGTAAAGTTGCAACTAGCATTCTAGCAAACCTTCATATAAAAGATTTTTGATCAACAAAACAGATCACAAAATAGCATTGCCCCAAGACAAAACAAATTCAACTCATGGGCTTATGTTAAAATCCTCTGATAGTAAAGAGCCTTAAGTACCGCAAAACTAGATAGTGACTCTGATAACACCAGAAATCAGAGAAGCTTATTTAAGATACTACTACATAGTGACTCTGATAACAACAACCTCAGTATGGCTGCACGGGTACTCTGTACTTCGATCCAGCATAGACAGCTGCAGCTCCAAGCTCTTCCTCTATCCTAAGAAGCTGATATCGAAAGATATCGAAGTACAATATTGGTTAACCACAATCCCACAATCATTGCTTGAAACCATAAAACAGGTGTGCATGTATGTATGAAAGACATACAGAGCAGCTAAAGTTACTAATGTAAGAGTGAGTGAGAGCCAAATAGCCTCATCAAAAGAAAAACAAGAAAAATTAAGGCAACCAAAATTAGCATTATAAAAGTCGTTTTTGGAGGCAAAGATGGTGATGATGAAACGAAGAGAAAGAGGCAAAAGTTTACCTGGTTGTATTTAGCAAGACGTTCTGATCGGCAGGGAGCCCCAGTCTTGATCTGGCCCTGTTTAACAAATAGGGACATTTACATAGATCATATCAGGTCAAGCAACCTATGAGAAAGTAATAGGACCTCATAGAATGTAGCTAAATAATCCGGATGTTCAATCACTTAATACTGTAAACATATGAAACAGGATAGATTATGCTCCATTCAGTAGCAGTAAAAATTCAAATCATTTTCCCCTCAACAAATAAGAGACAAATCCTTCAAATCAAATTCTCCTAACACAACCATCAATATTCACAAAAAATAAATAAATAAATAAAAATGAAAGAACAAAGAGCGATACTTACTGTTGCCAACCCAACCGAAAGGTCTGCAATGAAGGTATCCTCGGTTTCACCACTACATTGAACAAACAGGCCAAATCAGCAACACAATTGCAACAGTAAGATTTATTTACAAGCAAAGAGTAAGAACATTTTATGGAGGCAGGGGAGGTGGGAACATCATGAACATGTCATACCTTCGGTGGCTTGCCATGACACCCCAACCAGCACGTTTAGACATTTTCACAGCTTCAATACTTTCGGTTACTGTACCAATTTGATTCACCTGACCAATCATAAATAAGGGGGTTAAGAGATCTTTTTCATTTCAGTATCATGACCATCTAGATATTTCCTATACTGTTGATGTTGCAAGTAGTAATCCAAAAAATTATGTACATGGAAATCTATGGCAGTAAAGAAATGGCTACCAACAAATTATCCTTAAACATTATCCACAAGGCAATCCTTAGATGCTCTTCTAATTTAAAAGGTAATGAATACTACCTTCAACAGAAGGGCATTGCAAGACTTCTCCCGAATTGCTTTTTCCACACGCTGCAGCAACAATGAACAGAATTAAGTCAAAAGACTGCCTTCTTCTGAATTTGGACTAACAGATTTTTCTTTTCCATACCTTAGGGTTTGTCACAAGGAGATCATCACCAACAATCTGCACATGCTGGCCAACTTCAGCTGTCATCTTTGCGTAGTGCTCCCAGTCATCCTGATCAAATGGATCCTCAATGGACACAATAGGATAATCAGCCACAAATGACTTGTAAACATTCTTCAAGCTGTCACCAGATATTTTTTGTGATCCATCATTGTTCTGCAACAAATCATTAACTGTCAGAATTGATAGTAAACTCAAGCAATCAATGTGCTCCTAACCAAAATTTCTTTTCATCACACATATATAACAAACATGGGAGTCCCTCAAAATGATGTAAAACCAGTTACTAAAATTGGAAGATAGGGAACAAATGTAACTTAAATTACCTCTTCCTTGAAATTCAAGTCGTATGTCTTATCCTTGATATCATAGAATTCTGATGCAGCAACATCCATCCCAATAACGACCTGTACGAAGATGCAAGAAGAAGGCATCGCTATTGTTTAACTAAGCATCGCTACAAAAGGAAGTAATGAAGTAACAGGGCTAAACTTGATTCAAATAGATGAAACAACTAACCTTTCCCGTATATCCAGCTTTTGCAATAGCAGTCTTCAGCAATTCAAGACCCTCTTTGTTTTCCTGTCAATCAAACATAAAAATATTACTTCATCCACATTATAATTCAGTCTCTAACATGTATTTATCAAAAAAAAAAAAAAAAAATCTGTCTCTAACATGTGATAGATAACGTGAAGCAAATCTGTTTTTAATCGAGGACTAAATAGGTGAAGAAAACAAAACCTAATTAGAGATTTGCAAATTAATTCCACTTAACTGTCAGCCTTACGACTTGTTGATTTTATATTTTAAACAAAGGCATAGAAGTGCACAATAGTAGTTTCACTAAACAGTTGAAACAGAGTCGGTTAACTTCTCACTTCCAAATAACTTTTCCTGATAGGCTAACAGCACACTCTAAGCAATACTAACCTGAATATTAGGAGCAAAGCCACCTTCATCACCAACATTAGTGGCATCTTGCCCATACTTCTTCTTAATTACAGCCTGTTCAAGCAAAGAAGTAAAAACAAAATAAGCCCCAAAATCATGAAAATTTATTATTAAAAATTTGCACAGGAAACCAAAAACAAGAACATCACCTTCAGGTGATGATATACTTCTACACCCATCTTCATAGCTTCCTTGAAACAAGATGCCCCAACAGGAAGAATCATAAATTCCTACATAGACAAAGAGTAAGAACTTCAATAACAAAAGTTCATTAACCATTCATCATATAACAGTTATATCATCAAATTTACCTGCATTGCCAGTTTATTGCCAGCATGGGAACCTCCATTAATAACATTGAAAGCAGGTACAGGCAGCACTAAGGTCTTGTTCCCAGCAAGATTGGCAATGTGCTGCAACGTCAAAACACAAAAGCAATGAATCACTCAGCATGCAGCTAAAATTAACAGGGGCAGTAGCAGCTAGCTTCAAAACCACCTATACCTGGTAAAGGGGGATCTTCTTCACCAAAGCACCAGCCTTGCAAACAGCAAGGGATACTGCCAATATAGCATTTGCTCCAAGCTGGAAAATTGAACAGGAAGAAACATCAATTGGCATGAAATTCATAGAGCGACAACAAATTAACACAATAAGCTGCAAAAGGAACAGTGAATAATAATCATGATCATACCTTTTGCTTGCACCAACCCCATTCATTAGTAGTTCCATCTAGCTCGTGTACCATGAAAGTATCAAGTTTAGTTTGCTCTGTTGGGTCCTGTGAATCAATAAAACAAAATAACAGGTGCGGTGCATCAATAAATAGACATTCACTTTTCATGATCTCCAAATAAATTGAAACAAAGCTTCATAAAACATAATATTTATCATACCTTGCCAATCAAAGCAGGTCCAATGATTGCATTCACATTCTCCACTGCCTAAACCATCAAGAAACAAAATCATCACTATTACTTTCACTCCAACCCACCAAAACCCAAAACAAAGGGTAAACTAAAAGGCAGTAATGACACTTGATGACAACAAACACACTCCAAATATGAAATACAAATACCCAAATGAATATTGATAACAGGGAAGCATTTCAGTTACAAAGTCATTACTAGCATGCAAAATATCCATTGGGGAACACACACACCCATCAAGATTATAGTTTCTGCCCTTAAAATCAAGGCAAAAATACACTTTTAGTCCCTATATTCTGGGCGTATTTTCATTTTGGTCCCTATGTTTTACAATGTCTCATTTTAGTTCTTGGTTTTTTGAACATATGTAATATTTGATGAGAAGATTTCAAAAACATAAGGAAAATGGGGAGGGTAAGGACTCAAATGAACTTGTATCCAAAAACAAGGACTAAAATGAAACGTCATAAAACATAGGAACCAAATTGAAAACACCCTCAAAATATAAGGACCCAAAATGTATTTCTCCCTAAAATCAAATGCCAATGAAACTTGAAAGTAGGATTCTAGCTAATATTAATCAAAATGCTTAAAACTAATTTCTCCAAAGAAAATGAAAGTAATGAAATACCTTGAGGACACCTTTACCAAGGTAGTCTGATCCCCCATCCCTCAACTCCAAAGCTTCATAGACACCTTTACAACAACATCATTTATATGACAGACTTAGTAAGCACTGGTTTAACAAAACTAACACCATGCAATCAAAAACAAAAACCTAAAATAAAATAAATTACATAATGAAAACAATTAAAGACCATGATAAACATATTAAGAAATCAAATACAAATTAAAGAAAAAAAAAAAAAAAAAAAAAACACACATAAAGTATTTACCTGTAGAAGCACCACTTGGCACAGCAGCTCTAGCCACTATCTGTGTAACTCTATTATCTTCTTTGATATCAACACCAATATCAACCTGGAAATAACATGCATATTCAGACTTTTAATTCTCTTTCTAAAACCATAACATACTTTTATTATTAACTTTCCCTTCTATTCTCACATTTCTCTAAGCAATCAAACAAAAAAAAAGTAAAGAAGAAAGATCAGACGGCTAAAATAGAAGAAAAACTCACTTCGACGGTGGGATTTCCACGGCTATCGAAGATCTGACGGGCTTTAATAAACTTGATGGCAGCCATTGTTCGATTCGCACAAAGTTTTTTTTCTTGTAACACTCTTTACACTCACAAGTGATCTAAGAAAATGAACTATAGAAGTAGGTTGTTCTGAAAGTCACTTTATAGTCGTAGCACGTGGTTTTCTACCACGGGTTATTAGATAATCGCCGTTGATTGTGAAAATGTGGGTGGTTGAGATGACTTTTCTTGATCATCACGCGAAGCTTGTCAAAGTTTAAGTGGGCCCGGGGTACTGAGTGTGAGTAGCACACTAAAATTGAAAAGGAATAATATCAGAATATGCTGTTGCGGTAAATATTTGGTGCAGTGTCGCGGGCTGCCCAAGAAAAGGAATTAAACAACTACATGTAGTTGAAGGGTAGAACTGGAATTTAAGAAGAATAACTCTTGAAAAGGAGTGATATTTTTTTTGCATCATAGTTGTCAAAATATGAATGGTATCATGATTGTGAATCGATTCTTCATTTTTGTTTTATTGTGTATAGTATGTTTCATGAATGATAAAGGATTTTATCTTAAAAAAAAAAAAAAAAAAAAATGAATGATAAAGGATTAGGGTCTCCAAGATTCATCCAAATTAAATCTAAAATCATAAGAGTAAGCTCAACTAGTCCGGTTTTAGGTGTGCTCTCAAATAGTCACTAATTCGAGTCCCTCCAGGACCACCTACCTAAGGTAAAGCCTTACATCTATCGACTATCGTAATACATGTACTAATAGGGTGTTGCGTGTCCTCCTGGGATTAGTCGATATGCGCATATCTACGGAACGCTGGCACGGACACCCAAGATTATAAAAATAAAAAATAAAATAAAAATCTAAGATTTAAAATTTACCACATTATTTAAAATTCATTAACCTTTAACTTTAATGGATATATCTGGGTTAAGCAAACTTAATTGACGTTAACGTATGTTAAAACAAAAAAAAAAAAGGATTTGCTGAGCAAAGCCAAAGAAAAAAACAAAATGGGTGATTAACTTAAAACAAAATAAACCGAACATATTTGCAATATCAAGTTATCAATTATTAAATCTTTCCTCAAAAAAAAGTTTTCAACTATCAAACCAATCTTACGGATTTGGAGGTGCAAACCGTTATCAAAACCAGATTTCCTGAACAATATCCAAACCACCAAACCTCATTTAAAAGATCTCCATTACTGTGAACAATATCAAATTAAATCTTGTACACAAAGCGATCCACAAAATAGATATAGAGAGTTAGTGAACAATGAGAAGTGGATTCGATGCTCTGAAATGGTTTATTATTGTTGTTGTCTGATACACATTTACAATACAACACTTTTTGTACTCAATTCAATTCGATATGTATCATGTATCATACGATACTAACTATAATCATAAGTGAGATTTGAGACTTGTAACAGTCTCTCGTGTAGTACGATATTAACAAACTATGATCATGAGTGTGAGATTTGAGGTGTGTAATAGTCTCTCGTATGGTTCTAGAATCTCCTACTTCCACACTTATACTACTAAATGACTAACTACAATATTTTCAAAATAAAAAATAAAAATAAAGTAAACTTTTACCTCCTAAAGTTTCGGGTTAGTCCTTAGATTTGAAAATTTGTTTTTTATCCTTAATGTTTGATTTTTTTGCTTCAAAATGTCTCTTTTGTCTATCTCTATTAGTAATATGATCATTAAGTACTAGGTAAGCGTCTAATCACTTAGACACGTCACCCATAATTAGCCAGCTGTCCCAAATTTCCACATTACCCATCTATTTAACTTAAAAATAATTTTTTTTTGGGAAATGATTCTTTCACACCATGGTGTGAAACAGTGTTTTCACACCATGGATGTGGATGAATCACATGAGGACATGTGTTTAGATAGGGCCCACCGGTCTCACTATTTAAAATTCAAGCAAATAAGTATCCTATTCATGGATTACTTAAACCCATAACCAAACACATCAAAATTGTTGTTGAACCCGAGGAGCACTTGATTTCTTTTGCACTTTGCTTTCTCCTTTTGCAGTCAACCTACTGCTATCTACTATTTTTTATTTTTCTTTCAATTGTCAGGATAATGAAGAAGAAGAAAAAATTAAGTCAAGCAAAGATTTTTTTACAACAATCTATTTTAGATAAATTATGGCAACAGAAGCTCTCTCCTTCCCCAAGCTCTCTCCTCCATTGAAATTGTACTCCCACGAAGCTTTCTCCTCCATTGAAGCTCTGCTCCCGAAACTCTCTCTTCCATTGAAGATCTGATCTCTCTCTCATGAAAGCATGGCTTGATATTTGAAGGTGTGGGTTTGATGTTTGAAAGAGTGGATTTCTTTGGGTTCGAGAATGGTTTCACAGAAAAAGCTTTTGATGTTTGAAGATTTGGTGTTTCTTTGAGTTTGGAAATGGTTCCACGAAGAGAGATTTTTATGTTTGAAGTTGTGGGTTTCACGGTATTTGGGAATAAAATTTTGATTTTCATTGTATTTGTGAGGTTTTGAATGTGTAGTTTCTTTTGTGTTTGTGAATAGAAATTTAATTTTAAATGATTTTGATTGAGATTGGAAATAATAAAGTTTTGGTTTTTTTTTTGGAAGTGATTTTTGTTGAGATAGAAAATAATAAAATTGTTACAAAGATGGAACCACAGTTTTATTTTCCAAATTTTTAGACATACACATACTGTAGAAATTATGGACAATTATGTTTGACCATGTTGAATCGATGCTAAGAAATATGAACAATTAGTATGAACATTCGAGTCTATCCAGAAAATGTGGACAATTTTATTTAAGTGTGGACAATATTGTCCACACTTTCTGGGAATTGGTATGAACATTTGAGTCCACCCAGAAAATGTGAATAGTGTTAGTATGAACATTCAAGTCTACCCAGAAAATGTGAACAGTATTAGTATGAACATTCGAGTCTACCCAGAAAATGTGGACAATTTTATTTAAAGTGTGGACAATATTGTCCACACTTTTTAGGAATTGATATGAACATTCGAGTCTACCCAGAAAATATGAACAGTGTTAGTATGAACATTCAACTCTACCCAGAAAATGTGAACAGTGTTAGTATGAACATTCGAGTCTACCCAGAAAATGTGGACAATTTTATTTAAAGTGTGGACAATATTGTCCACACTTTTTAGGAATTGGTATGAACATTCGAGTCTACCCAGAAAATGTGAACAGTGTTAGTATGAACATTCAAGTCTACTCAGAAAATGTGGACAATTTTATTTAAGTGTGGACAATATTGTCCACACTTTCTGGGAATTGGTATGAACATTCGAGTCTACCCAGAAAATGTGAACAGTGTTAGTATGAACATTCGAGTCTACCCAGAAAATGTGAATAGTGTTAGTATGAACATTCGAGTCTACCCAGAAAATGTGGACAATTTTATTTAAAGTGTGGACAATATTGTCCACACTTTATAAAAATTAATATGAACATTCGAGTCTAAGTAAAAAATATATACATTTTGGAAGGAAAGTAATAGTTGGATTTTTTAGGACAAAGCTAGCTATTTGGATAAACTAAATAATGCTTTTGTGAGTAAGCTATTTGATTGGTCTCGAAACTTAGGTTTAACAAATACTACTATTGTTATTGATTTTGTATTTTTTTTAGGTGCTACTTAGTTCACTTCTTCTTCATTATAATCTTGTTGACCTCAATGTGCATCCTTTATGCACCTAGAGACCATATTCCGTTAAATTACAAATTCTTATTACTTATAAAAAAAATGTGGACAATTTCATTTAGGTTTGGACAATATTGTCCACACTTTCTGGAAAATTAGTATGAACATTTCAGTCTACTTAAAAAATGTGGAATAATTAATATTTAAATTTCCATCTACAATAGGTTCAAGACCATTGCATTTACATTAATACTAGATAATCAAACATTACAAAGAGAAAAATATAAAAACATTAAATACATCGTATGGTTATAGCAAATCTGACTTGGGCAAGATCTGTCATATAAAAATTTAAAGTTTCAAGAACCGTGTTGCTCAAAGCAAGCTCGTGTAGCCATTCACTATCACTCTAAATAATTGAGCCCTCCTCCAAAAACAAAGTTTTTAAATTCCTGAAGAAGCATATAAAGAATAACACGTTAATCAATAGTGAATTCAACGGACACAATAACTAATAAGAAAATAATAATGAGGTGGAGGAGAAGTGAGATATTAATATATCTTGGAGATGACGTGAATTGCATATCTTGGATTGCTTTCTCAAAATCTGCATTTTATTTTCTTAAAAGCAATAATGCTAACTCACGCACAAACCAAATAAAGGAATACGTAATTGATAAGTCATGATTTTATACATTTTGACATCATTTTTCTATACATTTTGACATCTTAAAAGCAATAATGCTAACCCAGTCACTCTCCTCCCTCACTGAAATCTAAGAATCAGTGTGCAAGTGTGGGATTGCCATAATTCACTGACCCAAAAGCCAAAATACCCAAATCAAATAAAAAAATCAGGGCTTCTCAGTGAGACATTCAGTCAAACAGTTTCTGTGACTTGTCATTTTATCAAAACCCACATACAAAAATCAAATGAAAGCCACATTATCAAGAACTCTTTACCTGGTTGGTTTCCCAAAAAAAAAAAAAACCACAAATATTTTTCTATCCTAACAAAACAAAATCAATCGAATTTATTTTTTGGTTGGAAAAATCAAAGCAGAGGAAATCAAGTAACATGATTAATTAAAGATGGTAAAGCAACAGTGTCAAAATTAATTGATATTTAGCATACCTTGCCTTTTCTATTTAGAATCATGCAAAATCCTCCATCCACTTTGAAAGACGGATATGCGAGCAGTAAACTTACAGTAACGACTTTTCAACTAAGATACTTGTACAAGGAATAAGAAAACTTTTCACTACTTTTGCCTTGAAAACTGCTCCCTGAAGAAAAAAGAAAAAAAAAAACATGTGAAGACCCCACCTTGAAGCTTCGGCCAAGCAATAGATCTGGGGAAAAAAAATTACAAAAATTAGAGCAAATAGAGAGACAGAGAGAGATTTTGGCTTACTTAGAAAATTAAGAGATAGATACACAGCCTCAGCTATTGGTTGGTGAAGCTGTAAAAACTAACTGATATATGCAGAATAACATAGATAGAACCAAAACTCTCACAGAAATTTGAACTAATCTGAACTAAGATTTCCTATATAATGTTTTCTCCCACTGAACCCAAAAAAGAAAAAAGAAAAAAAGCTTTACTTTAAAAACAAAGAAAACCCACTGCCTCTCCCAATCCCAATCCCTGATACCGTCTTCGTGTTTTTTAGCAAATTTTTAAAGAAAAAAAATTCACAAAAATACTCTGCTAAACCTGGTCAAAGCTATTATTTTAGTGAGAAGAAGATACAGAGAGCTTGAAATCAGGGAGAAGTTGTTGAGCGAGCTTTAGGGCAAGAAAAAGACAAAAGGGGTGGGGGGGGGGGAAGATTGGGGAATCCTAGGCTGTAAAAAAAAAAAAAAGGCGGGAGTGGAGGGAAAATTATTGGGGAAAAAACAAAGTTTTCCCGCCACTCGTTACCATTTCTCTATTGTAAAACATTTTTATTTTTTTAATATTTGAGTGGCATTGGGCAGACCACCACAAAGGCACAGCCGCACATACCCTTCCCACGTAATTTACCAGTTCTTTAACATTTTAGAAAAAATAAAATAAAAGAGAGAAAAAAATTATGTTAAACTTTCTTGTGCATTGTATAGGTTACTGACTATTGAGCTATAGTTTTAAGTCATCGTGATAATCAATTTACTTTTAGTACCTTCTTTTTCTTCATTTTATTCTAAATATTATATAATGATAATAATAGCAATAATTTATTATTATTGTCATGTGAAAATAATAATAAGAATATAATAAATACCAATTTTTCACCATTTTATAATATGAGGGATATAATACTAATGTTGTTATAAAATTTATACATTTTTCACAAAATATTCTCTTCCACTCATTCATAATTTATTTATTCAATTCCATTTCATTCTATCATAATCGCTTTCACCGAATAATTAATCAATTCCATTACATGTATAGTGTCAGGGTATACGAGTGTGATAGAAAAAGTTAAGAAATTGAGTAATTAATATAACATAATTAGGCTTATAGTCATAGGCTTAAGATTTTGGGTTATGCGTGGTCTTTATATGTTATATTAACGTCTCAATTGGAGTTTTCTTAAGTTGTTACCTCCTTATCAAGTAGTATCAAAGTCAATGATGGTGTGCAATAAGATGGCAAGGTTATCAATGTCCTTTTTGTGACTAAAGAGATGGTGGAGTTTTGATATGTGTGAGGTTGACAAATTCTCTATATTTTTTAGGTCGGCTAATTCTCCATAAAATTCGTAATTAAAAAATAAAAAATAAAAAATAGTGTCTATGGTAAGACAATTTTAATTGAAAAAACTAAATATAGAAGATTTAAAAAATAAATAGAAATATTAAGGATGGTTGTGAACTTTTAAGAACAATAGTACTTGAAATAATTGGAGACATGTATATATATATAGTAAATCAAGTAACTTCTGTATACTTGTTAAAGTTTGTTTGGAATTGCAATAGTATAGTGGTTCCATTACTAAGTACTTAAAGAATGGAAAGTTTTCATGGGGGAGAAGCATGCATAACAAAGTTATGCATTGATTAAGGAGAAGTTGAGCACCACCCTAGTTCTAGCCCTCCTAACTTTGAGAAGTTATTTTTCAAGTAAAGTGTGACACCTCAGTCGTTAGGATAGGAGTTGAAATTTCCCAAAAAGGCAAGCCACTGGCCCTTTTCAATGAGAAACTCTGTGAGATATGACGTAAATGGTCAACATATGAGCTTGAGTTGTATGTCGTGATATGAAGTCTAAAGCATTGGGAGTATTAGTTGATCCATAAGGGAGTTTGTGATGTACATGAATCACCAGGCTCTAAGGTTCATCAAATGTGTCCCAACATTTTTTTATTTTTAACTAGATCCAAAGTTTTATAGTAAATGATTAAATAAACAAAATATACTGTGAAATCTCTTTTTAAAATTCAACAAACATGTAGTAATATAATTTTAATTTAAAATTATTTATTTATAATAGAATTTCATTTAGAGCAAACTATCTTAATAATTAGTGAGCCACATTCAAAATATCTTAATTATCAGTGGAATTATTCAATAGATGAATGCATACCATTGTTTTAAGTTTTAAACTAATGGAATTATAACACATAATTAATTATAATTAATTATTTGACTAACCAATCATAATTAATTAGTCATAATCACGTGATCAATTAACCGTAATCAAGGGGATTGGAGCTGTATTATCCTAAGAAGGCAAGCTAGTGGCATTTTTTCAGTGAGAAACTCTACAAAGCATAATGCAAATGGTCAACATATGAAATTGAGTTGTTCGTTGTAAGTACTACTTGATCCAAAGGGAGTTTATGATGTACATGAATCATCAGTTCTAACGTTTATCAACTGTGCTCCAATTTTTTTTTTTTTTAACCAAATCCAAAGTTTATAGTAAATGATTAAATAATTAAAAATATAGTGAAAGCTTTTTTTAAAATTCAACAAACATATGGTAATATAATTTTAATTGAAAACAATATTTTAAACTTATTTATTTGTAATAGAATTTCATATAGAGAAAACTATCTTATTAATTAGCAAGCCACATTATAGAAGCCTGTTTGTGAAAAAATTTATATATTTTTTCATAAATATATTCTAAAAAATGAGAATTACATTTGGACAAAGCATATATAGAAATAGAACCATTGATCTAAGGTTGAAAGTTAAGTGGGAAGGTATTAAATACAAATTAGGACTTGATTTTTTTTTTTTTTTTGGAGCATTTTTTAAGTCAATTGATACCAGAAGATATTTATGCATTTTAAATAATAATTAATTATCTTAAATTAAAAGAAGGACAATAATTTATTCAAAATATCTTAATTATCTAATAGAATTATTCCGTACATGAATATATACTATTGCTTTAAGTTTTAAACAAATAGAATTATGACACGTAATTAATTATTTGACAAACTAATCATAATTAATTAGTCATGATCATGTGATTAATTAACCTTAATCAAGAAGATGAATATTAAATGTTAAAATCTTGATTCGGCTTGATCTTGCAATCCAATGATCCGATTTAGCCACATGATAGGTTTGTTAGAACTTCTAGATTTGTTTTCAATTAATTTCTTGAAATACCAACTTTAAAAATGAAAAAAAAAAATTCTTTCAAAAAATATTTAAATTAATAATCTACAAAAGAACTTAAAATAATATTAAAACCATACAACAATTTGATAAACAACTAAAATAATAGATTTGTTCAGGCTATATTAAAAATGAAATTTTTTTCTTGCAAAATAATTAAATAAATAATCCACAAACCAATAAAATTGTCCACATTTTCTGGGTAGACTCGAATGTTCATACTAACACTGTTCACATTTTCTGGGTAGACTTGAATGTTCATACTAACACTGTTCACATTTTCTGGTAGACTCGAATGTTCATATCAATTCCCAGAAATTGTCCACACTTAAATAAAATTGTCCACATTCTCTGGATAGACTCAAATGTTCATACTAATTGTTCATATTTCTTAGCATCGATTCAACATGTTCAAACATAATTGTCCATAATTTCTACAGTATGTGTATGTCCAAAATTTTGGAAAATAAAACTGTGGTTCCATCTTTGTAACAATTTTATTATTTTCTATCTCAACAAAAATCACTTCCAAAAAAAAAACCAAAACTTTATTATTTCCAATCTCAATCAAAATCATTTAAAATTAAATTTCTATTCACAAACACAAAAGAAACTACACATTCAAAACCTCACAAATACAATGAAAATCAAAATTTTATTCCCAAATACCGTGAAACCCACAACTTCAAACATAAAAATCTCTCTTCGTGGAACCATTCCCAAACTCAAAGAAACCCCAAATCTTCAAACATCAAAAGCTTTTTCTGTGAAACCATTCTCAAACCCAAACAAATCCACTCTTTCAAACATCAAACCCACACCTTCAAATATCAAGCCATGCTTTCATGAGAGAGAGATCAGATCTTCAATGGAAGAAAGAGTTTTGGGAGCAGAGCTTCAATGGAGGAGAAAGCTTCGTGAGAGTACAATTTCAATGGAGAAGAGAGCTTGGAGAAGGAGAGAGCTTCTGTTGCCATAATTTATCTAAAATAGATTGTTGTACAAAAATCTTTGCTTGACTTGATTTCTTCTTCTTCTTCATTATCCATTTATCCTGACAATTGAAAGAAAAATAAAAAATAGTAGACAGCTGTAGGTTGACTGCAAAAGGAGAAAGCAAAGTGCAAAAGAAATCAAGTGCTCCTCGGGTTCAACAACAACAATTTTGATGTGTTTGGTCATGAGTTTAAGTAATTCATGGATAGGATACTTATTAGCTTGAATTTTAAGTAGTGAGACCGGTGGGCCCTATCTAAACACATGTCCTCATGTGATTCATCCACATCCATGGTGTGAAAATACTGTTTCACACCATGGTGTGAAAGTAGCAGGATCCTTTTCTTTTATATGTTTTTTTTTGGAGTTTGGAAAAACAAGTTGTTGAAACGAGGTCGTATCCCCTTTGCCACCACCCACGCAAGGCAAACATTCTCTCTAAAGAGTAAAGACAACCATACTTCACGGGGAATAACACATTTGACGACATGAGCCAGTATAATTTCAGAGAGAGAAGAGATAAGTGCACTAAGGAGCATCTGATCTTGCAAATGCCATTGTCGAAATTCTAGATTTGGAATAACTTGTGTAGCACCATAAGTTTGGACTGTGATAACTGGTGAAGGAGCCGAGCGGGATCCATCAAGAAAGCCATACATATGTTAGCCATTCAAGTAGCCAGGGTACATCTAGGCCTTCCAAAGAAGTAGTTGATCCGTGTAATAGTGTAAGTTTTATGGTAATGAGGTGATGAACTTGAGTAAGGGGACTAAGAGCAATATTAGAGGAAGTAGTTGTATTGAATCTATTATATAAACTAATAACTAAGGCTTAAGCTTTTTCTCAGAACACACCACGTTAGATTTCGTATTTCCATAGCAATCCATATCTTAGACCTCTCAGCTCTCTCATAACATTCCAGGTCCGGGCCACTTTCCTTTTTATTGTTGGGCTTTTATTATTTTTACGTTTTTTGGCTTTTGAGTTTTGATGCTTTTTTTTTTTTTTTCATCTTCACCATTTAATTATACCCTAACTGCTCCGCGTCTCTCTTATCCCACCTTTTCGACTTCTCTTTGTGTCAAAACGTAATTTCTCTTCCCACTCTGTTTGGCTTTCAACGCCTCAATTTTTTTCATCTTAAATTCATCTTAAGCCTTAACAGAGACTCACCAATTAACGCCTCCACAGATTACTACTTCTCTCTCTTCTCTCTTCTTTAAGGCTTTAACGGTTTCTTATCTTGCCTTGCCATTACAACTCGCTGGGCATGAACCGGTGTAACGGTTCTTTCAAGTAGCACCCAAATCTCATTATATACCTTTAATTTTATTCTCCCTCATTGTGCCCTTCCTTCCTCCATTGATGTCAATTTGCTTTGAACACTTCATTCCTTCCTAGCAAAGCTCAAGGTATGTTTTTTCCTTTTCATTTTCTTCTCTTTTTATTATTCTTCAAATAGTTTTATGTTATCCATTTCAATTTCAGATGGGTATTTTCCGCACGAAAAAGTTGATGTATAATCTCCAGAAACCACCCCCTTCTCTCTCAAATTTGCTTTATTATTTTGGCAAGGGAAACTCCTTCAATTTTTCCTTTTCCTTTTCCAGCTGATTGTATATCTCCATAAAAGTGTGCAATTTGGTTCATTGTTGATTTCGAATTTAGACTTCATAGAGTGTGTTTTGCTGTGTTTCTACTTGAAATTTTCAATATTATTGATTTTTGCTATGGTTGCACGCTATGTGTTTGGTGAAATTCCATTTAAACATGTGTTGTGGTGAATAGGTTTGAGTTGATGTTTAGTTGGGTTTGGTTGTTGTGGATAGGCCATTATCAAGGAGGATGAGAAGTTGGGTTCTGATCGGTGTAACTATATTACATCATTGGTGGGAGCAATTTGTCAACCCTAAAGCAAACGGTGTATGTTCTTCTCTTTCTCTTTGAATTTATTTTCCTCTTTGTTTTTTCAATATTGGTTTAATTATTATTTGGATATTTGATTGTTTGGCTCCTTAGAAACAAAGAAGGTTTGGATACCTCTCCGGATATGTTGAACAATGACTTAGGACGCCACTCATGCTGGATGAGAGCATTAGCCGTGCCAAGGTTATTAACCCGTACCTTCACCATGGTCAATGGATCTAACACATGCTAGTTGCCAATAGTGATGGTATTCTCATTGGGTGCAAAACTATGGGTTACCTCAGCATTAACAGCTGTCTTGGAAAAAGGGTTCACTGTGTGGTAATATGATTTTTTTTAGGGGAGTATCATGCCCGAATGGTATTGATTATATATATGTATATATTTGATTATGTTTCTGACTAGAAAATTTATTTTTCTTTTTTGTGCTTGGTTGAAACCGTCTTTCACAACAACTGGTATTGGGTGGGTTTTTTTATGTTCTTTGCTGCAAAAAAAAAAAAAAAAAAAAAAAAAAAAAAAAAAAAAAGTCACTAATCAAAGATTTATTACTTTCTATTTGCCTTATAAAAGTTGTGATAGAAATTAGTTGATGAGTTTTAGGCTGACTGTGTTGTGGCTAATTCTATAATCACAGTGTATACAGAAAGTGGTTGCAACAATAATGCATGATATGTGTTTGACAGAATGCCTCAAACAGACAATGTTATGTAGTTCATTTGACAAGCTAAAGTGATATGAGCCATGCATAAACCATTACAGGCGGAAATGTAACAGTAATTTCGATAGGCTTGGTACTGCACAAGGGTATGTTATGTGGTTCATTTGACAAAATAAGTGATATGAGGCAATGCATAGACCATTACAGTTTAGTAAATTAAAAACTTCAACTCTACTGTTTGAATTATGATTTACAAGCAAATTGGTTCAAAAAATAGTTTGTAATTTGGGTAGGAATATTGTATTTGAAATCTCATTTAATCCTATTTCTCATTCATAACATGAGTGTGTCATGCAGATCCTGTCTTTGATTCCTTATAAATTTGAATTATGATTGCTGCAAATGATGTGTAAACAAATAGGTGATGTATTTGTTTTTATCATAATGGTTGGTAAATTATGTTTTGTAGGTAATATGCAGTCTTCTTATTATGTACAATTGAGAAGAAAGATGATTATGGCTAGCTAGAAAGAGAGGTGATCAAGTTGTTCCAAGCAATCTTGATGTTCGTACAATTCCTCCTATTTATGGTGGCTTGCAGTTAAATAACTTCAACAATAGTGACGCTTTGCAGCCCATTGTTTTATATTTGTCAGTTAGATGATAATTTTGGTTCTTCATCATAAGTAGCCAGATGATATTTAGTCTTCCAAGTTCCAATAACATAAATCGGCAATTACTTTGTACAATTGACATTGTAAAGATATTCTCAAATATATTTTTTATTGTACACTTATTTAAAAACTTTTTTTTTTTTGGCTCTTTTGCTTAATTATTATTTGTTTCTATTATGTTAGCTCAAATTTAATTGTGTCTTGCATTACATTTTAATACAACTTTTACACAAAATTTGACAATTCAGATACCATATGAAAACTTTGTAACATATATATTTTTTTTTTTTGGTAATGTGGAATTAGATTAAAGCAAAACGAAACGAGTACGGGTAGCTACAAAATTATCAAAAGCCAAGGCTTCCAGCACATGCGCAGGAGCACTTGGATAAAAAGAAATATTCACATGCTGGACACAGCCAGTTTTTGCAAGAGCATCAGCACATCCATTTGCTTCCCTATAGATATGCTTGATAGTAGTAGCCTCAAATCTCTCCAGCAGTAACCTGCAATCATCCACAATAGTTCTCAAAAAGACATTACGCATAGAAGTAGTTTTTAGAGACTCAACAGCTACAGAAGAATCCATCTCAATTTCCAGTTTAAAGATTTCCAAATCTAAAGCTAATAATAAACCATCTTTGAGAGCCCTTAATTCAGCCTGAACACAAGAAGTAATACCAATGGACCTAGAAAAACCCCCAATCCAGTTTCCCAAAAAGTCCCGAAGCACACCCCCTCCCCCAGCTAACCCCGGATCACCCAATACCGACCCATCAGTGTTAAGCTTTGCCCAATTAACAGGAGGAGGATTCCATTTAACCGAGATAGGGATTCGGTTTGTAGCATTTGTTTTGACATCCATGAGATAAAAAAATTCAGATGCATGAGAGACAGCACACACAGCTGGATTAGGAAGGATTGATTCAGCTTTAAAAATGATTTGATTTCTGCGGAGCCAAAGAGACCAAATTCCAAAGGCAAATACTGTTTGCCAAGGAATTCTATTTGCATGAGATGTAGAAGAGGAGCAATTAGTAAGCAGCCAATCAGAGCAAGCAAGAAAGAAAGTATTAACACATGAAGAAGGAATTTTTATTGCTTGCCAAAAGGCCACTGAATCTGGGCAATCACGGAGACAATGAATCAAAGTCTCATTGGCCCCCAAGCATCTAGGACAAGAAGAATCAATATTTAAACCACGGGAAACAAGAGTGGCTCGAACTGGAATACTATTATGGTAACATTGCCAGAGAAAGAACATAATCCTAGGACTAGTCTTAACTTTCCATAACCAAGAAGAGGGTCCATTAATCACATTGGAAGGTTTGCAAGCTAAATGATAAGCCTTACCAAGATTAAACCCACCATCAGAAGAATCCCAAGCAAGGCAATCCTCCTTATTGCTAAAAGAGCACACACTAACCGCCCTAATAGAGTCACAAATGTTCTTAGGAAGAGTAAATAAAATTCTTGAGAAATCCCCCCCACCCCTTCAATGACATCAACCACACAGAAAGACTCCTCAAAAGGAGGAATAGGACCATGGATCACCTCCCTGAGAGGTCCATTACCAACCCAAGTATCATGCCAAAAGGAAGTCGAATGCCCATTACCAATGACCCAACGAATTCCTTTAGAGAAAACCTCATTACCCATTTTCAAACCTTTCCAATTGCTAGAACCACCCTTACGTAATCTCTCTTAAATCTCCAAGGGACCATTGGGACAATACTTGGCTAACAAGGTTTTAGCCCATAAGGAGTCTTTTTCATCAATAAGCCTCCAATTGAGCTTAGCTAGTAATGCAAGGTTCCTAGGTTTGGAAGAGTAAAGGCCAAATCCTCCATCTTTTTTTGGTTGACAAATCTTATCCCAACCAACCATGTGCATTTTTTTCTTATCCTCTGAAGACCCCCAAAGAAAATTCCTATTGAGTTTATCAAGCTCAGAGCAAATACTACTAGGTAAAGCAGCATTTTGCATATAATAGGCAGGAATAGAAGAGGTTACTGCTTGAATTAACACCACCCTACCAGCAGGGGAAAGAAGCTTAGATTTCCAACTAGAAAGTTTAGCCTGAACTTTCTCGACAATGAACCTAAAGTCTCTAGCATTGCGACCATGAATCCGAAGAGGAAACCCCAAATATTTACCAAGATCCGGGGTGCTAGACACCCCAAGAATATCACAAAGATGGTGACGCATGTGGGGTGTGACATTAGGGAAGAAAAAGGCTTTAGACTTAGCTAGATTGATCTTTTGCCCAGAATGAGAGCAGAAATCAGCAAGGACTGTAGCTATTATGTGGCAACAACTAGCAGAGGCTTCAGCACAAAGCAAAAGATCATCTGCAAAAAAAAGATGGGAGAATGTAGGACCACTCCTAGAGGCTTTAATAGGTTTCCAACTCTTAGCAATGCAAGCATCAGAAATCTTAAGGCTAAGATATTCCATGCAGAGGATAAATAGATAGGGAGATAGCGGATCACCTTGTCTAATGCCCCTAGAGGGCCTAAAGACCTCTAGCTGCCCACCATTAAAAAAAATGGAAATGGAAGATGAAGAGACACATTCAAGAATGAGGTCAACTAACCTAGAAGGGAAGTTAAAGAACAATAGGACCTCATGAATGAAGCTCCATTCAAGCCTATCATAGGCTTTTTCAAGATCAACCTTAAGGATAAATTGGCCTTTCCTACCTTTCTTCTTATGAAGAGTGTTAGCCTCAAGGTTTCAATAATTATTAATTGGCTAATTAATCCAAGGACATTCATGTAGTTTTGATGATAACCATGATTTTAAGTTGTTCATTAATGATATTTTCATATGAACTAATGATTTATGTTTTAAAGCTTAATTTTGACTATTGATTTAATTGGACCAAGATGGCCAATTCAAATATCAAGCAAATGCAAAGTTGATAAGTTGCAAACACATTGAAGATCAAAGTCATCAAGACTCAAGACAAAGAAATCAAGCTCAAAGACAATGATTCCGAGACATATGAGAAGTAAGAGTTAGGTTTTGTAAAGTTTATTAAGATTTGATCTTTAAGGCTCAACTTTAAAACAAACTTCAATTGAAAAATCTCTTAAAGTTTTCAAAAGACAAACTTGATTGGTTGAAATTCAAATGTAAGACAACCATATCAATTGAAAAATCTTTTAAAGTTTTCAAAGACAACTTGATTGGTTGAAATTCAAATATAAGACAACCATATCAATTGAAAAATCTCTTAAAGTTTTCAAAAGACAAACTTGATTGGTTGAAATTCAAATATAAGACAACCATATCAATTGAAAAATCTCTTAAAGTTTTCAAAGACAACTTGATTGGTTGAAATTCAAATATAAGACAACCATATCAATTGAAAAATCTCTTAAAGTCTTCAAAGACAAACTTGATTGGTTGAAATTCAAATATAAGACAACCATATCAATTGAAAAATCTCTTAAAGTCTTCAAAGACAAACTTGATTGGTTGAAATTCAAATATAAGACAACAATATCAATTGAAAAATCTCTTAAAGTCTTCAAAGACAAACTTGATTGATTGAAATTCACATGCAAGACAACCATATCAATTATGGTTGAAAAATCTTAAGAAGAAAAGTTTTCAAAGAAAACAACTTGATTGAAATTCACATGCAAGACAACCATATCAATTATGGTTGAAAAATCTTAAGAAGAAAAGTTTTCAAAGAAAGCAAATTGATTGATTGAATGAAAATCAAGAAGAATGCAAGACAACATGATGGCTATAAATACTACCCTTTCTTCATTTCTAAACATCAAGCATACAAGAGAAATCAAAGATAGAAAAGATAACATCTTATACATCAATCCATCCTTCTCAAGCTTATATTTTCATATCATTCAAAATCCTTGATTGAAAATTTCTCTAAACACTTTTTGAGCCATATTGATCAAATCCTTGATATACTATTAGAGTGAGCATATTGTGTACAATTACTCTTTGAGAGAGCCTTATCTTGTACAACAAATACTTTGTTGAAACCATTGAGTGTTTTTGTTAGGGTTTTGGTATAAATCCTAAGTAGTGAAAAGGATTTTTCACTGGGTGGTTACTCTTCACCTTGTAAGGAAGATTTGTGGGTCTTGGTATAAATCCTAAGAGTGAAAAGGATTTTTCACTCGGTGGTTACTCTTCACCGTGTAAAGAAGATTTGTAACGGTTTTGATCTTCACCCGAAAGAAGATTGTCAAATTAGTGAATTTGGGAATCCTCGAGAAGTGATCTTGAGGCGGGGACGTAGGCAGGGAAGCCGAACCTCGATAACAATCACTGTGTTTGATTTTCTCTATCTCTATCTCTTACTTATTCAATTGCTTATATATGCTTGTGTTTGATTTTCTATCATATCTTATTGCAATTGAATTGTGTTCTTAAATTTGTTTTTTTGCAAATTGAAAATAGTTTTTAATTCCGCATTTAAATCGAAAAAGTTTGCCTCAACCTAAATCACCCCCCCTCTTAGGTTGATATTTGGGTAACAATTGGTATCAGAGCCAAGGCTCTACATATAGATTTAACAATCTTAGAGTTAAGATCATGGCAAACACATCTAGACCTCAAATGGTTGAAGGTCAATCTACAAATAGACCACCCTTGTTCATTAGTAGTGATTATAGTTATTGGAAAACTAGAATGACTACGTACATTAAAGCTCAAGATTATCTCATATGGAAAATCATTGTAAATGGTCCTCATATTCCTACTAAAATAGTAGAAGAACAAGAAATACCTAAACAAGAAACTGAATGGGATGAAAATGATGTCAAACTCATTGAATTAAATTATAAAGCTATGAATTGTTTATATTGTGCGTTTGACTCAAAGGAATTTGATGAAATTTCAAGTTGTAATTCAGCTAAAGAAATTTGGGAAAGACTTGAAGCTACATATGAAGAAGCAAGTCAAGTTGAAGAATCAAAGATGAGCATGCTTGTTCATGATCACAAATTGCCTCAAATAGAGAAAGATGAATGTACAAGCATTAGCCCTCAAGCATCCAATGATGAAGAAGATTCTATCGAAGCTTTTTGCTTAATGGCATATGAAGATGAGGTAACTTCTAAACTTAATTCTTTAGAAGATGAATCTTATAGTTATGATGAATTACAAAATGCTTTTGAAGAATTGGTTGAAGAATTTGAGAAGAATGTTTTGAAAAATAAAGTTTTTAAAAAGAAAGTCACATCTCTTTCAAACGAATTAGATGATTTCAAAAGCAAAAATGAAATTCTAGAAAAACAAATTATTTCTTTAAATGATAAAAATCTATCTTTAGAAAAAGAAATAATTAAGTTGAAAATTGAATCACAAAGCTTCATTGAGAAAATGAAAGCAAAAGATGTGGAAACATCATCACAAATAGCTTATGATTCAAATCTCTTAGTAAATGAAAATAAAGAATTAAAACTCAAAGTTGAAAACTTAAACAAAATTTTGACTAACTTTACAAATGGAAAGAAAAATTTGGATAATTTGTTAGGTAGTCAAAGATGTGTTTTTGACAAAGCGGGTATTGGATATAACCCGAAAATAAAAGAAAAACACTATCAAAAATTTTTCATTAATGAAAACTTCTTGAAATCTCCCATATGTAAACATTGTGGAAAATTAGGGCATAATATTCATACATGTCCCATGAAAAATATGATTTGGGTAGTCAAAGGAACTACTCCTCCAAAAGCTAACCCTAGTGGACCCAAGAAAATTTGGGTACCAAAGAAGGTTATTTGAAGTTGTTTTGTAGGTATGCTTGATATCCAAATCTACCAAGGATAAGTGGTTTCTTGACAGTGGATGTTCAAGGCATATGACAGGTGACAAAAACAAGTTCACTTCTCTTACTCTAAAAGATGGAGGAAATGTCAAATTCGGTGATAACTCAAAAGGAAAGATCATCGGTATAGGTAATATTGGTAAAACACATTCTCTTGTTATTGAAGATGTTCTCTTGGTTGATGGCTTGAAACATAACTTGCTAAGTATTAGCCAATTGTGTGATAAAGGCTATAATGTAATATTCAAATCAATCATGTGCATTATAGTAAATGAAATTGATAATCAAGTTCTATTTGTGGCATTTAGAAATGAAAATGTCTACACTATTGATCTTGATAATATGACTTCAAAAGAATCAATTTGCCTTGCTGTCCATAAATGAAAATAGTTGGTTGTGGCATAGAAGATTAGGACATGCCAATATGGAATTACTCTCAAAATTGTCTAAACTTGATTTAGTAAAAGGCTTGCCGGTTACTAAATTTGTTAAAGATAAAATATGTGATGCATGTCAACTAGGTAAACAAACTAAATCATCATTTAAGAAAAAGAAAGTCATTTCTACTTCAAGACCTCTAGAACTCTTGCATATGGATTTATTTGGTCCTATTAGAACCGCTAGCTTAAGTGGTAAATTGTATGCTTTTGTAATTGTTGATGATTACTCTCGCTATACATGGGTATTATTTCTTGCTCATAAAAATGAAGCTCATAAAGCATTTGTTAAATATTGTAGAAGAATTCAAAATGAAAAAGGTTATACAATTAACAATGTTAGAAGTGATAGAGGTAGAGAATTTGATAATCAAGATATTGAACTATATTGTGATCAAAATGGTTTTGGACACAATTTTTCAGGCACCTCGTACTCCTCAACAAAATGGAGTAGTAGAACGTAAAAATAGATCACTTCAAGAAATGTCTAGAACTATGCTTAATGAACATAATTTACCTCAATACTTTTGGGCTGAAGCTGTTAACACCGCTTGCTATGTTATAAATAGAACCATCATTAGAAACACTTTAAATAAAACTCCTTATGAACTATGGAATAATCGAAAACCTAACATTGGATATTTCAAAGTTTTTGGATGTAAGTGCTTTGTATTGAATGATAGAGATAATCTTGGTAAATTCGATGCTAAATCCGATGAAGGTATATTCCTTGGTTATTCTACAAATAGTAAAGCATATAGAGTGTTCAATAAACGAACCATGGTTGTTGATGAATCTATGCATGTTGTTTTTGATGAAACTAATCCATTCCATATCAAAAATAATTGTGATGATGAGCCAATTTCTCTTGAAAATAAAGCTAGTTCATCTAACCAAGTTGATTCAAGTGAAAAAGTCAAAGATCAAGTAGATGAACCAAAAGATGAAGAAAAAGCGCTTCCTCCAACCAACAATGAAGAATTACCAAAAAGTTGGAACGTAGTCCATAGTCATCCTAAAGAATTGAATCATTGGTGAAATTGAACATGGAGTAAGCACAAGATCAAAGCTCAAGGAACATCTGCAACAACATGGCGTTTCTCTCACAAATAAATGAACCATGAAGAAGACTAAACCAATCAAATAAAGACAAACCGTCATTGGTACAAAATGGGTATTCCGAAACAAAAAGGATGAAGAAGGTTAATAGTAAGGAACAAAGCAAGGTTAGTCGCTCAAGGTTATAATCAAGAAGAAGGTATTGATTATGGAGAGACTTATGCTCCAGTTGCTAGATTAGAAGCTATACGCATGTTACTTGCTTTTGCATGTTTTAAAAATTTTAAATTATTTCAAATGGATGTCAAAAGTGCCTTTTTAAATGGTTTTATTGCCGAAGAAGTTTATGTAGAAAACCTCCTGGATTTGAAAATCATGATTTCCAAACCACGTTTTTAAATTATCAAAAGCTTTATATGGTTTAAAACAAGCTCCAAAGCTTGGTATGAACGACTAAGTGGTTTCCTTATTGAAAAGGGTTTTACACGTCTTGACACATTATTTCTAATGTTTGATGGAAAAGACATGCTTATTGTGCAAATTATGTTGATGATATTATATTTGGTTCACTAATGAAAACTTGTGCAAAGCTTGACTAAAGATTCGAAATGAAAGGTAAAAATTCTTTCTCGGACTTCAAATAAAGCAAACCGACTTAAATCAATCCAAATATGTTAACTTACTAAAAAGCTAAAGCATATGGAACGAGGTATGATTGGTAGTTTACTTTATTTAACCGCAAGTAGACCCGATATAATGTTTAGCGTATGTCTTTGCGCTCGGTTTCAATCTTGTCCTAAAGAATCACACTTAATTGCGGTCAAACGAATATTTCGATATTTGCTTGGAACCATTGATTTAGGATTATGGTACCCTAAGTCAAATTCATTTGACTTAATAAGCTACACGGATGCGGATTTTGCCGGTTGCAAAATTGATCGCAAAAGCACTAGTGGTACTTGTCACTTTCTAGGACACTCACTAGTATCATGGTTTAGTAAAAAGCAAAATTCTGTGGCCTTATCAACGGCGGAAGCCGAATATGTAGCAGGCCGGTAGTTGTTGTGCTCAATCTCTCTACATAAAACAACAACTAGAGGATTTTAAAATTCTTTTTGATCATATTCCCATAAGGTGTGATAACACAAGTGCCATAAGTTTAAGTAAAAATCCTATCCAACACTCTCGCACAAAGCACATTGAAATTAGATACCATTTTATAAGAGATCATGTGCAAAAAGGGGACATTGAACTTGAATTTGTGAGCACCGATAGTCAATGGGCGGATATTCTCACGAAACCTCTCATTGAAGAACGATTTTGCACAATTCGACGTGAAATAGGTATGGCTAGATACGTTGATATCAAATGAGTTTAAACTTCTATTATCAACTTGTTAAATCTATATATACCTTAAGAATTGAATATAAAATGATTTTATGCCATATCATGTTCATAAAATTGTTCATTTTATATCTTCCTAGTTATATTGTTTGAACATTAGATTATATGCCCAGTTCTATGTATATTTGCGTATATGTTCATGCATAAAATAAGAAATAAAACTCATCATTTAAACAAACTTGAGTTTATTAAAAAGAAAGCCATAAAGGAGAAGTCACCACAAAAGGAAAAACCACTACACTTCCCACTACATTTATTTGGGGATAGAGCGAGAAGTCAATTCCTTCACCTCAGCTAGTAGCTTCTCGTACTGCTTCTGCAGCTTATTAGTGGTCTTGCTCTGCTCTGTGGACCGGATTACCAAATCATCGGCATAAGAATCCACGAGCGCCTTCAGCCTTTTGTTCTCCTCCTTGACCTCCCCTACTTTCTTCTTACTCTCCTTCAGCAACCTTTGTAAAATGGTGACTTGAGAACGCAGCGCTTTTCACTTCCATATTCCTAACATGAAGACGACGTCCCATGTTAGAAACAGTGGCAGTACACTGAATCGTGAGTGCCAATGATTCATTTATTATTTGTGGGTCAGTCCTCCCAGCTAAAACCTTTGCATCCTCCGGAGTACAAAGACCGGCAGCTACTGCGGTGGCAGTCTCACCATTCAATATCACTGAATCAGTTACTGACACAGGGCCATTAATTGAAAGGAAGTAAGGACGCCAGACTTCTGGCATCACACTAGGTGTATCATTTAGATTAATTGTTTCTGGTTTGTTTTGAGAAGAAGAGGAAGCCATTCTAGAAAATCTAATAAGAGATTAAGCTAAGAAGTTTGAAAATGATGAAGTTCATCGAAAATTAGTGTGTGTTAAATAAACCTCAGATTTTTGAACACCAGCCTGTACCTATCACCCGACTCCCGAGATTTTTCTTCAAAATTCAACGTTCAAATCTCGAGATTTAACGTATACGGAAATATCACTGACTCAGAACTCGATGCGTCGACAAGATCTGTTTTTCTGAAAAAGCAGAAATTTTTTTTTCAAACTTCCTGATTTATCGGTGTCTATGGCGTGCGTAATTGGATAAGTCTGACACATAGCAAAATCTGAACCCTTCATTCACACTTACGACACGTAGCAAAATCTGAACCATTCATTCACACTTATAACACGTAGCAAAATCTGAACCATTCATTCACACTTATGACACGTAGCAAAATCTGAACCATTCTTTCAAACAGCGCGTCTGTCCTATAAATTCGCTTCACCTCTCCACTACATACTCACACCTCTCAGATAATATTTTCTCTCATTCTTTAGATAACACTCTAAGAGGATGCAGCATCATTTAGAGATTCATAAAATCAAATACTTGATCTTCTCAGATAGAAGCAAAATTATTATTGATCAAGTTTCCACGAAGCAAGATTATTATTGATCATGCTTCTCGGTTGAAGTACCTCTCTCATACACCAGGTTGATGGGAAGATCTTTAGGCATACACTCCAAATATATCTTCCTCATCCGAATCATCCCGTTCATACAACTGTTGATACACCTGAAGCTTTGTATGACAGAAGAGAGAGAGTACATAATATATGGGCTTCATCCCATGTCCTTTCCAGATTGCTTAAATCATCAGCATCTTAGGCATACGGGACAATATTCAACCGAACCCCCAATCCAACCAAACCACTAGGATGAAGAATCTTACAAATATGAATGTATTTGTTTTATTTCTTTGTACCAAATAGGAGAAATATGTTATGTTAGTTAATTGTTCTATGTTTGAACAAAATCAAAGGAGAAATAAATTTTTTTTTTTGGTTGTTTAAAATGTTGAATGATGTTTGGAGATATTGAATATAATATTTATTTTTGATGATGCCAAGGGGGAGAAAGATATGACATTTTTTTTTTATCTATCAATGAATTATCATATCTATTGGTGAATTATCATATCTTGCAATAATTGGCAAAAATACGCATATATATTGATTGCTTGATAATACTTAAATGACAAATTGATCTATGCATAAAGATAGGGGGAGATTTAAAAATCTCTAATATAAAGATATGCATTATTTTAGGGGGAGCTTTTCAAGAAAAGCTTCAAAATCATAAATCGTATAAAAATATCATATCATATGTGTCATCATCAAAAAGGGGGAGATTGTTAGCCTCAAGGTTTCAATAATTATTAATTGGCTAATTAATCCAAGGACATTCATGTAGTTTTGATGATAACCATGATTTTAAGTTGTTCATTAATGATATTTTCATATGAACTAATGATTTATGTTTTAAAGCTTAATTTTGACTATTGATTTAATTGGACCAAGATGGCCAATTCAAATATCAAGCAAATGCAAAGTTGATAAGTTGCAAATTCATTGAAGATCAAAGTCATCAAGACTCAAGACAAAGAAATCAAGCTCAAAGACAATGATCCGAGACATATGAGAAGTAAGAGTTAGGTTTTGTAAAGTTTATTAAGATTTGATCTTTAAGGCTCAACTTTAAAACCAACTTCAATTGAAAAATCTCTTAAAGTTTTCAAAGACAAACTTGATTGGTTGAAATTCAAATGTAAGACAACCATATCAATTGAAAAATCTTTTAAAGTTTTCAAAGACAACTTGATTGGTTGAAATTCAAATATAAGACAACCATATCAATTGAAAAATCTCTTAAAGTTTTCAAAGACAAACTTGATTGGTTGAAATTCAAATATAAGACAACCATATCAATTGAAAAATCTCTTAAAGTTTTCAAAGACAACTTGATTGGTTGAAATTCAAATATAAGACAACCATATCAATTGAAAAATCTCTTAAAGTCTTCAAAGACAAACTTGATTGGTTGAAATTCAAATATAAGACAACAATATCAATTGAAAAATCTCTTAAAGTCTTCAAAGACAAACTTGATTGATTGAAATTCACATGCAAGACAACCATATCAATTATGGTTGAAAAATCTTAAGAAGAAAAGTTTTCAAAGAAAACAACTTGATTGAAATTCACATGCAAGACAACCATATCAATTATGGTTGAAAAATCTTAAGAAGAAAAGTTTTCAAAGAAAACAACTTGATTGAAATTCACATGCAAGACAACCATATCAATTATGGTTGAAAAATCTTAAGAAGAAAAGTTTTCAAAGAAAGCAAATTGATTGATTGAAAATCAAGAAGAATGCAAGACAACATGATGGCTATAAATACTACCCTTTCTTCATTTCTAAACATCAAGCATACAAGAGAAATCAAAGATAGAAAAGATAACATCTTATACATCAATCCATCCTTCTCAAGCTTATATTTTCATATCATTCAAAATCCTTGATTGAAAATTTCTCTAAACACTTTTTGAGCCATATTGATCAAATCCTTGATATACTATTAGAGTGAGCATATTGTGTACAATTA